>BMAW01100588.1:132614-219161 GCA_019974015.1 Nephila pilipes | reverse complement strand
CACACACACACACACACACAATTTCAGGTTCATTGACGCTTAACAGTTTGACATATTGCGTTATGAAGGAATGAAAAACGTTCTTCTTTAGAGCGTTTCTGGTCAGTGAAATTCATGATAAAGTTGTATAAAAACAATTGTAACTGAGCTTCAATATAAGATAGAAATAAAATTTAAGCAGATGTTTCAAGATAAAAGATTGAATTTTATATAAAATTTAAAATAAAAAAATTTCGTCTTGACCAAAAATTTGTCTTGAAGGAGTACTGTTACATTAAAAAAAATGAAAAATTCAAAACTTGTTTAAAAAAGATTACTACCCATTTTTAATGAATTGATGACTTGTTAAATGTGATCACGCTCCTTAAACACGTAATTTAAGCGATAATATCAAAGCCTTTATGTTTTTCAGTCGATGTTTCAATCTTTGACGTATTTTTATGTTCTCTCAGCTGCTAACAGCAAATGAAAGATTTAATTTTCGTGTTTAAAGACTAATACTTTGTGAAGGATAACTGTATGCACTGATGGAGGAGAAAAAAGCTTTTCTATTGTTTTGATACAAAGAAAACTTTGTAAAATTTACTCGTTGCTTAAATGTTACATACAAATTAAATCCGATACAGAATCATGAGGTAAGTTTTAATTTCGATAATTTTGTTGTGAGTTAAAATCATGCATTTATAAAGTATTTAATGTGATTTAATGCATTAATTTTCATGTAAATTAAAATTAAAATTAAGAACAGGGAATGCAGATAAGTTTAATTTGTTAAAAAACGGAAATTACTGTGAGAAAAAAAATAGTGTAAAATAAGGGATGACATACATCTAAAGTACTTTACTTTTATTGCCTGTGATATTTAATTTTATAATTATAGTATATTAATAAATATATTTATAAAGGAAAATTAGAAATACTTCCAAGAATATAAATTGAGCAATTTGTTTACTTAATATTGTATAGTAAATATTAAATCTTTCTGTTCTTACAAATTTATTTTGATAAACTAATTTGTAAAAAATAATCCTCACACCAGAATACAATTGAAATGTTCTTTTAAACGTTAAAAAATTTATTGCTTTGTTTTTTTTTCTCAAATATTTCACAAGATTTCATGCAAGTAAAACAAACGAATATAAAGCCTGAAAATTTAAAAACAGACTGAATACTCTAAAATTATGTTTCACTAGTTGTTACATACAATTTAACTATTATTGTTAATTGTAACAATATTTAACAGATAATAAGATTATAGAAGTGATTAATGTTATAAAAATTGTGATCAGTGTTAAGAAAATTGAGCTAATATGCGTATCATAGACTTAGAACAGTACTGAGAGAACGAAGAACCACTGAACATTTTATTATTATTTAATAAGGGAGATTTTTAATGAATCCAACAAATAGTATCTCAAGTTATTTTTTCAAAGTAAGAAAAATGTAACAATTTTTGAAATAGGCAATTTCATATTTTTCTATATGAAAAATCAAACAACTTTTAAAGTTATCAGATGTATGTCGTGTATTATAACAACATTCGCTACATAACCCTATCTTACTCAACACTTGTTTAGGAACATTGGAACTACAGTACTAACTATATTTGCTTTTTGTATCTTGAATGGACCACTTCTTTCCAAAGCTCAAAATTCAACTACAGGTATGTGTTTGTTTAAACTGAGATTTGTTTGAATATTTAGTTTGATATAAAAACACATGATTCATAAAAATTCAGTTAGATTATTTATTTAATATATAATTTTTTTTCTTTACTTGCGAAGGCAGAGAAATCTATCAAAAATGTTCAGCAATTGAATAACATATTGAGAAAAGTAGACAATTTTGTCTTAAGGATTTTATAAAGCATACATACTTGATTTTCTGTAATCAATCGAAAAAATTTTGTTACTTGCATTTAAAATAGAAATGCTTGCTTATTTTTTTTATTATTTATATTATATATATAATATATGTATATGTATATATATATATATATATATATATATATATGTATATATATATATATATATATATATATATCTGCTCTCTCTATATATTATATATTTAATACTATAAATTTTGAGAAAAGGAAAGTAACGGAATATTTATTAAAAGTAATAGGATGTAATTTTTGTCCAAATAATGAAAAGTGACGCACTAAAAATCATAATGACACGTTTTCGTCTTTTATATTAAAGATTCAAAATATATATTGAGAGAGCTTATATTTCTGATAGCCCCTGAATAATGAAATGGAATCCAAGACGAATAAAGTAATATGTAAAACCATTATTCCGTTTTTGCTGGTTTAACACTTTTTCTATGTAAGTTGTATATTTGAATATGTATGCTTTATTCGAATGATTAATTTATCATTCGACTGATGTTGTTTTAGATTTATAATGAACTCCATACAACATTTCTTGAATTTCATTTATTCATGTCTGCCTTTAAAAGAAGTAAAGGTCAATAAATAGGAATAATATTCTACTATTTAAGTTATTTGTATTCACAGCAAAACAATTTCAAAAAATAATAATGAATTTAATTGTTTAATAAATATTAATTTGCTATCTAGCCAAGACTCATTTAAAAACCTGCCTTTCCCATCATTTGTGTCTATTACACTGCATTTTTCATAGTTTTGCATCTATATTTATTAAAAAAAATTATAATTTTTTTTTCGTATTGAGTATAAATTTATTATTATAAATCAAAATATTGCTTCGTTTCTCATTGATTTTTCTCTCTCTTTCTTTCTGTATATGTATATTAGAATAATTTAATAACTTTAAAATATATCATTAATGCAACTTAAAAGCAAAATACAAGAAATATAGCATACAAATATGTTATTTAAATATTTATTAATCAGCAGGTTCTTTTTTAAAATGTTCATTTTATACGATATAAATTTATAGATTTACTGAACATAATTTTAGTCTACATTCATATTGCGAAGAACAGATTTAACCACCAGAGGTACTAACTATAATAATTAAATTATTAAATTTTAATAACAAAATAAATAAATTTTAAAAATAATTTATTAAATAGTAGAACTAAGTAGCAAAATGAGAGTGTTACCAAATAATTAACTTAAGTATAAGAAAATTCAAGTATTACCGAATGTTAAGCACCCGAATGTTCAAAAAAGAGAGAAAAATGAAACCAAAAGAAAAAAGTTGATTAATTTAAAAAGCTAAAATGAAACAGCAATAATTAGTTTTATGTTGGTTATATTTATGATGCGTGATAGGTAAAAATTCATTTTTGAGTATTTCTAATGACTTTTGTTATTTGTACACAGAAGCTCCAGAACTACTTTCCATTCAACATTCACATTCCATTCAGATTTGAGATCAGTTAACTCCATGTAGTGGAGTGGTGATTATTGTGCTTTTGTTGTTGAAGAGTATTTGAAAAAATGGCGAACTTATGTTATAAAAATGAAACTATTCTTTCGAAGACATTTCGCGCTTGAAAATCATGATCATGTACTGGATGGAAACACAATAAGTCGAGAAATGTTTTCGAGTTATCTTGTTTTATGGTGATATTATGTGGCTTCTATTTTACCATATTTGATCCCCTGTTATTTTATCAACTAACTTAATTAACTATGATAATTAATTTCAAGAAAGAATATACTCGTTAATGATGGTCTTACTATGATTCATTATTGAAACATTTATCACGTAGTGTTCGAAAGCTGAAAATATTTTGGACATTTCCATTTTTGAACTAACAACATTTATTCAAAAAGGCTTTATGTTGCATTAAAAAAATATTAAAGCAAAGTTTTCAAGTATGAACTCATCAGAAAATCTTTGAAGACCATAACTGACAAAAAAGTTTAACATACGACAAATTAATTCTTTTGTTCATGTTTTGTAGTACAAGGCCTTTTAGACTTTTTACACGCATAATCCTTTAACTCAAACATATAGTTTCATTATCTGGGATCTCTTAAAGTACATAAAATAGGAATATGAATTAGAATATTTTGTCATAGTTATATAAAATTTTTCTTAGAAACAGTCCTTTTATATATAGTTGAGACACACTAATGTGACTATCTATCATAGGCCAGAATAATTATTTTCCTCACCGCAGACCTTTGCAAGATGAGCAGAAGAGAGTCAATTAGGTTCTGTAATAATTAAAGACCACATATAAAACCACACCAACTCCAATTTCGTGGTCTGCAGCAAAAGGTTGCACGGCTGAGGATCTCTGGCGCGAAAACCCAAATCTAAGTGGATCCACAGATTATCGATTGGGTTTGAGTCCGGGAACTTTGCGGACATGGAAAGTATAGTAAATTCATCCTGGAACTCTTCAAGCCCCACACATATGCTGAAGGCTGTATATCACACTGTCTTAAGATACCACGCGGTAAGATACCATTGTATTGAAGAAAAACAACAAGTATATAAGAATATATTTGTTCCGCAAGGACAATTACATAGTTCCGTTGATCCATCGTGCCTTCCACAATGATGCGCGCACAGACCGAATGAAAAAAAACATTCCAAAAATCATGCCACTGTCTACCTCAGCTTGGCCCTTTGCGAAATTGTTGCTTCACGCCGTGTACGGTAATGTCCATCTGACCGATGGAAATAAAACGTGATTCATCGTCACTTTCCGCCACTTAGTGAGCGTGCAGTTGCAGTATTGGTGTGCCAATTCCAGCTTTCGTCGCTGATGAATATATAAGTGTTGGTACAATAAATTTCGTGCTGATCCGGAGATACATATGCAGCAAATGGTCGCTAAGCTGTCGTCGAGGATTTACCTTTTGTAGCCCTTTGGTTCCACGGTTTGCGGTCGCTTCTCCTCTGTAATCCGTGGCTCGTGGTACTTGTCATGCCTCTGATTTTGGATAGTGCTAATTTACTAGGCAAAAGTACACTTTTAATACAGTGGCACTCGAAAAGGTTTCAGAACTTGACATTTTAGAAATGTCTCCGCCCTTGGATAAATCACTCTATTTCTACATTGCTCCAATGGTTACATTATTTTCCACTTTCCTCAGACATTTTTAAAACATACTCCATTGATAGTGCTATCATACGTCTTCTGCGATTGGTTATTTCACGCTGACATTGAAAGTAGGCTATGCTCAAATTAATATGATTGAAGTATGTATGTATATTTATCAATATAATTTTACTATTGATAAAAGGCAAAATAATGTATTCATACTAATGAGTTAGTCGTGTTTATTTACATTTAAATAATGTATTAAACATTAGATGAATCTTTCATATTTTGGGACGCAGGACCTCTGCAATGACTTTCATAGCTCAATTGTTTTCCGATTTAATAAATGTGATTAATAAAAAAATTCTTATATTTGTGAATATGAAGAAAAATTTCATACAAAACTCTTAAAGTATGTTCAGAACTATTTAAAAAAGTTGAAAATTAAAAGAAATAAAGATATTTTTATTTAAAAATCAATGAAGATTTTCTGGGAACTCAAGTCGTAAAGCTATGTAAATTTATAATTCGGCAAATTCTTCTTTGACTTTCAATGATAAATTGAGCACAATTTTCTTTTTCAACATTGAAATGGGAAGAAATAAAGAAACATGACACTTCAGACGGGAATAAATTTTAATTTTTAAATCACCGGAATGGGGTTTCATATATAAAAGCATGAACAGCTTAAATTTTGGTAAAATTGCAACGATACCGATGTTCAATGAGTTGATTCGAGATGGAGTCATGATCTCTAGTTTGAGAAGTCTTAATAGTTTTTGGGAAAATATCTAATTAATGGTCGGATTCTAATGAAATTTAAAATATTCGATATTTGAAATATTTTATATTTCCTCCAGCTTTTGTAATGAAGTACCTTTTTAAAAATTAAACAAATTAATTAGTTAATTTGTAAACATGATAGTTTGAAACATTAATGACAGTTTAAATATGTTAACCAGTGTCAGGAGTATTAAAAGATATCCATTTGAACTTGTTAAAGGTATTCCATTTTTTGAACGATTGTATATAGAATACTTCCCAAGTAACTTTTGACACTGTCACTTAAAATATGATATGATTAATACCTTATGAAAAACTATACATATTGCTGATATAACTAGGAATGGAATTTCAGATTAAGATTCTGAAATTGAAATTCAATTTAATCAAAAATCATTGCCAAAGGCAATGGAACTTAGTTTAAAAAGCTTCAGATAGCGTTGCATGCGAGTTTGCATGTTATATAAATTGAATATAATCTAAAATATATCCTGGTTATTTGACTGCCTCAAATTATATTTCCATTGCGCGATTGTGTATAACATTATGAATTAATATTTAAACATATCACCAAATTGAATAATAAAAGTAGTCGAAATGATTAATATCCATTTTAATTGAAGTAAAATAATAATTTGTGAGTATTGAAAATAATAATATCATTACATATTCCTTGTATCTTGCATACCTAATATATGAATACCTTATTTATAAAAAATAAAGTTTGTATATAAAGGAATGAAAAGATCAGCAAATTATAATCAGTATTTTCTTACATATATATATATATATATATATATATATATATATATATATATATTATAGAATAAAAATGCCAGTAATGCTGTTGCGTATTAAAGTCTTTTCTCTTTTATTATTATTCAAACTTTATGGAATTTGAATTCATTCCGTACTCATATTCAAGTATTTGAGTGACAGTTATTGAAAATTATGGGTTCATTTTTCATATTGATGAAGAACAAAAACTATGGAAAAATCATGCATCATATCTGATAGTGTTTGTGGCGATCAAAGGACTTATTCTGCTCCTTAATGAATTATTCATTATTCACTCTAAATTATGCTAAATGCGTCATCTATATGAAAAGATACTGCGACAGAATGCTGACAGATTATTTTCTTCATGGTATATTCTAATAAATTTTTGTTGGTAAAATAAAATTTTCTTTCATATAACTTATAATTTACCGAGCTTTATTTCCTTAGGAAAAACATTAAAAATTTAATAAAAATATTTGTTTATAAAAATGTTAAATACAAGTATTAAATTAAAAAGTATATTATATTTCTTTGCTATTTTAATGTTTAAATAATTGAAATTAGCAATCAGTGGAAAATAAATGAAAGTGAAATTTCAGTGAAAATTCTGAATAAATTTAATCTGTCTTAAAATTTGTCGGATAGACGGAAATCATTACCTATTACCTAAGATTTCAGATATCATATGCTCTAAGATGTTCAAGACATTTTTGTCACGAATATCTGAAAATGTACGAAAATGAACATTTGAAAAGCTAATGTAAATGATTAATGACCTGTGTCTGTTAATAAAGGAATGATTGAAATCATTAACGAAAGATTTTCAAATTAAGAACACCCAGATACTTCTAGCATCGAAAGTAACAAAAATTACTAATGAATGGGTTATAAGAGAGAAATAATGAGCATATAATTACTTATGTTTCCTGATATTTATCATATGATAAGTAAGTAATCATATGATAAGTAAGTAATCATATGATATATCCATATGATTACTTATGTTTCCTTATTATATCAATCATTTGGGACTAAATCTTATTCATTGATTTTTAATAAATGTTAAATATCAAAGTTGCTTATTGATTCCTTTCAAATATAAATATTTTTATTTTTAACGTAAAATTGAAATCAATGCATACATTTCATTACAGTTTGTTTATATTTTTTAAAAAATCTAAAATTGTTTTTTATAAAATTATAAAAGGAGTTATTATATTTCATAAATGATCTATCTTATCTTATGAAGTTGTAGAAGGTGGTAATTGACCATGTTAAGGAAATATGATAAGTGATAACACACGCTAAGACAAACAATTTTTTATTACAAAAAACGCAATTGCCTTCAATTTAAATAATAAAAATAGTGTAACAACCTAATACAGGAAAAGTGTACTGGCGGAAAGGAAGAAACTTAACATTTCATGTATTGATTTTAAAAGCCAAAGTTGCTGCTTAAATTGGTGTCCGAAGAAATTACGCAGCTGACACTAGCGAATGATGGAACATTTCAACCTGTCGTAGATTCCAGATAATAAGTTAATCTTGTCTGATGAAACAATATTTCTTTACACAAGAATTTTCACGGAGACTTCGGATGTAACCTTGATTCATGTCTTAAGGTCATATCAGAATTTATTCTTCGCATCTAATACTTTGACATTTGAAATTTGCTTGCTTATTTCCTTTGTTTATTAACTGTATACTTTGATAAGTTATTGAGATAATTTTCTAATTGAGTAAAATGATAACGATCTTAAGTGCCATGCAGAAACTATTTGTTGTATCGAGAACTTCAGGCTCCCATCTACCCATCATTTTGATTTCGTGAGCTTATTGTTAATCCTATGGAATTTCGACTTTAATTCTCCCGTTTTAACTATTTGATCTATTTGAATGCAATAAAGTGCATCTGAAAGAGCAAAAAAATGATGAATGCTTCTGTGGAATTACTTTTTTCTTCCGATTTTTAAAAATATTTTAAAATATTTTTTAAAAACCAGAAAACTCACAAACGAATCATTAAAATAAGTATAAAAATATTTTTAAAAATTGGATAGAAAAAGTAATTCCACAGAAGCGTTCGTTATTTTTTTGCTCTTTCGGATGCACTTTTTTGCATTCAAATAGATCAAATAGTAAAAACAGGAGAATTAAAGTCGGAACTCCATAGGATTAACATTAAGCTGACGAAATCAAAATGGCGGGTAGACGGAAGACTTAATTGCCATTTTTGCTGTTAAAGTTCTGGATCACTTGGAAGTAAAGGAAGATAAATTGATTTTTTGTTTGCGCAGCTATAATTCTGAGCATTACTTTTCATTTATCAAATTTTCGCTAATTGGGTACATTTTAAATTGTTTTTAGTTTAATATTGTTTTCATCTTTGTTGAAATTGTGTAATTGAAATTTGTTACATGTCTGTCGTAAATGCTTCTTCCATTTTCGATTACTTCTTTAAAAAATGTTAGATTTTCTTTTCTTTTTCAGGAAATAGTTCCGAGCCTTTAATGTATTACAAAGTAAGATTTATCTCTCTTTATACATTTAACTTTCATAAAAACAAACCATTCAGTCTCTTTTACACAGACGATCCTCTATTATCTTAGCCTGTTCATTGAAGTTTTTTAAAGTATTTTGTATTTTATTAATCTTGTTTTCCTCGTAATCTTCATTTATTGCATGTAGTAAGTTATTAAAACGCTTATAATCGAATATTAAAATCAATAAAAATTAAATCATCCAATTATAAGCATCAAATCGAATTAATAGAATCGGTAGTAGTTAAGTTTAAATATTTTCCAGTAAAGAAATGATATATATCATAAATGAAACATTTTTATGAGATAAAAGTGAAGGAAAAATATTTTTTGTTTAGTTATTACTTGCAGTTACTTTTCGTTTATAAATTTTCAGTAATTTATTAGTAATTAAAGTTATTATTAGATTAAAAGCAAATGATTGCTAAAAATTTTAAATATATGTAATCATAATGGCATTAATATTGTTTAATAGCATAATTTCGAACTTCTAATGTCAAGAATCAATGTATGGAGGGGTTGGAACGGATTTCTGAAATTTGATGAATGGAATAAATGCAAACTGACTGAATAAAATTTAGAAAATCATTACTATAGTATTTTCTTAAGAACTGGTTTTGAAAATCGAACATATAAACTTAAACGAAACTGAAATATCACATGAACATAATTTTTTCACACAAACCTTTGTTTTTTTTTCAACTCGCTATATTTTTGGCTGCCATTAATTTGAGTTCCGAAATGGCTGACTGAGCAACATGATCACTTAATTACCAAATTGTTTTGTTGAGACCTCATTTAAATTTCGTTTCGTTTTGTAGTTAAGAGAGGGTGACATTGGAAATTACACCATAAAGTTATGGCCTCGTCATCAAGTAGCATATGAGATCAATCAAACCGATTTCTGTGAGTATTGTTTTTATTACCATTTTGAATGACTTTTAATTATGCCAGTCAGATTTTTTTTTAAATTCCGAATGTAAATGAAACTATATAATATAGAAGTCATGCAGTCTAAGTTTCTTTTTAAAGGAATAATTTTGAAATATTCGGCAGAATGGAACACATAATAGAATCTTAAATGTGAGAGATGATTGATTCATCATTTTATTACATGCACATTTTCTAATAAAATTACCGTTGCACTACATCTTCTGATTGTGCTTGATTTCTTTTCTTAACAGCAATTTTGTACAATAAAAAATAAGCATTTGTTTTTTGCGGAAGGCGATGAATACTAATAAATCTACAGCGGAAGAGTTTATTACTTATTTACTCCTTTTGTACATATCTCAAATGATATGGTTTAATTGGCTCCTCTTTATTCAAGGGGTGCCTGCTGATAATACATTGAACAAACTGTTGCGTAGTTAACGTATACTATAGACAATGTTTTCCTTGTAAGCCGACGATATGCATACGGATATATGTACTGAGTGATCGAATTAATTTTTGCAATATTTGCGACTTCGTGTGATGTAAATTCTACGTAATTTGATGATTATCGCAATTTTGAACCATGCTATTTGTAAGTTGGTGCAATTTGAATTCCGTGTTATTCGAGGGTCGTGACAATTTTGATCTGCGCTATTCGCGACTTCATGCAATTCAAGTACCGTGTTATTCAAGGGATGCCCATATATATATATATATATATATATATATATAATGATTTAACTTAATTTCTATTAATTTCTCACCAAAATATAATTTAATTTCCTAAATTTTTCTGTTCTCTCATTTAAAAGATAGTGTTCATTCTTATTTCCAGATACAATTCCTTTTTAAGTTTAATTTTTGCAATCACCCACTCTTAAAATCTTCAAAGTCAGGTTCTTCCTATGCTTCAGACATGTAGGGATGATCCCTTCCAGAAATCTACACTTAGATTCCCTTGAAGTACCTCCATCCATATCACATGTCTATGACGTATATAGTGAAACTTCCCTTGTATATGACCAAAAAACCCAGTGAAAAACGCTCTCGTGATTTTCCTCCCTTGTTTACTCTTGTTCTTACACTAATTTCTGATGATCATCTGAGATTCTTCTCGATGGCCGAAGCCCGACTAAAGTCTGCTACAATAAAAAAAAAAGTATTTGGGCCATGTATTGAATATTTCATTAATGTTGAATTAACATTTTATATCATTCGTGATATATATATATATATATATATATATATATATAGGAACAAAACATAACATCATAAGCAAATTAATCATATTAATCATAAATATATAAAAACTGTAAGCAAAAATTTAGAATAATTGAAATAATGTAATTAATACTTTTCCATACTTTGTAGTAGAATAATGTGCATTTATAACGTTATTACTGATCAAAGCATCACAATTCAGTGAATTATATTGTAATAAAATATGGTAATAAACCACAAAAATCAGCAAAATTCAGAAAATCATTCTTAGAAAAGAGAAGAAAGTAAACATAGTACAAATATTAATGAAAATTAATTTAAGTTTCAAACAACAAAAATCTGCAAAGATAAATATCTAAATAACTGTAATTCTAATAAAATCTAAGAAAATCATATTTATTAAAAAAAAAAAAAAAAAAAAAAAAAAATTAAAACACATATTAATTAAAAAAATCTAAGAAACATATTAATTAAAAAAATCTAAAAACAAATTAATTCAAGAAAAAATAAGCATGCAAAAAACAAAATGCAGACAATACCAATGGCATGTCATCTTAAGTAGTGCAGACACATTTTAAAGACAACGACCACCTCAGCTGAAAGTAATAAATATATAACCATTTAAAACGCTTAAGCAAAATACAAATCATTAAGAAAAACTAGCATTACTATAACCAAAATTAACGAAAAATTAACTTTACTATGGGATATATAAATTTAATAATTCCTCCGAATTTTGGATATTTATGAAACTTTATATCATAGCTCTTCAAAGAATGTTTTCTTTGGTTTATTCCTTAGTAACTTTTTAGAAAACAATATGCAATATACAAAATGATATCCCAACTTTGAGGAGGTATGATACAAAACTAAGAAAGTTATAACCTTTTTGGACAAATAAATTAAAAAAACGAGTTTTCTAAAGTTTTCAATATTATAAATGTTCATTGTGACCACCTAGTGAAATACGAACGATATCCTAATCTCGTACATTTTTCTGCATGCTCCGCCTTACAGTTTGTATGGTTGTAATTATTCTCGTTTTTAGTTTATCAATATTCACCGGTAGCTGCGGAAAAAAATGCTTTATCTTTCAAGTATACCACAAGAAAAGTGATCATAGAACATTAAGCGAGGGAATTTTAGGGGGAGGAGGAAGGCACTGATTAAGGTCAAGGTCATCAACTGCTCTGCGACCAATCCTTGAATTTCTCATCTTTAGATATCGTTTATGTTTCTTATGGTGATGACATTCAACATTTACAATTTTATAATTTTGTAGCGTTATTTTTAATTTAGTTTATCCTAAAGTTGTAACTTCTTTAATTTTATTATTGTTACTTTTCAAAGTTGGGTAATTCTTATGCGAACATCCTTTATAGTAATATAAAAAGAGAAAATGGAAATTTATATAATTTGAAAAGTAGTACTATTTTAAAGAATACAAATTATGTATTAATACTGAAATGAAATGAAATAAAGTAATATTAAAAAACAAAATTTCCTTAGGCATATTTCATTTTAAATAAATTTACGCATTTCTGTGCAATAGTTTTCATCAGAAAATTTCTGATATTTCAAATTTGATGGTATTCACAAGAATCTTTCTTAGCAAGAAAATTTCGTAGGGCAAATTAACTATGGATAACTCATTTAATCAAATTGTATGCATGCTTGATTATATATATGAGCATGTGATTGTGATTGTTTATTGATGTCGCACTGACAAGCAATATAGGGCAATTGGCAATGGACCTCGTAATTTTGAGCCTCTGTCAAGGGAACAGGACGATACCTGATCTGGAACTTCCCTCTCGAAACTTATCCACCATGCCAAAAGGAAGACTTGGGACAAATGTGCATTAACCCCGCTACACGGAGGGTTTTTAGTGGTATCAGGGCTCGAATTCGCGACTTCCCACCATAATCACAGGACTACCGCGGCCATATATACGAGAATATTCAATCAATAATTTTACATTTATTGAAGAATATACTTTATTTAATACATATAAAATTAATTATTTTTAAATCTGTGGTATTACATTTTGAATCCTTCAGTAAAATTTTATTTTTTTCTATCAATTATATGGCTTCCAAACAGTCCACAAAGTTCTTCCCATAGAATCGTGGTTTTGAATCCTGATTTCTCTTAAGATCCACTGTGTAGCAGGTCTAATGCTCTCAAGTACTCTCGTTGACATGGTGTGGAAGTTTGGAAAGCCTTGCAAATCCGGCTTACTAGTCACATGGGTAATGTCAAAATTACTTCTGTCGCCAGTAGCCATGATTTTGCTTTCAAGTTAGATGTTAAAGAAGCAATCAATCAATCCAGCGAGTCGATGAAAATTTCTTTGCATTAATTTATACTAATAGGTTCAGAATAGCAATTTAAATTTAGGAAATAACGAAATTCTTTCAAGTGCCTAAAAAGAAAGTTAAAAGTTGAGAGCAGAATATATTAATATTGAACATGATTCGAAAGCGAAAATAAAACCAACAATCATTGTAACTGGTGTGGGTTAAAAATGGAGTATATCGAAATAAGGATTAGGGTGATTTTCTGAATTCGCGTGTTCTTAGCTGCACAACCTACATTCTCTTTCCACGTTAGTTAATTATTATTACTTTGTTTGTTTCAAGTTGAGATTTATCGCTTAGCGTCTGGAAGACTTATCTTTCAAGATGAAAGCTTATGAAATAAATAATAAAATAAAATACAATTATATATTAATCCAAGAGCCTCTTGGGAGTGTCTGACTCATTAGAAACTTTGAAATTCTTTGAGCTCATCACAAATTAAGATTGGATCTCAAAACTTTAACAAAGATTAATATTCAATTAATTCAATTTGATAATAATTCTAATTTAATCATCTAATCTAATAAAGGGTTGTTTTTCAAAAACTTAATTCAATCAGAAATTAATATGATTTGCAAATTTAAAACTTCACAAAGATTTTTATACGTGTTGCAACAATGTATCCTTTAAGAAACATGTTCCAAATTAAAAACTCTTTTCATTTTATTCTTTTCAAATGAATACAGTAAATGAGCTTAAAATTCTATAATTTTTTTTTTAATTTTATATCTATGTTTCTGTCTATAGGTTTATTAAGATTATTATAAATTTATTTGGATCTTCATTTACGTAGATTATTTACATAGTTATTTTGATAGCAGTAAATTAAAGAAAATAAATCTTATTACCGGCTCGAGATATTTATGTTTTTAATATAACTCTTATATACATTAAGAATAACTTATTACTCACACTACACTACTACTAATATTCCTTATATTTTCTATAGATTGTTTATAGACAAATTTTAAAATATTTTTTTTAAAAACGCACACTCACCTCTGTGTCTATAATGTTTTTTATGTAATTAAGAACAATCCAAAAGTGTTTATTCATTATGCACAAAAATCCCTTCGAAATTGCAATTAACATTTCGTATGTTATTTCTAGCTAATAGAGGAATAAAGATTATAAAGAGTAAGATAGATGAATGGAATGATTCCGTAAAAAATTTCAAGTTTGTTCCAAGAACAATGGAAAATGATTATTTATATATCTTCAGCGGACACGGGTAAGTGTAGCATTAATTATCCCATTCAAATATGGTCTAAATGTGTGTCAAAAATTGCCACGGATCTTCGTTCTTAAAAAATTAAGATAAATTTGAATTTTTATGCATCATAACATATAACAATATAGACAAGATTGATTATATATAATTTTTCGAAAATCTCTATTATTGATTAAAGCTGATTCAAGAGACTTTTTATAAAGGACCGTTTTAACAAATTTGCTGGTAACTCTATAGGTTATGCACATTGCAGATCAAAACTGTAACATAATAAATCGTGTCCTTTTTATTTAATTGAGTTTATTTATGTGGTGATGTTTCGTGAGATTGTAGTAGTTATGTTCCAAGACTCATGGATATATTGCAATACATGATTGATTCCAATATGATTTGTGATTTCAGGGATTCCTGAGTGATAAATACAAATATTTGGATATAATTTGTTTAGCCATGAAGCCAAATTACATCAATTGGACTAGATGCATTCCTTAAAAATAATACACTTTGTACTAATTTTATTGGAAATAATGCCTCTATGACTACAGATTTTTCAATTGTTCCCAATTTTTTTCATATCTGTATATATCTGCAATGTTACGCATTATTCATTTTTCTACATGATTCCTATCCCTTTCCATGTGTTCGCACTAACTCGTGACTCGTTGGGCAAACATGTCGGAGAGGAATTGCGATGGTAATTATCTACAGCAGACTATAATGGTGACTTTCACCTCGACGGAGAACGAAAGAGATGTTTATTAAGGTGTACTTTCATTTCTAGAGAGGGTGCAATGATAACTCGCGGCTTCAACTTCATTTCCATTGGCTTCAACCTCCTCTTCAGTTTTCAGCACAGTAAAGACGCCAGGGAACAAAGAAAACAATTCATTACGATGAAGATATATATGGCTTTCCGGTGCAATAAGAGTTTTGAAAAATGATTAAAAAACCTACTTATGGAAATGGAGGCATTACTTTTCAATCCATTTTTGTAACTTCCTAAAAATTACGGTGGTTAGATAAAATTTATATCACTATAAATAACGAAAGGAAACTATTATATGATGTCGGTAGATAAATTCAATCAATAAATATAGTTAATTAACTTCTAAAAAGAATTTTTAATTGTATAATCCTGTATTTTTCTCAGAATAGGTAGATACTCAGAGGACGTAGGTGAATGATTCGTCATAACTAATTTACAAATTATTAAACCAATATTTTTGAATATTATTATATGTTATATTTACATGATCCCATCACCTTAGAAAAGTTATTGGAATTCCATTGAGATCATTATGAATTAATATGATATTGACCTTTCAAAATTTAGGAACATACCAGTTGAATTTATTCACAGAATATTACGATTTTGTCATTTTCAAGTATACTTCTCAAAAAATTAAGGAAACAAGCAAGTCTCACGTTTTCTTGAAGGAAAAATGCATGTAGACTACCCTGATGATGTCTATTTTGAACTGTTTTGGCTTGAAATCATTAGTTCAGAAGAGCAATTCTTTTTCAACTAAGTTTTATTGCCCGTTCTGTCTCGACGAGTTGTTAGCAAGATATATCGGTCATCAGTAGCTGTGGTAGCACGTGACCGACCTTACCCTGGTCAACGTCTATCCCCTGTTCTTGGAATCTATTCTACATCCTTGAAATGACGCTCTTTGTCACTCCAACAGGGTACGTTACACTTTTTTGTTTCTACCCTGATTCAAGTCTCCCCCTGATAAGTTCCCCTTTTTTCTATACAAAAGCTTAATTATTACACGACTGAGACTACGAAAAAAGAGGCTTCTGAGAAATTACGATTTCTGCTTTTATATTCTTTTTCTGGGTTTTTCGTTATGAACGTTAATTTGCTTATGAGGTGTTCTTTTTTTCATTATGCGATTTAAATTATAGATGTTTTATAAGAACGTTATTTTTATCGATGTAAATATTTGCGTATTTCCTCTAAGCCATGTGTTTCCCAAATGCTTTTAAGCAGGCAATTGTGACCTTAAGATTCCCCAATTTTACCAGCTCCGATAATTTTCTGTGTGGCTTACTGGAAGATAGAGGGTATACAAACAGAGACTCTGTTACTGAAATGAAAAGACAACAATCCTGGAACATCACAGCGGCGAGAGAATGAATAAAAATCAGAAGAGTGTATTATTCAAAACTCTGCTTACTTTCAGCGTCTTCTCTGGTTCTATAAGAATCATCCTGTGTGTATAGTTTTGTATTTTGTTTTCTGAGTTTCCAAAATAAAACTTGCTTGCATTAAGCGAATCTTTTAGTTTTAGTTTTTATTAACGTCGCACTAGAAGCAACATGAGGGCTATTGGCGACGGACCTCGTAATTTTGAACCACGGTCAAGTGACTAGGACGACACCTGAGCTGGCACACCCATCTCCTAACATCCACACCACACCAACGGGAGGACTTTGGGCCCCGAACAGATTTAACGTGCATCAGCCCCGGCTACACGGCGGGTGTTTGGCGGCCAAGGATCGAACCCACGACTGAACGAAAACCGCCGGCAGCTAGATCACGACCTTGACCACTAGGCTACCGCGGCCCTTAAGCGAATCTAAACCTTTGAAATTAAGAGATGTATTCATTGCATTTACTTTAAAAAGGAACAAAACAAAATATAAAATGAATACTCAATTAAGTGTATACATACATATATATATATATATATATATATATATATATATATATATATATATATATATATATTCATCTTCTATCACTTTTTAATTTTATAAAATGATACCAATATCGGCCAATGATATAAATGATATCAAGTTACCAAAGTTGATATCAATTTCGTCCCACTGTGATGAGAATTATGAAACTTATTAAAGGTGTACAATTTTTTTTGCATGATTTTTCTGTGGGTTAATATCAAGTGAATTATTAGTCGTACAGTTGATAGTCGTATTTTGGGCATTCAAGTATCCTAAATATTGTAGAAAATAACAGGAGAAAGATTGTAATGAAAAATGTTGAAGAAAATAACAGGAGAAAGATTGTAATGAAAAATGTTGAAGAAAATAATATGTATATAAGTTTTTAGAAGATAAAAACACTTTGCACAACAGAACGCAGGCAAATATTTAAAACATGAAACAATTAGATTCAGTACAATATAATTTAAAAATGTCGGTTGTTTATTTTTATGCTATCACATTATTATATACCATTGTGTTTCCGCTGTTTATTCCAGTTTATTGTAGACAGCTCTTCCTGGTATAACTCTAAACCCTATTTAAATTGATTGATGAGACTTTACTATAATATTAAAATATTTTTGAGTCCTTCCAGATGTATCATGGTAGATTTATCACATTATATCCCTTCTGGGTGGATTATTCAAATTTCAGTATTTTTAAAAGTGATTTTAAGTTTATATTTTCAATATTACCTAATTCTTGAAATTTTACATTTTGCATCTAATTAGTAGAATAAACACTAAATAAAAACAAGTTTTCGACATTAATTCATTAAGTATGATTCATACATATTTAAAAAAACAATTACGGTTTTTACAAAGGAAATTGTTTAATTGCGAATTGAAAGAAAATCAAATGAAACCATTTGGAATAATATCTAACATGTCCTGGAAATGTTCATAAGTAGCTTTCTGTTTAATAGAAATTCAACTGATTCATTTAATGACAGATATATTGCATAAGATTTAAGGATACGAGTTTTTAATACGATCTTAATACTTTCCAAAGCAGGAATAGATCCGGTAGATTTATTAAAATGATATATATTACTTCTTTCACTGTTTCAGTTGTTACAGCTATATTGGAAGAGTTGGCGGTGAACAATACCTATCTTTAGAAAGCAAAATCTGTTTGAGATCAGGAACCATTCTTCATGGTATGGGGCTTACAGCTGGATTGATTAACCAGCAAGAACGCCCGGACAGAGATCAATACATTAAAGTGAATTTTGAGAATATTCCAGATGGTGAGAAAATGTTTTATATTTGTATACTGATATATTTATTTTCAATCATTGACCCACTTTTACCTTCTTGATTAAAACAACATACATCTGTTTCTTTTTCTTTGATTTAAATATCTTCAATCTAGATTGATTTTATTTAATTGCATACTTATTTATTTCATTCAAATATATGAGGGATGTTCCGAAATTAAATTTCGTCATTTTTTTGAAAGAACACATGATACACTGGATGAAACAAACAACATCCATAAAAAATCCACACCCATTTCTAGTTCAATGACGGAAGAGGCGTCAGTGGAGGAGGAATGTCGCATGCGCAAAGCAACAAAGAAAAGCGAGCGGTAGCAGACTAGCGTGCCCGAGACGTGATTGATATTGTGATCTTCAATGGAAGTACATGCTGTTATCTAGCCGTAGAAGATCATACCGTCATCCATGAACGCCAATAAACCATGTATGGTGAAAGGTCTGTCTCGTCTAATGGTTAGACGTTGGTGTTGCATGTTCAGTGAAGGAAGGAAGGAAAAGTGTAGTAGATGAGTATCGAAGTGGGTATTCATCCACCTCCATGAATAAAAATAACACTACTACAGTACATTATATGGTGTTAGCTGATAGGCACCAAACGGTGTCAGACGCTGCGTCTACACTGCGTATTAGTGGAGCTTAGGTCCATCCAAAACAATGCTGGGTTGGAAAAGGCTATATAACATTTCCTTGCATGGCAGAGTACCGAGTATTGCCAGATTAGTTTCTTCAAACTGATTGCACGCTATGTCAATGTGAATTGAGACTATGTCTTTGTCGAAAAATAGTGAAGGTGTATAGTTCTTTTTTGTCAATACAGTTTTCGTTTGAAAAAAATTGACAAAACTTACTTTCGGAACCTTCCTCGTATATATTGCTACCTTCTAATTTCCACGAGAGCCTGAAGTAATTTAATATAAATATGTAATATGCTTTCTTCAATTCCACTACTATAGTTACTTTTAATAAAACAATTAATAAAGACTCCGATTGAAGCAAAATAAAATATTTTACTTATCAATAAATAATAGATAAGGTCGTTTTCTCTCGAATTCAATAATACTCATAAATTCTAAATTACGATCAACTAATAAATTGTTAGCTTACCAATTCCTTCGTTCTGATTCACTCACTCGATACAAACAGCCGATTCTATCAAAGCTCTTTTACTAGAATTGTTTCAATCCAAAATGCTAATTAAGATGCTTCAGTTGTATTAAAAATATTTATCAGTAAGACGTTATATCCTCTATCATCTTTCATTTTCCTTTAATTCTATTTCCCTTATATATCATAATCTCCAATTAAATTCTCTTCAATTCTGTCAACATCATACTTATATAATCCTGTTTCATTTTGGTTGTGAATAAATTGTAATTTTCTGCAATTCATGTATAATTTACTATAAAGTTTGCGAGATTAGTGAAGAAAGAGCTCAACGTTACAAATATAAGCATATGGTTAAAAAAGATTTTCATCATTCCTCAGAAGCAAAGTAAAACTTTTAATATATCTAAGCATACAAGAATTATTTTAATTTAATGAACAATTTGATAAAAATGATTAGTTTCATGAAGGATAATTATTTCTTTGAAAATTTGTTCTTGGATATGTGATTCTAATTTTTCTTATAACGGAAAAAAAAACCGTTACTAGAAATTTGCTTTTTATCTTTCTAGAATGGCAATCACAGTTCGAAAAAATTGCTGATAAAGTCTATTTCCACACTCATCCTTACGATTATGGATCTATCACGCATTATCCAATGACATCCACAGTTTATACAGATGCTTTTGAAGTTCGCCAGTCTCTTGTTGAAGACAATAAAATTGGTAAAGCGAAACATTTGTCTCAGCTTGATATAGATAAACTTAATAGTATGTACAATAAGACGGTCATGGACTGAAGAATAACAGATTTTGTCTCTATTGATTCTCTTGCTTTATTTTTTACAGAGATAGAATAAAGCATTTATTTATCTTCGTGTATTTATCGTGCTATTTAGTGCCCTATAATTAGAATCATTTTTTTCTTTTCCTTTTATTGCTAAATATTTTAGGACTTTAGGTAACAGTACACCTTTGAAGAATATTTTTGAATTAACGTTAATGTTGCATAGGCAAATGTATATTTTATGACCTTCAAAATTAAAAAATAAACATCCATGAAAAGTTTTATTTGTGTATATTTTTACTGTTAAAAGGACATTTTATACAATTATAAGCGGATATTAAGAAGTCTTTCCGCAAAACATGGTAACTCAAAAGAAAATAAACACGTTGACATTTTGTCAATTGAATAATACAGAATATAACCTTGTCTAGGGAATAGAATATTATTTTGATAATATAGTCCTTACGTAGGTATCAATGGTAGTTAAAGTTCTGAACACTGAAAATTTCTTTAAAAGTCTTTATAGTTTTCACTTTACTACCATATAAAAAAACTTCTAAGTAATATAAGATCTTAAGAGTAATTTCTTCTGTGTATATGTATTTGTGAAAAATATATGTATAAGATATCAGGTTCGTTGATGCGTTACACTTTGACATATTGGGTTTTGCAGTAATGAAAAATGTTGTTTTTAGATCCTTTCCTGTCGGAAAAATTCATGATCAAGTAATATTAAAGTCGATGTAATTCAGCTTCTAAATAAGTTAAAATTCTTGCAGAATTTTTTTTCTGAAGATAAAATATTATATTTTAAAATGAAACCACACACACACAAAAAGGAAAAATTGATATATTGACATTGAAGGTGTATTGTTACGGTTCACGCGGACCACAAAAAACAACTCACTATGAAAATCATATATTGCTGATTTTTTTTATTCCGATAATTACAATTTTATTAAACTTCAATTCAGATTATATTGAAACTTTAATTCATAAGCACATATGTTTTAAATTCTTTGAAAATCAATTTAGCCTCTTGATTCAAGGTTAAATTAAAAGAAGATTTCAAAGTGAGTGCCATTTAATTTAGTTCCATTCTACATACATATTGTAATTATTAATGAAATATTGTATCGTATATAATGTTAAAATTAAAACATTTTCACACATTTAATAGTTTTTTAACACTTAAAAGTAAAGGCTAGTTTAAAAGTGTAAAAATATATTAAAATTATAATAGCTGGAGATAAGAAAAAATTATTTATATAAATATACATATTTACTAGTAGTTTTATGTTGCGTTTTCTTTCGATACATTGAGGCATATATTCTCTTCAGACTCAATTGAGGCATATATTCTCTTCAGACTCAATTGAGGCATATATTCTCTTCAGATTCAATTGAGGCATATATTCTCTTCAGACTTCCCAAGCTCATAATTTTCAACCAAATTTTATCAAATTTGAGATTAATCTTCTTAATAGGATTACAAAACACCACATATAGTCATTTTTCAAGAAAATAAAAAAAAATATATCCATATTTTTTATATGTTTATTATAATGGACATTGGTAAAAAGACACATTTGTCTTGTAAAAACACACATTTTACTAACAAACAAAAAACGACATAAATGCATATTTTAATTGATATAAATTCTAGATGTAGCTTTATTTAAGAGCTTAAAAATGAAAAAAATACTTTATAATTTATTTTTTTTTTTTACAATTTTTGGAAATCTTATTCCACATACATTCATAAATGATCTAGAACATTTATGTAAAATAACGAGAAAATCTGTGAATGTACTTCAAAAATCAATTATTTTCCACTATTAAACAAAATTACATACTGTATTTCATACACATTATTTTAGTGCTTTTGGTTCAACCTTCATTTTTGCACCTTATAGAATTCTTAATGTCCATCATTTTTGGAAGATGTTGAATTCATTTTTTACTATGAGAAGTGGACTTCATACTCAAGTAAAGTATTTTGCACTTATTCGTGTCTGTTTCTTCATCACTAGAATCAGTCAAATCAGAGGGCGTCAGAAGTTGTTCTGCACCCACATTTACCACTTACCCACCACCCCTTACTACCCACATTTGATTTTGGATCTCCTTTCATTAAAATGCAAGCATTCCCAATACTGAGCTCAAAGAAAGGAAGAATAGTTTTGACTATCTATTTCTTTGTGCGTGTCTTAATTCTATAATAACTGATCACTCTGTCAATCAGATCAATTCCACCCGTGTTGATATTATATTATTTTACTGCTGCTGATCTTGACACGTTTATTTTCTTCTATTTTGACCAACGTTTAGAGTTATCTTTTGGTTCTACTCTAAGTTTGGATGAACATTGCAAAACAGCCTTTTTTATATCGTACCATTTTAAGATGCACATTTGATCATCCTGACGTATTAACATATAAAACGAATTTATTTCCCTTTTTGACATTTTTTTTCCTTTTGCATCACTATTAGAAGATTCTTCCTTCTCATTTTAACTACGTTCATCCAATATTTTGTTAGATATTAATCCGCTACCTTTTTCTTCATCTTCAACATTAATATCAATGTCAGACACATCACTATTCATTATTATATTCAATCTTTTTTCTGCTTCTTTTTCTGAATCTAAATAACGTCGATTTTATATAACTCTAACAGAAACAAAGCAAAAAAAACTGTACGACTATGTTGAAAACCACAAATTGTTTTTAAATTATTAGTACTGTATTTTTTTTTAAAATTTAAATTTGTATTTCTTGGTGACTTTTAAATTAAAAATTAAAACAAAAGTAAAGGGATATGTTTTGTTTCCCTCCACTTTTGGAAATTCTTATTATTAACAGGTCATTTGAAAAGTCCTCGGCCTGACACATAAAAGGTGCTACTAGAATTATATCCACATGTTTTTTAGTTAGCCCTAACCCTCAAAAGATGCGTGAATAAATTTGACAGCTGTCGGAACATTAGTTTGTGAAGTATAGTATTTTGAGTGAAGCAACTTTTGTTATTCTGAAAAAAATGGATAAAAAGGAATTTCGCGTGTTGATAAAATATTGCTTTTTGAAGGGAAAAAATACAGTTGAAGCAAAAACTTGGCTTGATGCCGAGTTTCCGGACACTGCTCCAGGAAAATCAACCATCAAGGATTGGTATGCTAATTTTAAACGTGGTGAAATGAACACCGAAGACGGTGAACACAGTGGACGCACCAAAGAGGTTGTTACCGACGAAAACATTAAAAAAATCCACAAAATGATTTTGAATGACCGTAAATTGAAATTGAATGAAATAGCAGACACTCTAAAGATATCAACTGAACGTGTACATCATATCATTCATGAATATTTGGGTATGAGAAAGCTCTGTGGAAAGTGGGTGCCAATCGAGAGTCATCCGAGTCCAATCGAGAGTCATCCGAGTGGACTGCACACGATGAACCGGCTCCATAGCGTGGGAAAACGCAACAGTCGGCTGGCAAGGTTATGGCGTCTGTATTTTGGGATGCGCATGGAATAATTTTCATTGACTACCTTGAAAAAGAAAGGACCATCAACAGCGACTATTACATAGCGTTATTGGACCGTTTGAAGGACGAAATCACCGAAAAACGACCGCATTTGAAGAAAAAGAAAGTGCTGCTTCACCAAGACAATATACCGTGTCACAAGTCATTGAAAACGATGGCAAAAATCCATGAATTGGGCTTCGAATTGCTTCCTCATCCACCGTGTTCTCCAGATCTGGCCCCCAGCGACTATTTCCTGTTCTCAGATCTCAAAAGAATGCTCGCTGGGAAGAAAGTTTCGTCGAATGAAGAGGTGATCGCCGAAATTGAGGCCTATTTTGAGGCAAAGGACAAATCGTACTACAAAAATAGTATCGAAAAGTTGGAGGGTCGATATAATCAGTGTCACAATCCCCTTGAAGGGAATTATGTTGAATAAAAAAAACTAATTTTGCCAAAAAAATGTGTTTTACCATGGTAGGCCGGGGACTTTTCAATTGACTTGTTAGTTACAAGGGAAAATTTATTTCTAACAGCATACAATTAATTCAGGAATTTTTATTTTAACAAAATCACTTAACATGTAAGCTGATTTATTATAGAATGCATTTGAATTATTGAAATCGTAAGTGTATATTTTATATTTAATTTGGATGATTTGGGCCCAATCTCAATAAATTCTATAAAAGAATAATGCCTTTCGAAAAAGAAATGCTTGAGTTTTTATTTAACGTAGGTAAGTCTATTAGCCGAGTTAATCATCAAGTATTACTTTTTTAATTACATGACTTTCTGTTCATATATATATATATATATATATATATATATATGGCAAAAAATAGTGAGTATGAATATAATCAACTGACGAAGACCCAAGTCCAACAGAATGGATATGGATGAAAAGGTAACTATTGTTTAAAAATAATTCACGCAAATTCTGAAAAAAATGACATAATTTTATTATTTTAATATTTAAAACTAAATATCAGTTACTTTAGTATCAAAATACTCTCATGAAATACTAAAAAAATGAACTAAAACTGTTTACTTACCTTCAATCGTCTTTCTTTTGTTGGTGGCTATTTTTAAATGTTAATTCAACAATCATGCTACCAATTCTTAAAGTTTGGTTGTATAAATATAAATCCTAGACAGTTGAGTATAATAGACTGTGGGAGTCAAGGACTTAAAACTGTAATGATTTATTTTACATGCCCAATACAAATGACCTTTATGATGGACACTGGGTCTCAGGAGGATATGGTAGTATTTGACACTTGCGATGTCTACGCTTTACTACAACGATTCTGAGCCATCCAAAATCAACAAAAGTTCTGCCAAGAAAGAGAAAGCTAAAAATGCAAATTTTTTTCATTTTATTCTTTAGAACGATCACAAAAAACTATAATTACTAATGTGAAATGGCTACTAACTTGTGTCCACAATCAAACTCTATTACTGAAAATTGCACATATCATACAAAATCAATAATGAATCTGAGTCAAATATCAGTCATTGAATGACCATTTAACTTTTGAAGTATTTCCTTCATTATTTAATTCTGCTGACATCTTAATTCTAATTAAATATTCAATAAGTTCTAAACTTTAACTGAAGACAAGTAAGAGCAGGACAAAAGCTTTTATTAACTTCCACAGAATACATAAGATTGTTCTCTGTCGAATCCCTCTAAACTCAGTCAATCTTAGTTTATATTCTAATAATAAAATTTTATCTTCCCAAATCACTCGTTTTAATTCAAACATTTCTCGATTGTAGCAGGTTTGATTCTTATTACTTTAACTTGGAGTCGCTTCAGCCCAAGCGATTAATTACCATGATTCAATCCAATTTACAAATATCTATCAGTTTGTCGGTATCCTTTATCTCATTATTACTAAACTTCTACAATCTATACTTCTAGTAACTTTATCTAATTACGTTTCATTTTGGCTGAGAAAGGAATTGTAAAATTATGCAATTCAAATTATCAAATGTTCCCGAGTTTAGTAACAAAAAAATCGCGAAGAACCTAACCTCAATAACTTTCTTATACCAATATCGTGTGCACTATTATCTCCTCTTAGCAAGATAGCATGTCTAACTTCTTTATCTGATTCCTCCAAATTCTTTGTATGATGATTTCCTAGTCACTGTTTTTCTTATACAGAAATGCTAAACTACATAAATTTTTATTCACAGGCAAGGTTTTCAAATAAAATAACGCCATAAAGTAGCCCAAAATAGTTAGTTAAAGAGAAACATGTGTGAAACACCGAAACTAATGCCAAGTAGAATTTTCGAATACAATAATATATGAAATTCGCATTTGAAAACTGAATAAAATTTTAAATGGAGCCTCAGCTCCTCATCAAAACTGAATAAAAATTCATTCAAGGAAGAGTCAGCTTAGAAATTCGAACTGATTTTATTTTATTCGATTTGAATGATAACACACAATTATTCTATTATAAATGTGGAACTAGAAAGTCTTGTATTTTCAACTTTAGATACGATGAAAATTTTATGGATTTCATTAATCCCGAAATATGGTTAGAGACGGGAATAGTTGTAAAGAATCTAATTACAATATTAGATATCCTTCAACAATTTAATCGTCTGGCACCAGTTTTGTGTGCACAGATTATATATATATATATATATATATATATTCCCTTATTTTCAATATCTTGCAGCTTACAAACTCTCTCCTCACTTATTCTTTGTACTTCAAGATATATATGTAAGTCACGTTTTATTCACAAGTTGGAGTTCTCAAATAACGTCATGCAAAGGAACATAAAATTAACACATCAATCAATAACTCCCGAGACTAACCCAGAGATGGCGCTCGTAGTAAACCAGTAACCAGGTCTTTCTAGAGTACTAACCTTTGCTTGAAAAGTGTCAAAATTTTAAGTCGATCGGACCAGAGACAGCTGAGTTATAGAGGTTGGAGTAAAGTCGTTTTGTAGTTTGTTTAAAAAATGGAAAAAACCGAGTTTCGTGTTCTGATAAAACATCGTTTTTTAATGGGTAAAAACACCGTGCAAGCGAAACGATGGATTGAAAAATGTTACCCGGACTCTTGTCCATCAAAAGCAACGATTTGTCGGTGTTTGCCGAGTTTAAACGTGGTCGTACCGACACAAATGACGCGGAACGCTCGGGTAGACCTGTGGAAGCCGTTACACCGGAAAATGTGAGTGAAGTGACAAAAATTATAATGAAAGATCGTAAAGTGAAGCTCCGTGAGATTGCTGAGATGACACAGATATCATATGGAAGTGTATTTACTGAAAAAAGTTTTTTGAAGTGAAGTGAAATAGGTTTTTTTCCAAGTGGTGCTTTTGATGGAACAAAAACAGCAAGGAGTCGATGATTCAGAAAGCTGTTTATCGCTATTTACTCGCAACAAAAAAGATTTCTAGCGAAAAGAAAAAAAAAAAATTGGGGGGGGGGGGAAAAAAAAGAAAGAAAAAGATTTGGAAAAGCGTTGGAACGATTGTATCACCCTAAAAGGTGATTAACAAAAGGTGTTATGTTGATGAATAATAAAAAAATTTGCAAAAAAATGTTGTTTTCAATGTTAGTCTCGGGAGTTATTGATTGATGTGTTAGTATAAGGAGTGTACACGAGACAAAAAAATCAATTGCTAATATTACAACATATTTTGAAAACACCTTCGAAGGAAAATATAGATACGTGAAATTCTTTGCAAATTATGTTCATAAGTTTATGAAAAAATAAAAGTACGTTCAAACTCAGAATTTAGCGTTCTGTGTACTTCATATAAGACAGGTAATTGATAAGGCATAGTATTAACTGGTTATAGAAAATAGATTTTATATAATTTTATTTGTGAAATAATAAAATGCAAAATATCAGAAACATATATGAAATATTTTATTTAATGAAATGATTTGATACTGGACTGAATTATACATTTGCATACCGTATGTAGAGATGTTTGGGTCATAATATTTTAATTATTTAAAACAACTAAAGGTAATATATTTTGTACGTGGAAATCTGGGTATAGCATATGAATCATTGCAATGATAGTATATAATTACTATTAATAAAGGGCTTTTGTATTTACGAATATGTGTAAAGACAAATAATTATAGGAAAGTCGAATTTCTAATGAGTCCTTAGGGGAAGCAACTCAATTTTTATGTTGGCGATTGTTCGGGCAAGCAATGTAAGTGATGCGAAATTCGATTTGGACATCGTGACCTCTACTCTACAGTGGTGTGAAAGTGAAATAAATCAGAGCTGAAGCAAGAATTTAATAGTTGAGTACCTACAAAATATTTGGTCCGTCAAGCCAGAGCCGCCTATATGTTATACATTTTTAAAAACGGTGAAATGTGTTTTACGTAAACTGACAATCAATCCAGAAATGGGTATCTGTTTGGTGGAAGAAATATTAAAAATTATGTGAATTGTGAATACTTCAAACTGTGTTTGTTTCTTGTATCTATATTTATTTTTGTTGGTTGTTTTCAATTTTTTTTCATTATATATATATATATATATATATAAACTACTTTTAAATATACTTTTCACATGACACATAATTAAAAGTTTGAAAATATTCGTTGAATTCAATAAAAACATAAAATAAATTTTCGAAATAGAAAAAATATAATAAATAATAAATAAAAAAAGGAAAATTATAGCTTAAGCTGAAACAAAAGACCCAACGCATTGCCAAATAAATGAAACGCATGTACATTAGGCGAAAAGCACTTTTGAGTATTATTTTTGAGTAATTTAAAATGAACAACCTTTTCTTGTGTGTTAAATTAATTTCCCCACAAAAGGCTTCCAATTCCAAATGAAAAAATATTCATGGAAAAAAAGATAAAAATGTGCGTTTTTAGATCTATTATTCACTAGATTATTTTTAGATCAAAATTTATTTTAATGTTTTTAACAGAAAATACATAACTTATATTGAGAAATACTTGATAAAAAAAAATAAAGACATAGAATGTGTTTATATGAAACCGAAAATTGTTTTAGAATAAAAATTTGAATTTGTACGATATATTTATTTTTCAGGTATTTTACTTGACTCTCAGACAATGATTTTTGATGTCAAATCAAATATCAGTTCCCATCTAATTTATTTCCTCACCCAATAGAAATTTTAATTAAAATTCTAAATTTAATATAATTTTGAAAGGATGAAAATAAATAAAACTCTGTTCTCAAATCTTGAGTATGAATATTTCAAAAGATATTGTTCGAGGAATTAAAAATTTTTCAACAATATGTGAAAAAATTTTATTTAAAATTTTTCACATGATAATTTTTGATTGAAATCTTTAAGTTACCTTTCTCAGTTTTATATTTTTTGTTCCTGTCACGTATTTAAATGCTAAGGCCATTTTGTAATCAATATAAATTCGTGAAATTTTTTAGTTCTTTTGTATGATAAATTGTTATATTTTTAAGAAATAAACAAATTTAAAAATAGTTCTTTTACTGTTTTTCGTAGTGTCTGAAACAAAAACATATTTTGAAACTATAAATAATACTAGCTGAACCATATCCATGCACAGAAGTGTAAGAAACATTTCTAAGAAATTGAGAAAAAAGTGTTTAAAATATTAAAAGGTGAAGAAGTATAAAGAGTTACAAAGGTTGCATTTGTAGAATTATAAAGTTTGAATTATTATGAAATTTTTTTTCTAGAAAACTAAGTTACGTTCCTGATGTGCATATTTCATTTGATATGAATTTTGGTAAATGTGAACTTTTTCTTATAAATATCTGTTAAAAATTGCTCTTAGAGTACCTTGTCCCCTTACATAGATTATGAAATTTGCTTCAGTTTCTGGAAACAAAAACTATTTATAAATCGAAGTAAAATTATACTAAATGAAGCAATAATACTCGACCATGACCACTTGGCAACAGCAGCCCAGTAATAAGCAGATGGATTTCATGTAAACTATTTATCGCAATGCTCATTTCAATTCTGGACGGGTAGATGCGCAACACATAGTATGTACTTTGAATATTATTCAGTTTAATTTTTTTTTGGACATTGTGTTTGAGTATTAACAACATCGAGATACACAGATGGAATGCTTCTACGATAAAGGCTTAAGAATTTAGAACCAAAATTACTCTGAACATCTTTTATATATATATATATATATATATATATATATACACACACACACACACACACACACACACACATAAGAAACGCCCTTGCTTTCAGAGAAACAGGTATTTTCAAAAGCAATAATTATTAAAATCAATCGATGCAAAAATGAATAATGTAAACATTTGTTTTGTTTGAAAGGATTAAATGTAAACAAAAATTCGTTCTTACTTAATTAAAATAGATAATTTTTTTTAGTTTTGTGATAGTCTTATAAAATTTACAGCAGTAACAACATTAAGTTTATTTAAATAGTGAAACTCAACAACATATTTGAACGGCATATCTCTAATTTAAATTAGACTACTTTAATTTTAAATATGACATTGCGATTAAATTTATTTTCTGTTTCCGATTTGTTATTGTCGTTAATTTCTTAAGCTCTTTAAATCTTGCAACTTCAGTTTGATGAGTTGTAATCAGGAAACAAACGCACACACATATTTTAATTTTTAATAAGAAAAAAGGAAATATATAAATTGATATATATATATATATACTCTCTCTTTATCGACCAATATCGAGACTAACAATTGTGTAAACCAGTAACCAGGTCTTCGAGTACAACCTTTGCTTGAAACGTGTCGCAGAAGATTAGATCGATTCAGGACAGAAAGGTTTTCAAGTGCCGCGATTGCTTTCGATGGAATGGAACAAACAGCAGGCGATGATTCAGAAGCTGTTTATCGCTATTTACTCGCAACAAAAGATTTCTTGAAAAAGACTTGGAAAAAGCGTTGGGTGTGTGTATCACCTAAAGGTAACAAAGGTGTTATGTTGTGATGAATAAAAAGTTTTGCAAAAATGTTGTTTTCAATTTTAGACTCAGGAGTTATTGATCGTGTTATATTTTATATATACATATCATTTAATTAATAAAATTATTTTCCATATTTTTAAATATTTTAAGTATTAATGTATTTAAAATATTATGAATAAAATGTTTTTCATCTGATATAAATATAAAAAAAATAACTTATATTTCTATAATTTGTGCAACTTAATAAAAAAAATACTAATTTTAAAATTTTTCAATTTTTATGTCTTTTAATTAACTGTTTATTATGTCTATTTTATGCGATAAACTCTATGCTATAGAGTTGCATTATAATTAAACAACACAAGTTGCTGATATGATAATATGTCAGGTGATTAAACTTTCATTGTTTTTCTCTCCGTATCACACACACACACACACACACACCACACACACAACCACCACAACACAACACAATAATGCTGTAAATTATCTTTCAGTTTTTCATGCCATCCGGGTTTTTAAAAACTATACATTGGATTTTATGTTTTTAGGAAAATATTTTCTTACGTTTATGATCTTAAAATTTTCATCGAGGAAAAGTTTATGGAGCAATCCTTTTATAACTAGGTACAGTTAGGATACAGTGGGGAAAAATAAATCATCATTCTTCCCCACACACTTGTTGCAGTCTGTTTAATGTTAAAAATGATAAATACGTATATTCCAGAATGAATCGATAATGCTATTTATTACTCGCTCAAATGAAATAAAAGATTGTAATTCTTAGTTAAATAATAAACTAGTTCATTTCAAGAAATGTAAGAAAATATTGAGTTTTAAAACTAATGGCTGTATGATTTCCTGAAAAGGTACAGAAATATTCTTTGTAAAATATTCTTGACGTCAACTATTTTGGTTTCAATTTAATCGAAACAGGTAAAATATTTATTATTGAAATTGAAAAAAAAATACATAATGGAAACTAAAAAAGGAAAACTTCTAGAAAGTACAGTAAATTGTATCGCAAACTGTTATTATAAATGTAGAAGTAAGGGGCAATATTTAGCATAAAATTGCTTATTGATACCAAAAACTTCATTCAAAAATTAAAAATTCTTATAAATTCTTTTAGAGTTAAGAAAACATTCAAGCATACAAATGTTAAACATTTTACAATAATTTATTTAAAATGTGCTTAAGCATCTAACATTTTTTCAAAAGAGTTCTGTTCCAAGCAAATATTGAAATTCATAAATATTATTAGCAGAAAAAGCCCTATATTCCTTATACCATTAATCTTAAAAAACACTAAAATAAAATATTTCAAAATGTTTTCATATCATATAAAACAAAAGCTAGGAAAGGTGAAACCATTAAGTAAACAGTTCTGAAACACAACATCGATTTTGAGATTAAACTTGATTACATATATTTTTGAAACGAGTACATATACCTTTTTCAAATGAAAAACATTCATCAAAAAACCTTTGTTGGATTTACTTTTTAGCCTTTGTGTAGCTTTTTGATACTTATATTACTCATATATATTCATGAAAAGTAATGCCTTTGAAATACTTTTTAGAAAAAGACTAATTCAAAGAAGCACAAGAAATGTTTTCTGTAGGATTACATTCCAACATTTCTATTAAATTACCACATCAGAGGCGGAATACTTTTTTCTTTTTGGAAAATTTATAATAATTTCTTTGATGGAATAGGAAATCGCAATATCTTTCATAATGTAAATGTAATAAAAGAAGAATGCATTCCTTTGAATGATGTTATTTCATAAAACTTTTCTTCGTAGTTTGGATAAAAAACGAGGAAATACATTTAGAAATGGTTTTTCTTTTAGTATTATTGTTTAGATGAAGTAAATGTTGAGAAACACATGAAAAAAATTACTTCTTTACATGGATGGTTTTGTTAGTTTAATCAATGAAAGTTTCTGCCAAGTAATAAGGAATGCTAATTTGCTGCTGCTTTCATTGTCTGTTAATAATGTGTTTATAATTTAAGAGGATTTTTTTCACTAATTGTTTCATTTATGCCTCGTCACCCAAAATTATAACGCTACGAAACAAATGGGGGGGGGGGGCAAAAAATACTCATTGTCAATACTTCTAAATTCATTCAAAATAGAAATTAATAATAATGAAAACAAATTAAACGAAATATAAATGCAAAAACAAATCAGAATGTCAATGAAAAATGTTTCGTATGGAAATATTATTTATGATAAAAATATAAATAATTAATGCTAGCTGCAAAATAATAATTTAAGCTTATTGTCAGAACCTCCTCAACGGGAACTCCGTTTTTATTCCATGATTATTTGCTTCGGAAGATTTTATTATTTTCCTTTCTGTTTAATATCACTTTCTCGGAGAATATGTGTTTACAATTAATTGGAGTATTGCTTTATTTTTTTAATTCATATTTTCATTATCCGGCATGATATTGCGTTGACTATTATTCCCACGAATTTGATTTAAATTAATCTTCATAATTCGAGATTTAATCTATCAAAAAAAAATGTAAATTTTACAAATAATCCAGAAAATAGACTATCATTATTTTGGAAGTTATAACAGTAGCAATACTTGTCAAATTAGTAATAACATAAAAAAGGACACTAAAATCAAATACCTTTTGATGCTGCTTGGTTCTTGATATAGTCAAAATTTCAACCTCTTTCCTACTACCTATATATGAGTGAAATAAAAAAAATATTAATGAATAATCGTATAAATAATTTAATGTTTAAAATACTGCTTTTATATTGCGTTTTATTTATTTACCTTATAAAAAAATAATGTTAAATTTTATTTAAGAAATCTTTCGAAATGGTTACTGCCCTAAAGACTATATTTCTGAAAACCTTTATTCAAGTAATTTCCTTTAAATTTATCCAATTTGGCGTATTTTTATGTGTATTTATATTTTCAGATCACTTATAAAATATATTTTAGCTTAAAATTTTATAGAACACTGATGGTGGAATTTGAAGATCGATAAACCTTCCATTATTCTTCCAATGAGTAATATTTATAAATGTGTATCCTTGCAGAAATATTTAAAAACTTTCCTTCGTTCAGTCTTTCGACGAATTAAAAACTTCTTTTAATGATTATTTTTATAAATATATCTATACAAAAAGTGCATCAAATTTATTCCGAAATATTTGAGGTGACTTTAGAGACCTCATTTACTTATAAAATACACTTGCTTAAAATCTCCTTGAACAATGTTCATTACCACATGATGAAGAAGCTTTGCAATTCGCGTTGTCATTAATTGAACTTGAGATTCTCAATTGAAGATGAAATCTTCAATCATAGACTCCGAGTAATGAGAAATTGAAGGTATTAGAAAGCTATGAGGGTTACTGCGAATCATCAGCAATGCTTGAAAATACAACATCCGTTTAATCAATTACAATTCTATATTAGCTGTTTCTAAATCTAAAAATTTTATTCGACAATCTCTATAGTAAATATTTCCTGAATTAAAATTGTTATTAATTTTAAATTTAAAATTAAATTAACTTCTACCTAAAGCCAAGGCAGTAAGAGAACAATAAAAGAAATTTGTTTCACAGACATTAAACACATTTGCTATTTGGAAGTTTACTAATTCAAAAATGAAGGATAGTTTTCTATTATTTTATAAATAAGTCTTCAAATAAAAATCTTATTCTCCCATTTCACAACATATTTTGAATGTTAAATGGTATGTTAAGACGTTGAAAGAATGCAAATAGTATTTGTACTACTTATTAGCAGGTATTGTTTGTTCTACTGAATTCTGTCACTCTGACTTATTATTATCTTTGAACTATGAATTTTTGCATAAGAAATTGCGAAAGACCGAAAGATCCGTATAATGGGTAGAGGAAATTGCGATCTAAGAGAGTAAAACAAATTCATTGACAAAATCATAAGCACCAAGAACATTTGGGCCAACAATTACAGGTGATTGTTTGATGAGAGTTCGGTGGCTGATGTTTTTCGACCTCTTGGAGGTTCAGAGAGTTGACCTTGGAGTGCCGACGGTGTTTCGAACTCTCCACCTCCGAATCCGAAGAAAAGTTTATGGGTTAATTTTTGCTGCGTCCTTATCAACTAGACCAAAACAGGCATCCCTTTCGGGCTAGTTATAAAAGCTTTTTAACTTCTTGCACACTTCTTGAAGAGAGAACTATTCCCTGCAGTCTCATCGCCATAATACGAAGAGAACTACTGGTATTTTTCAAGAGAAGGTTGCTTAATTAAATACTATTAAAAATACCATTAATGCTATTAATTAAATACCATTAATACCATTCATAAATTAAATGCCTTTCAAAACGAGTGATGGGTGTGCTTTTATTCCATCCATGAGTTTATGTGCATTATGTGCTTTAACATGGTATAATCAGTTTCAGAATTTTACTATTTCTATTGATTTTGATAATCCAAGGATCGATGATACTGAAATGTATATTTTCAAAGTAACAACACATCCCATTTAAATATAATATAATGAATTAACATTATACATTAAAAAATTTCCGCATAAGTTATTTAGAAAAGGAAGTTATTCAACAAAAATAGTATTAAAGAAGAAATCGTACACGAAATGTAAAAGCTCATTTTTCATTTCACCACTTAGAAACTTACTTTAAGTAGGTTTCCATGGAAACTACTTATTTTCCCTGCTTCACCGGGGGAGGTTTTTCAACTGGGTGGCGGGGGAGTGCAGTTGACCTAAATTGCTGGTCACTTTTCGAAACCTCTATCACTAGGACCGAAGAAAAGTTGTTTCTACTGCACTCTTATCAACCAGACTCTTAAAAGATTTCCAGTTGAGTTAGTTATTAAGTCATTTTAACTTCTGTCTTGTTGAATTCTGCCGCCTCAAGATAATAGAGATAATAAGTTTGCACTATTACGCATTATAAAAGTAATGCTCAAGGAATCGTAAAATATTAGTAGAATAATAAGATTATACAATTAAAAATCTTATTATACCATGAATATAATAATATTATGTTTGTAGCGAGTGAAGTAGAACTTTTTTTAGATCAGTGACAAATATTAATAGAATTGATTCCCACAATGAGTAAGACAATGAATATATATGTTAAAAATAAATAAAGTGGTTGTCTCTTTGAGTTAATTATTTTTTGATTGTAATCGAAAACGGCTTTTCTGGTAATACAATCAATACATGAGAAAATTATGCGCGAAGGAAAATTAATGAGGGAAGATTTCTGTGATTAGCAAACTTACGAGAATAGTTTGTCTTCCATGAAAAGAAGAATTAATAAGTACAAAATTCTAAACGGCAGTTTGAAAGAAGTCTTGGGATTAGTTATAATTAATTAACTTTACCAATTACTGTATCAGAAAGGAGATCAGTGATAATTAGACTTGGATTTGAATATAATTCTCTTACTTGGCTATTTTTAATTAAATTGTGAAAAAGGAAATATGTATGATGAAGGTGTTATTTTTGATGCTCAGTAATACCATTAAATTACATGATTCACGTTTTAATTAAGGGTGTTATGGAATGCTGGTTGTGGTTAGATAAGATAATTATTCACGGTTCTGTAATATAATCTGTATAAGCAAGCAACACAATGTTGCAAAAATACAAATATTTGCATCTCATATTCTGATGATTAGTTCACGAAGAAAATTTATTAAAATTAATAAGGTATTAAAATAATTGGATGAGAAATTTTTTCATCCATAATTTTTAGTGTAAGACAGCGCTAAGAAGTATGACACTAATATGACTAAACTTTTCACTAAGAATGTTTCAGGATTATGGACAGTAATTGGATAATTTCTTAGTTTCTTTTTAGTTATAGAATATTTATATGTTTCTCATTAATGCTTAAGACACCATCCTGAAACTTATACGAATATAATTATGCTGACACAAGCATTTTTACGAGAAAATCCAAGTAAAAATATTTAAGTTAAGGTTTGATTACATGCTTTTATCAGGCAAAAATATATAAGTTAAGGTTTGATTACATGGCAAAATCAGGCAAAATATATAAAAAGATGTCAATTTACTAATGAAATCCGAAATATTAAATCTTAACTACGCCTTTTTGAAAAACAAGAGTTAATTAATTATATATCACAGAAATAAATTAGTCATGTCATAAGACTTAATTATTACTTCAACCTTTTTGACTTTTCGATTAAAAAAATCATTAAACAAGCTCGCATTATAGTTTAGTACATTACCAAACCATGGATTAATTAATTTTTAAGAATATGAATGTGTGATTTAAAAGACAATAAAACGTTTTGAACAATCTTAAGAGTTAACTGTGATATTTTTCTCCTGTATGAATGAAGTATAATGATGTAAATTTGTTAACACATCTCATTATTAAACATCCAATTTTGAAAATTGATTCTCCTTGAAAAAACAATTTATATATAAACAATTCTTTTCAAAGTCAATTCTTTAAAATAAAAGAATCTTACTAGACGAAGTGTTTTAGTAAGATCTTTTGATACGTCAATTAACCTTTCTGACTAATCATATTTCTTTTCACAATGCGTAGTAACTTCGAAGAAAAGAATTACCGCTCTTAGTATTTGTGTTGAATGTTGAAGGATATTTGAAATTCTCTCAGAAAATTTGTATTTTGTTTCAATTAACAGAAATACGAATCTAAAACTAGGGCTTTACAAAAATCACATAAATATAGCTCTAGATCCATGCTGACTTTTAAAAATCTCTCTTACAATTTAGATATTAAAGAAAAAAGACATATTGTCTCTTGTAAAAAGAACAATTTTTAACATTTCTAGAAAATTATTGAAATATTGTAACGCTGAGGATGACATTTAATAAATAAATACATATATCAATCATAAAATATAAAATTTTGCCAAAAATAAAGAATAGAAGAAACAGAGGAAGTGTAATATGAACAACTAAGTCATGAAACTGTAATTCATTTTGCTTTCGTATCTTTTTTATATGGTATGTTACGTTACACAAACAAGTACATTTTTAAATTAGTTTCGCGAAAGGAAAATAGACGTGATAATGTAACAAAATAAACATTCTCAAAGATCCTCTATCTCAGGAAGCTTTCGTAAGGACATTAAATGGTTTCTTTTCTTAAATACATAGAGAAAGATTCTTAAATACTATGTAAAGATTTATTGGTTTATAAAATTTTACTGACATGCGAGTAATTGATTTCCGTTAGCTTCATAGTTTATGTGTGTATATGTTATTATTAATTACTGAAAGTATCTAAGATAATGAAAAATTGCTTGAGAAAACATAAGAGCCATAATTCATTACTTTGCCTTATATATGAAACACAGTTTAAGTGCTCAATTTTTGATAAGGAAATAATTAATTTTTGCATCACAAGCATAACTAATATTTCAAGATCTCTTTACCGAAAGATTAAATTTATAGAAATGAAGAATCAAAGTATAGCAGTTACGGTGAAAACAAATAAAACTTCGAAAGTAAGCTGAGGAAATTTTAATTATGCTCGATTTTCCTGAAATGTTAATTACTTCAAAATACGTAGTTCTATTGTCTAAAATTTTCTAGAAGAAAACATCATGACAAGTAGTTTGAATTGCTCTAAGCGATTATGAACATACACAAAGGCAGAAAGGCAGTAATAAACTCTGCACTATACTACATGTCCAATTTTGCATACATACTACTTTAGAGTCTATTCAATCAAAAGTGCTTAGCAAAATTATGGGTTGTCCTAGAACGTCTGAATTATACAACAATGAAACCACGCACAATTTGAAATAGACAAGAGGCTGATTTAAAAGCCAATCCTCTGATAAAACTAGATCTAATCCTTACACCTTCAGACCCATAGCTAATTTATGCTAATTCAGCCCCAAATGGATTCATGGAGTGCGGCATACTGGAACCTGCTTTCAATAATCTGATTATCCGTTAAATGCAGTCCATCAATATTTTAGCTGTTAATTTAGCCATACGATATTGGCAACGGTAACATCCTTTAGGGTAACTGGTCCCTTGGTAATCGCGATACTGATAGCAGTCTCTTAACCTTGCTGGAGATAACGGCCCAAAGCTTTGTGTAAAGAATTAAGTTAGCGATGCTACTTGTAGAAAGCTCGAAACTTTGAATATGTTGGTAAAGCGATTAATATTGTTCGGATAAGGAATGCAAATTAAGTGATCTGCGATCGAAAGCATTCTGTTCTGTATATGAAAGGCAGTGCCTTCGACCAATGGGTAAATTATGATGCTGTCTCAGTTGGATTCAGAGAATAAGATAATTATGTTTGTAATGGTTGCTTAGGGGCTTTGTGTGGTAAATTTTGGAATCCTATTCAAGTGACGTGCACATTCTTATTCATATTAATGTATTCCTTATTTCGAAAACTTAAGTTACAAATAAGTTTATTAAGATGTGAAATAAGTGATATACAAAAAAAAAAAAAGGTAAGTTAAGCCATTATTCATGTTTATGATATTTGTATATGTATAACATAAATTGAAACAAAAACAGAAGTTTCGAACATGGGAGTATGACTCAATTTTTTTTTTACCAATTCAGTTTTTAAGAAGAAAAAAGAAAAGAAATTTAACACGTATATTTTTAAATCAAATGGAATACTTGGTATTTATACGAATATATCAATATATTCCAATTTATGAATACGTTTTTTGAAGCGAGAATTTAAAAGCTCATACAAAGCTTATCTCATGCAGAAATCAAAATCAGTAAACAAAATAAAAATGGACAAGAAAACAAAGCATTGTAAAAGAAAATAATGAAAATATCTCTTAATTCCAATTACCATGATTTATCATATGCAAATGTCGATTGAAATGTTATTTTATTAGTTTCAAAAGGAATTTTTTCACTTTTTAATTTGCTATTACATTTTCTTTACTAAAAAATAAATATGCATTTACAGAAAAGTTTTCTTAAGGAAAACGTGACTTTTAATTGAATATAAATTTTTTTAATAATAAAATAACCAGACAGAGCTTCTTTCAAATAACCTTATGAAAGGTATTAGAATCTTATTCAAAATATGTTTTCTTATAACACGTATGACCTATTTTTAAAAAAATATTTTTCACATTTTCATCTTTCTGCATAGTAACTCGTATAACAGGGAACTATTATTTTAGCTTCAGAAAAGTTTTTTAATATTATATTTCAATGTAAAAATAATAAAAAACTGGAAGTTTAAAATATATAAGTTTTTAAAATTGCTTGAGATTCATATCCTTACATAACATTTTCTAGAGTCCAAAATTTATAAGAAAGAGCGTAAATACCAAAACATTTTTTTTGAGTTTTACAATCTCTTTATGAGAAAATTTCTAAACTTATCATTCAATCTGAATTATTTTTATAATGATGATCTTATATTATTATCTTAGGCTTCCTTAAAATTTTAGTTTATCTTGTTTGTTTTGTACCACTGAAGTATTGAAAAAAGTTAATGAGTAGAAATTTAAGAATTTAGAAAGCTGTTATTTTACATTAAAATACGTGCCTCTTAATTATATAAACGAGTTCATTAATGATGATTATGTTCATTAATGATAATTATATAAATTCTTTAATGATAATTATGTTCAGAAATTAGAATAAAATGGTTTTTTTTTTTGCCATCAACGAAATTTTTGAGAAAAGGAAAATTTCCTAAGAAATCATCAGATAAAATTTATTTATTTAATTCAAGTCAACACAAATGTAATATCTAACAAGATACGAGGGTGATTTAAAACGTACTTGTATTTGAAGACACGTGGCATTATTAAGGTAAATAGTTGTTACCATTGGGTGCATTTATTTGTTAAACAGAGCCGAAAAAAATGTGATATTGATTCATAAGTTAGTTTCAATTTGGTAGACATTTTCTGCCAAATCAAAACTTTATTGCTACAATGTCGAGTTGTCACCGTCGGTGATACCTAGATTCATCATTATGCACCTGAAATCAAGCAAAACTAAAAAAAAATAGGTTGCTTCAGGTGAATCTTTTACAAAAAAGACGGATAGAAGGCGGAAAAGCTATAGCTAATAATTTTTGAAGTGCAAAAGGCGTCATGATCACGATTACGAATAACCTCATGAAGCCCAGTGTCCATTCTAATGAACATTTGTACTGTGTATATAAAATAAATCATTAAAGTTTTAAGGTCTAATATCCCACAGTCCATTAGAACGGACCTTTCGTGTGTTGCTATCTGTACAACAATACTTTAAGAAAAAACCGATAGAATGTTTGTTGAATTATAATTTGAAAATAGCTACCTACAGAAGAAAGACGATTGAAGGTAAGTACATTGTTTTAGTTCCTTTTTCAATAGAGTATTTTTATAATAAAGCAACTGATATTTAATTTTAAAATTGAAATAATAAAATCAAGTCATTGTTTCGGTATTTGCGTTAATTATTTTGAAACTAAACTGCTGTTTGTAGAAAATGCAACACCATGAAGGAATCATCAGAATCAAATGAAATTCGCAGCAAATGTCAATTATAGGATATTATGCAAATTAATAAAGTTTCAGAGCCATCGCGCGTGCGCGAACTTTGGTTGCGCATACAAGCGATATGGAATTCTCTTCCTCAAGCAGATATTCAACATCTGTTTGACTCCATGCCACGTCGTATAGCAGCACTTATTGCAGCGCATGGTGGCTGCACCAAATACTGATTTCGGACGCTTAATTTGTTTCTTTTGTTTTGAAAATTTCATCATTTATTTGTATCAGTACAAGTCGTTTCTGCATTAAATTTCATTTGATTCTGATGATTCTTTCATGGTGTTGCATTTTCTACAAACAGCAGTATATAACTACGTTTTCATCCATATCCATTCTATTGGTCATTGAGTCTTTGTCATTTGATTATATTCCTACTCACTATTTTTTGCCATACAGAAGTAACTAATATATATATTTTTAACAGAAAGTCATGGAATGCTCAAAAACTAATATTTGATGGTTAAATAGTTAATAGACCTTTCTATGTTAACTAAAAACTTGTACACTTCTTTTTAGAAGGGTATTCGTTTATAAAATTTATTGAAATTGGGCCCAAATTGTTCAAATTACATACAAAATTTACATTTACGATTTCAGTAATTAAAGTACATTCTGTTATAAGTCAGATTACATATTATGTGATTTTGTTCAAATAAAACTTTCTGAATTAACTGTACGCTTTTAGAAATAAATTTTCACTAGTAACTAATTATAAGAATTTCCAAGTGTGGATGGAAACAAAATATATCCCTTTACTTTTGTCTTACTTTTTAATTCAAAAGTCAATAAAAATATAAATTTAAATTTTAAATAAAAACATTATACTTATAATTTAAAAATAATTTGGGTTTTTCAATATAATCGTACAACTTTTTTGCATTTTTCTATTAGAATTATTTGAAAATCGATGTTACTTAGAAAAAGTTTTTGAAGTAATAATGATTGGTGATATGTCAGACATTGATATTATTGATGAAGATGAAGTAACATAGCGGCAAAGAGCAGGGCATTTTAATATGTAATGAAATATTAGATAAAAAAGTTCAAGGGAGAATGATCAGCCTACTAAAATTGGTACAGAAGAAGAAATGTCAAAAATGAACAGAGGTTTATCCGAAATGTCAGGCTGATGAAATATGCATCGCAAAATGGTGCGACAAGAAGGCTGTATTGCAATGTTTCTCCAAACTTGAAGTAGAAACACAAGGTAATTGTAAATGTTGGTTAAAAAAAGAGAAAAAGATTCATTGAAGTGTTAAGACTAGCAGTAGTAAAAGAATATAATATCAACAAGGATGGAATTGATCTGATTGATAGGATGATCAGTTATTATAAAAATTAAGACACGCACAAACAAATGTACGGACAAAACAATTCTTCATTTATTTGATCTTAGTATTGTAAATGCTTGGCATCTTATGAGAGAAGATAAAAAAAAAAATTAAATGTGGGTGGTAAGTGCATGCAATTTTTAGATTTTGAAACCATAATTACAGAAAAATTTCTGAGGTCCTCTGATTTGAATGATTCTAGTGATTAAGAAACAGACACGTCTTAGAGCAAGACTTGACTTGAGAGTGGAGTCGACTTCTCACAGTAAAAAGCGAATCCAACATCTTCCAAAAATAATGGACATTACGAATTCCTTAAGGTGCAAGAAAGAAGGTTTTAGAAAAAAGTAAAATAATATGTAGGAAATGTATTATGTATTTTTGTTTAACAGTAGAAAATAATTGTTTTATATAAATATCCAAGCTCATTTAAATTTAATATGTATGTATAATAAGATTTCCAAAATATTGTAACACATTTAATAAATTATAAAACATTTTTCATTTTTAAGCTCTTAAATAAAGCTACATCTTGTATTTGTGTTAATTAAAATAAGTATTTATCTTTTTTTTTTGCTTATTATTAAAATGTGTGTTTTTACAAGACGAAGATCCAATGTCCACCATTATAATGATGGATATATATATAAAAAAATCAATATTTTTCATTTTCTTAAAAATAATTATATTCGGTATTTTTCAGTTCTATTAAGAAGATTTATCTCCGATTTGATAAGAATCGGTTGAAAAATACGAGCTTGGGTCTCAAGAGGTTAACTGAGACTTAGACAGCTGTCTAGTGGATCATGATGCTTACTAAAATCAAATAATTTTCGTTGGTATGAGCACCATCTCTCTGATTTTATAAGGACTCATTGAATGATCCCTGCATTTACTTTGAAGATGAAGCTTTGAATTATCCTGAAAAAAAAAAAAAAAGGTGTCAATGTTTCTCTGTCTTTCTGTTCCGATAATTTTTTCATGACAATATTCTGAAGTTTTGTCATCCTTTTATTACAGGCACAGATTAAAACACCGTGAGGTAAACAAATACAGTGTGGTAGAGGATTTATTTAGTTTAGGTTTTTAATGTGCGCTTCAGATAATTGACAAGTTAATGATTTATTATTTATTGCCCCATTCAATGAATGCAATTAAGATATAAAATATTTCATGCTTTTTATTGCGTTTGCTGATTCATTGCATTCCTTAATACATTGTAAGTACCTGTTGTTAAAACAAAATATGATTAATAATAATTTGCGACCTTTTGAATTAGATTTAACTGAATTTCTTTCCGAAAAAATATAAATATTTAAAATTGCAAGTCTTTATAAATATATAAATATATTTCTTGTGTCGTATTAGAGATAAGCATATTTAGTATATTGCTGTATGCAGCCATATCGTAAATTATAAATAAGAAAATTTAAATTAAATAGCTGTATATTCAAAGCATTAAGAAAACAGTTATATGTGTTTCGAGAATTGGGTATTTGAAAATTACATGTAATAATTTTTTTTCAATAATTTAAAACTAATGATCACGAGCCCACTTTAAATCAATATCTGGCACCGATCAAACAGTTCGCTTTTGAGTTATTATATGTGAATTCAGGCATTTGTTAATCTTCCCCACCAAATTGAGATGCAGTGCTGATCGCATTTTTGCCCAGTGTGTATAGTACTCAAGATTGTCAGTTTTCGTTTCAGAAACTGACAATCATTCTTGTACTGTAGCAGGTTACTTAAAATGTTTGCAAACTGTGCACTACTCAGTAAAATGTTCTCGAAAACCAGCACGAGTTCTTTACCTACTTTTAAAACTGACTAACTGAAACCGGTGACTAGAGTAGCTTGTCACAACTTGTTTTAATTTGTAATTTACAGTATTTATTTTCCTTTTGGGCTGCGTTTTGTATCGATACAAGTATACTCAGTTAAACTGATGCTCAATGTTTCAAATTAAATTTTGAGTTGGTAGACTGATGATTTATTTTGCCGGATATTTGTATCTTCTACTCAGGTTCAAAATGTGCTTAAGACTTTAAATACATATTTTAATCATATAGTTTTAATAATAATTCTCAATTCATTTCCAATTGAATGAAACGTGAGATCTGGGCAAATTAGGAGACGGTAAGAAGTGTAATGAATTAATTTAATGATAGTGATATATAAGCGAAATTGAATTGAAAGTGAAGGTGGATAATTGATAGTGAGTAATCAGTATATGCATGTCTGTTAGAAATAGGGGTTATTTGAAAATAGATGATCTTCAGTTAAGGTATGCAATTATTCCTGCTTAAAATAAGTTGCAAAATGGTGTCCTAACTCTCAATATTTATGAGGAATTGTTAAATATTTTTTTTGTTTAATTCCAAACTATGATTCAAGCATGCCGTAAAGTAAACCTAAAGAGGAAGCGTTAAATATATTAATTATTAACGAAGTGATTTACTTCTTTTTATTTTATCAATTTGTTATTACATCAGAACTGTTTAGTTTACTGGAGATGTCAACCGAAATAAATTATGAGTGGACGTTATATACTCTCCGAACTTCCACAACACCCCAATGTAAGGATATCGGACTTCGACAGATTTAACATGCATCAGCTCCGTTACAAGACAGAACTTAGAAGTATTAGGACTCCACAACTTGACGGAAACAACGAGGCCCATGAATTTACGATTAATACCATTTATCTACCGAGGGTTATCTTTTCTCAAATCATAATTCTTTGAATTTTTCTCATAAAAAGGAAATAAATGTTAGAATTCAATAAATTCAAAAATTGAATTTTGGTTGGGCACAAAATGCGTCTTCAAGTAGGAAAAATATGTTTCTCTCTATATAAATAAAAAAATTACATAATAGTAAAATATTTACCAATAAATTCTAATGTGAAGAATTGATTGAAAGCAGTTTACTTTAAACAGTATATTTTTATGTAAATAAAAGTTTTCTTTAGAAGATTAACTAAATTGTAATTCATATGATATAAGTTGTAATGTTAGTTGCAAACTATTTGCTTTAAGTTAATAAATTTTTTGAAATTTAGAAATAAACAATAATTATAAAATTTTTTTAGAAGAGTTCAAACATTTGTTTTTTTATAATTTATTTTTGGAGGCTATAAATAGTTATATTGTTTGTAGATTATGGTAAAATAGTGTTAAAAGCTGAGTTTTGAAATATGAAAATTAAGAGCAGAATTAAATGGATTTAATAAAATATTAAAAGAGATTTCATTACATGTAAGTTGCTTTGGAAAATATACATATAAATCAAAAAGGGAAAAAATATTAAAAGGTTTTAAATTTATATTTAGATCTCTTTTCAATTTAAATTAATTAAGAAATTGGTTTATGTGATAGTATGTGGCACATAAACTTAAATTCGTTTGGGTAAATAATAATTATAACATTTATAACAATATAAAACAATGTTTTATTTTTTAAAAAGTTTCATTAAAAATTTATGTCAAAATTAAATAACATAAAAGAAATATCAAGGTTGCTTAAAACTTTCAATAAATCGAACCTAGTAATTATGGACCTATATTTGAAGAACAAACAAATATTTGATTAGAAAACTTGCTCTCGAATTCCTCCTAAAGGCGAATTATAATTAATTACGTTAGAATTAAATGTAACATTTTTTCATAAGACATTTAAAATAAGTTATAGATTATTGTGTTATGATGTCTTAGCACGCACGCACGCACGCACGCACACACACACACACACACATATATATATATATATACACATATACATATAATTATGATTGTGATATAATTATTAGCTGAATTAACATGACTTTTTTTAGTTAATATTTTTAACTGTTGTTAAAATATTTTAGATGAATTTGAAAGCGTAATTTGGTATTTTGATGTTTAATTGTTTACAAGAGGTGTGGTTATTAAATAACGAGACTGATGCTGTAAAACACTTTGTTTTGATGTCATACATATTTACTTATTATCATCTTCAATATACTATTCCTCTATTAATACAGCTCTCCAAGGGAATCTTCCATTGTTCGAAACAATGCTGGAAGTCTTCTTCTGTAAGCTCCTTCAGGACGTGTGACGCTTTCTCTTTCACAGTTTCAATGGACTCAAATCTTGTTCCATTTAAAGTAGATTTCCTCTTTGTAAGCAAAAGAAGTCGTATGACTCAAGATTCGGAGAATAAGGTCTAACACTGGAATGCTGTACTTGGTTAGAAACTTCTTAACAGAAAATTTGGAATGAGCTGGCGTATTGACTTGGTGGAAAAATTTGCCGCACGGATTCTTTGTCAATTATTATGGTCAGATTGAACCAGATTACTAATTCTTTAGATGTTGACATTCGTTTTTGATGTGAAGGCTGTGAATCATCTTCGACGTCTTCTCAGCCATCTTCAAAACGCTTAAGCCATTCAAAAACACGCGAACGCGATAAACATTCATTTTCATACACTTCGTTCAATGAATTAAAAGTTTCAGTTACGCTTTTCTAAGATTCATGCGAAGTATCGCAACAATTATTTGCCCTATTGTTACTCTTATCATTTTTCCAGCAAAACAACAACAAAAACAAAAACTCAACGAAGGCTACGGCTATACATATTTGTTTACAGAAGCGAGAGGCACTGCATTCAAAAGAGAAGGCTTCACGCTAAACAGCTGTGGGTCACTGGCTTAAGGCGCAAGCATATTTCTTCTGTAGCAGCGTTAATTTCATAATTTAATAGCCACAACTCGTACGTTTCCTATGTTTATCTTCTATCTTTTTTTTCTGTGGTTATGTTTCTGAATTTTTCGTGTAATACCATCTTTTTATAATTAAATTTACTGATATATGATGGTTAGATCAGTAATTACAATTTTAACACTCATTATTCCATTCCAAAGTATTAATTATTTTATTTCCCTTTTTTCTAAATTTTGGCTATTTTATCACCTTGCTTCGTATTAATTGTCAGATTCCTAAGTAGCTTGTTTTGAATTTTAGGGTTTTAAATTCTTATTTTGTATGATTATTTAAGTACATTTTTGCTAGAACTATATAAATATTAATTTGAGTGTTTGGGTATTTATTTAACTCTACTTAACTTTTTTCTCTTAAAATGTACTCTGTATACCTTCTTTATATTTATCGTAAGCTAATCCTTAATTTTTAATAAATGCTTTATATATATTTTTATTAAAATTTTTATGTATTATTTATATTTCAGCAAGCTTTAGCCTTTTTTTTAGTTTTATATTTTGTATGTATTTAATTGAGAAAACCTTTTTAATTTCTTAAGCTATTTTGGTTATTTTTATAAATTACTGCATTTTTCGTTTAATTCTGTAATTTTTTTAAAAAATTAGTTTTAATAAACTTTTCATACACGTTTTTAAAGATTTTAATCTTTTGTATTTCAATATGTGTTATTTTGTTTAATTGAAAATTGTCTAATTAACATTAATAATTCGTTACATTCTTATACACACACACACTCACGCACACATATTATATATAATTATTATTATTCATTTAAATAATAAAATACTGCATAAGCGGCAAGATTAGTTACTTGCTTATTGAAAAGATAGATATTTGGATATACGTTGTGGAATATTGCAATATACACATATTGAGGAGAATGATTTCAGATGAATGTAAATAAAGTTCACTCTTATAAAGCCAGTTGCATTGACAAGTAATACTTCTTTAGTTTACATGTATAAACTAATTACCGATGTTTGATTCTCAAAATAATTGTTTTCGGTTCAGCGTATTTCCTTTCTTTCGTCTTATAACGAAATGAAATATTAGATTAAATTGATTTAAAAACGTCTGGTGAAAGGATAGCGTTTCCGCAATATTGTTTGTCCTATTTTAACTTCAGAATTATAAAATCTTGCTATCAAGTTGTGTGTTATGTTAAAATTAGAAACAGATAAATAAGCATAAAAGATAAGAACTCTCGTAAAACTCTTAACTAAAACTATGTACATATTTTCAATTTTTAAGAGTTGCAGAATGAGTTGAGAGGTTTGTTTGTGAAATATTGAAGCTTTTAAACGTTTAATAGATGAAAAATGGAACGTGAATACTACATAACATAAAAAACATCTGAAAAAACTAAAATGAAAAAAAATAAACAAATCATGAAATAATTAAAAAAAAATTACAAATCAATATTTAAAATGTTTAGTCGGTTCTCCTAAAGTTATATACGTTTCCTTAATTTCAAACAAAAATGCATATCACTTTGTTAAAATATACATTTTTAAATTGTAAAGCGTTTTCTTTGTATTTCTTTTCACATTATTGAATATTTTAGTATCTGCATTTTAAAAAAAAAACTGACAATATTAAGCGCACAAATTTAAAGTAAGAATTGGATGTCATGTAAAAACGTATTTTTATAGATGTTATTACATTTTTAAGATGATAAAATTTGGTTAAAAGTAAACAGAAAAAACTGCGGCAACTATTGATCCCTTCGAGATGCAACGTAATCGGAATAACATCTAATTTAATAAATTAGTTGTTTTAGTGAGAAACAAATTCAACTAACATTACATTTTTGTTTGTTTTACGTGACATTTCTTCTAACTAATAAAATTAATATGAAGGAATTAAAAGACTAACTTTTTTAAAATGTAGTAGTTAGATATTTGAAATAATATCCATTCCAAGAATATTTGTTTGCAAAAACGGTAGCCGTACCATATGAATTTGGAACAAAAATAAATAAATAAATAAACTGCAATGAACCAATTTTCTTTTTAAATATGGCGTGATTAAAAAGAAAGAAAAGCTGCATAAGAGTAAGCCCCGCGCTCGAGGAAAACGGCGCAGAATAGTTAAATAAATAATAAATTGAGTAAATGAAATAAAAATTTCACAGAACCACCACATTAAGTTAAATTGCATGTGACACTGTGAACACGGAAACACCGCGGGATTTCTTCCAAAAATTACGATAATATGCATATTATAACAAAAAATAATTCTAGCCTATTATTATTAATGGAATCAAACCTTATTAATAGCGTAATAAAAACGAAAAACGTTTGGATTTGTGGTACACAAGAAAATAATAAAGAAAATTAATCTGAAACATGGTAGTAATAATTAAAAATAATCTATTACCGTAATCTAGTTTAAAATATTTCTTCATAAATTAAATCAAATAATCTTTGAAACGACGATTCAAATGCATTTTGCTTTGATGCATGTAATTACAATTTTATGGGATTCAAACCTAATGTTCATAGTATAATTAGAATTTTAATTTTTGTCTTTAGATGAACCAACAATTATTCTATAAAAGGCAATTAAAAATGACATTTATTTGCTTTTATTTTCATATTAAGTACCTCTTAACTATATATTTTAAATTACATTGTAAAGCGAAACAAGTAAGTGAATGTTTAATTACTACTTATCTTCAAATTCCACACACACAAGTGAAAGCTTATAAGTCCCATTAGTTTAGAATTAACATCAGTTACCGTTATTATGGTAATGTGTATCGTAAGTGCCGGATTTTCAGCGATGTTTATCGTTATAGCAATGATATCTTTACAACAATTAAAAACTACTTTAAAACTAGTACTTAAAATTAAATGGATTTTCAAGTGAAAATTCTAATGAGAAAGTGCTGTTGAGATTAACATTTCCAGTTATATGACATTGCCATATAACACGAAGATACATTAGTTTAATGAGTATAATACTTAATTTTACCACTGTAATGATTAAATCGCAATTTGATGTATATTTATTATTATTTAAACAAGAAAAACCTATTTTATTCAAGAATTGTGGTTTGTTTGAATTTTATTATCCTGGGGTCCCTGAATGTATGCTTAAATAGGGAATATGAAATAAAATTCCTTGTTTATGAATATTTATTACACAACTTTTAATTCGAAGTATAAAACTAAGAATTTGAATCTTTACATAATCCGATATATTTTATATTTTAAAGAAGTTAGAGAATTTATATATAATAAACAAGACATTGTTCAAAGTTATTTCTTCTCAAAACTTGTGAGGCAGAAAGTGGTACAAAACAAAATTAATTTTGATAAGTATGTTCAAAATTGAATTGTAAAATTCTTGAGAATTTTCAATAAATATGTGATATTTAAGAATTTAATTATTGAAATGAAGTTGCTTCTGAATAATAAATTGCATATCGAATCAGCCTTAAGTCCCATAAAACGTTTAATCAATAGTCAAGTTGAATTATTTTGATCGCTTTGCGCTTAAATAAAAATACACGAAATTTTAAATGGTTAAAGAGTATCTCAAAATATAAATTAGATTCGTTTATGAGATCTGACTTATATTGAAAAATTATTCATAGTCCTTTATTATTTAAAAGATTCACAAATTTTAAACTTCTCGTATAAAATAAAAAATTAATTTTCAGCTAGAGGGGGAGCACAATAATTTAACAGCTTGGCTGAAATTTCCGTTGGACAAATACAAAGAACATCATATAAGAAAAAAACTATAGGAAATTGAAACACCCCATTTAATAGAGCATAAGGATTAACATGTAAGCAAATGTTATGGGATGGGAAGGCTTCAACTCTAATAGAATGCAAGGAAAAAATGCTACACATTATGAATTAGGAATAAATATTCATGTGAATAGAAAAATAATTTTTGTCAGAACCCCTTAGCAATAATATGTTAAATGCTTTGCACCCGGAATAATGCATATCGATATATGTTTCTCCGAATTCGAAAAAGATTCAAAGAAAATAAATTGAGACAATATAAACTTCATTGTTATCTGGTTTTCTATTAATCTCAATATTTCAGAATTTCAGTTACTTTCTTTAGTTAATTCTTAAAAATGTAGAAAAATGTGACAAATCTTGAAATGATAGATAATGATGAAGTTGATTCGGAACATATAAAATATATCACATTCAATCTCCTTCCTCACATTTTATCGCATCCTGCTCCATGGAAACTTTATCTGGCGAGATAATGAGATAACATCTTGATATTTATTGAAGTAATTTTCTTCTAGAGTCTGAAGTAATTCCATGGAAACATGCGTGACTAATTTGAGCCTGAAAGGAATAATGAGGTTTACCTCAGCTCCTTCTTCTGACTTAAGAAATAATGCTAATGAACCTTACCATATTTTTGTGAGTGTCGACTTTCATAATGATAATAAATTACTGAAAATTATTAATTTGCTTTCGAAATAAATTCTTAATTGATAAATACTTGAAAAAAATTTCCTGAAAATGTAGGTATACATGCTATGAACAAATGTATGGTACTTAATATTAGGGTTAGCATTTAAACTTAATGTAAAAATGAAATAAGCCAATAAAATAAATGAAGCACATGTTAATACACCTTTTAGTTCATAAATTCCAAGTTTTGATTGGCATTATTATTTATTATTAAATGTACAGAAAGAAATTTAATTAAAATGTGTCATCAGAATATTTATTCTTATATGGATTCCTGCTAAATGGATTATATGGATTACTTTATATGGATTCCTGCTAAACATTGATAATGTTTTTAATTTTTAACAGGGTGTTTAACTAGTTAATCTATGGAAAAACAATTAACACATGGTTAAAAACTTTTATTGCGCCAAATAATATTTTTTTTAAATCTTTATTTAAATTACCTTAATTTAGACAACGATAACGTGAGTGAAGACATAACTTCACATAAAATCGGTTGATAGCAGTGTATTGAATTGAGTACCTAGAGAGAGAAAAAAAAATGCAAATCCTGTTTATGTACTGAAAATTAAGTCGAAAACTTGAAATTAATGTCAGATAAATATCATTTTGAATCCTCTGCATTCCAGATCTTGAAGCTGATGGCAGATCATTTTAGCAGATGTCATGGGAAAAAAATAAGTAAAGGTTAAATATTTCAACTAACATCACGTAAAGTTTACAATCTAGATCCCATTTCAGTATTTATAATCAAAATCTCTCGTGTTGAACGCCAAAAATATCGATCAAAGATTCACAACATATTCCCACAGTAACTAAATAGAGTGATTATAAAAAAGGTATGTTTTCAAGAACAACATTTTAAGCTATTCTAAGCTCACTAAGTGATGAACACTGAATAGAGTAATTATACGTATTTAGATTTTACATTTTGTGCACTAGAATTTAACAATTTCAAAATGAAGGAAATTAAATGAGATTAATTTTATGAATAGAAAAAAAGACTTCTTACGGAGCAAATTCTAGAAGCTTTTGGAACTACAGTGTCGAAATAAATTTATCTAATTTAATGTGTATGACATATTTAAAATGAAATTGATCACCAATGAATGGATAGTTAGTCGGATACAGCTCCACAAGTTTAGTACTGACTCGGATCAGATTAATCCGTTTTAAGGTAAGAAGAATTCTATGCCATAAATCCTTGCGTGCGGAAGAGGGAGGGTTTCTTTCATAGTCGTGATAAGCCTTTTCATATTTGATTATTCTTTAAGGAAGAAAAAAATTAATTAAGAAGTTGATCCTGTAATTTTAATTAGTGACTGAACTTTATTAATTTTCGATTGCACAATTAAGTGATAGAAGCGAAATGGGGGCTTCAGCATGGTGCTCAACTTCACAAAACAACAAGATGTCATTTTAGATTAAATTTTTAATTAATGCCAACCGAAATCTACGCAAGATTATTTGTGGTGCTATTCATGTTTCCTCAACAATGATAAAATAATAATTATTCAACACATTTTTCAATTACTTCATTAATAAGTTTAGAACCCCAATAGCATTTTCTAAGTATTAGGCTTAACTTGCTACAGTTCCTGTTTTTTAACTTGACCACCATTATGTAGAATTACGCATCATGATTCATGATTACGATTTCATAAATCTGTAATTCGGATTCTAAAAACACCAGTAAAAGGAATTTAGTCAATTTAAAAATTACTAAAATATTAATGAAAACTATGAAATTATAAATAAAATAATTAACCCAGTTAGTTAAGTTATGGAACTCTAATTAGTATTACGACTCAGGAGAATTTTGATTTTTGTAGACTTTCTTTGAATTTTATTCTTATATGTTTACTACAGGGAGACAATTATATTTTCAAGATTTAATAATTTGGAAAATATGATTGTTTAGAATTGCAACTATAGGATATATATATATATATATATATATATATATATATATATATATATATACTACTTGGTACCTAATTAATTTAATATTGACGTTTTTACAGAAAAATATGAAATGAAACTACATTTCGCATTAAATAGTTATCAAATACTTATCTCGTTGAATTAAAAGAAATATCTTTTTAGTTCGTAAAATGATTTTTTTTTGTTTATGCATCTCTATTATTTTTTTTGAAAGATTCTTGAAACATTATATATAAGTTAAGAGAAAATAGAGGTTTTTTTTTTAAAATTAATGACATTTAAAATACTATTAATCACTAAATTCCTGAAACTCAATATTTAGCTATTAGATGTAAATTAGATGTTATATTACAGTTAGTTTATGATTTAATTTTACATTTTATTTCATTTGGTAGAAATTTATCTTTTTTTTTTATATAGATTTAGAACTGGTATTTGTGATTCAATTTTTGAACGCGAAATAAATACATTATTGGTTATTAATTTTCATAAAACTGCTAAGATATCATTATAATTTTTTTTGTCAGATAATACTTTGCAAAATACTTTTTCATTACATAATATGTACTGTTGTGTAATTCAGATACCTAAAAATCCAATTTCCTAAAACCTTAAATTTGTATAGTTGTCAAAAAGTCACCTAATTGTTTTGGAGGGAATATCCCTACTATTTTGAAGTGTGCTGATATGATCAGAATTCAAAAGCACATAATACATAAATTTAAAGATTTAAAGGAATGGTTTCAGGAGATGAAGAACACATTTCAGTGATAGTTAAAATATAGAATAAATTAAGAGAAATAGTTTTTAGAATAAAGAAGATAATTTGTTTGAGTTAAAAATTAGATTAAGAATAACATTTTTCATTTGTTCAAGTGAACCCATATTGTTTACATTTTTTCTAAAAAAATTTATTCTTTATGTAAGTATTTTGAATTTTTATCATTTATAAAAACGTTTAATGCTCTGTCGGATAATTAATAAGAGCATTTAATATTGTAAGTTATTTATTTTTATTGCATGATTGTTGATTGTTATAAATAAAAATGAAACGAATTATTGGAAATAACAAAGTGGCTGCAGTAGCTTAGTGGTCATAGTCGGGAATTCGCGGCCGGCATTATTTCTACAGCGTGGTGGATTTGAACCCTGATACCACTGGAGATAAACCGTGTAGTGTGGCTTATACGCGTTAAATCTTTCGAGGTTCCAAGTATTCCTATGGGAGCAAGTATTCCTTGGAAAAGGAGATGGCAGCACAAGTGTTGTCCTCGTCACTTGATAGAAGCTCAAAATTACGAGCACCGTCGCAGTAGCTTTCGTATTGCTTCTCCTGTGACGTTAATAAAACTCAATCAATGAAAATAACAAAAAGAATTATTGCAAGTATATCAAGTCATACGTCTGAGATCCAATGTTTCAAAAATGGCTTACAACGTATTTTATTTTTTTCTTGAAATGAATTAGTACCTATAAAAATATTTTTTCAGTTTTTATTCAAAGTTTTAAGTACGAGTTCCGAGTTACGCTTAGGCATTACTTAAAATGATCCTTAATTTCTTTTACTCATCTGGGAATTTTTAAATTTCTAAAGATGTTATTCAAATACATTTATTAGATATTTTTAATCTGTGAGGAATTTGATTAAAATTTTTAATTAAGATATTAATTTAAGTTGAAATTTTATAATACTTGAATTGAAGAAAATCATTAATATAAAAATTTAGCCTTGATTAATTTTAAAATATTAAATGAACTTGAAACATTAAATGTAAATTTTTAGTTGTATTTCATATCATGCATGACAACATACACAGCAATAAGCTTTATGTAAATCCTTAATTTTCAGTTACATGACACTTTCATTTATATAGACACTTTGGCCAAATAAGGAACCATTTATGCATCCCTAAATTCCCAAAGTATACTTCAAATATCCTTTTTATTCACGAGAGCCATTTGCTTGCTAAAATACTGACTAAAGACACGTTCTCTGTTATGGAGTCATAAAACTGACATTTAATTCCCAGGATGCCAAACGCACCTGGTCCTTTTTCTGGGACTAAAATGTTCTTCTTCACGGAAGACCATGATTTGTGTATAAAATTGTTAAAAAGGTCTGGGGAGGTAGTATTTAGTTCACAAATTCTGTAATCATTCTATCTGATACTGTTTAAAAGAAGTTATTTATTAAACCAAATTATTTTCTTCTTATAAAAAAGAAAATGTATTACGAAAGTAAAAGAAACTTGTAAAGAAAAAACAATTCAAACAAAGAAGTTCTGTGATAAATTTAAAAACCTACCTTTCAACATTTTTTCATAGATTTTATTAAATATTTAATATTTTTTGGACAATGGTGTAAATTTTTGTAGGATTTTCTTAATATCTTTGAAATAGTTTCAGTGTACTGTATCCTTTTCAGTGATATTTATTTATTATAACCATTACCTGGCATAAATAATTTTTTATTAAAATAATTGCAAATGAAACCTACAGTTGTAAATATAAGTTGCAAATAATAGTTTTGTAAATATCATTCATTAAAATATAGATCTCTTTTAAAATATAGGTAATGTTAATTACATACAAGGTATTAAATCAAACGACGGACTAAATTGATTTCCATTCAAATTTTTTTTAATAAAATATTTGTATATTTGTTTTATTATCTATCTCTTACTTCTATTATTGACAAAACAGCTAAATTATTTCAATTAGATTATTAAAATTTCGATAGTAAAATTATCTTTTCGGTACATGAATGTTAGATTTTGCTCCCCGAGCTAAGCCTTATCGACAAATATAAAACGCCCCAAGGCTTCAGTATACAGAACCTAATTAAAAGCTCACTGTTTTTTTTATTGAAAGCAGATTTATGGATATTAAATAATATTTTTTCTGAAAAACAGAATTTATTTTGACATAGATTAATGACAAATGATTAAAAGGTTTTTTATACACATTATTTTTATTCCTAAATTTTGTGAATTTGAAAACCCTTTTAGTTAGCTCATATAATGATTCTAGTTGTAGTAATGGGCATAAATGTAAGTAGTTACTGTTTTATATTAGCGTAAATATTAATTATATGATTGAATTTCCAATAGCTTCAAATGTTTAAATACTTGTTAATTACACTATTTTCTCAATAAGTTGTATCACATAGTTTTTACAAAATATTTAATGCATGCACAAAAACGAATGAAATAAGAAATTAGGTTTGTATTGTAACAAATCTAGTACACTTTGTATTAGATTGGTAAAAATATTTTGTTGTTATATTACTTACAATAATTTGTTTGAAAAAAAAATAGCAATAACATTTATGTAAAAATGCGTGCTAAAATAATAAGGGTTCAGTATTATATATTTCAAAGCATCTTGTTATATTCATTTACATGCATAATTAGTAACCTTCTCGGTATTTTTCCTTTTCGTCGGCGCAAATCTCGCCAAGCAGACTTTATGGGTGACAACACACAGTAAAAATGTTTATTCTCCATTGAATTACATTGATTACATTGGATGTATCCTTTTTGGCGACTTTATTGCCTGCGCCAGCGAAATAGAAAAGTACCATTTTTTTTATTGAAATGCTAAAAATAAAATGAGTTCTTTCCTTTTATTTGAAACCTGAAATACAAAGATCGTTATATATTAACTAGGAAAAGTATCACGAAATTTAAAAGCGCTATTTAATTTTCATTATATCTAATTCTAAATTAATAATATTAATTGTAATTTTATGTGAATTTTGGATTCCTTCTATATACAGGGTATAAGAATTTAACAATAAATAAATTACACACACACTAATGTGAAAAAATTGAATAATTCAAAATTTCCCTCATAACAAAACGATTTTGCTTAAAAATTAGAATGACTTCAATCTATTTAATAGTACTATTCCCATTAAACAAAGATTTTACAATTGAATTTCGCATTTAAATCTCTTAAAACTGCATGACTATGATTTTTCAGCAACTATCCCAATCTATTTTTAGAAACTCTTAATTTTAAAAGAAAGTATTTCAAAAAGTTTTACAGTAAAGTAACTTCGATTACTAGTCATACGCTTCATGTATTCAGACCTAATAAAAAACACTTTCCTTAAAAAAGGATTTTAAAACATCTCAGAGCAATGTTTTCGTAAAAGTTTTGACGCCAAAATATGGATACCCAGAAAAGGCTCTGTATTATCTCATCTTAAATCTTACGGTTTATATACGAGTATATCAGCGTGAAGTAAATCGCTTGCAGGTTTGCACTTTTACCCAAAAAGACCACGTTCGGGGTCCGTTAAAAGCTCTACGTCTTTTGTTTTATTGAAAATCTATAAATTGGAGATATTATCTTTTGACTTTCGAACATTGTGTTCGTACGAATGCTTTTAGTTACAAAAAATCGATTTATTGATATTTCATGCATAAACAGAAGTTACTGCTTTCAGTATTCAGACTGAAGTGTGAAAAAGTAATCAAAGACTTTGAAATTTAAAACTAACTACTGATAAATACTAAAAGAGCCTACCATGTAAACCAAATGTTAACCTACAATCGCGCGCACATCTTATATCAATAATCTTCAGTATGTTTTTACGTGATGGATGTAAATTTTGTCCGTGATTGGTTTTTGTTGAGGTATGTTCTACTAATTTTATTGCATATAAAAATATTTTGGATTCTCTAAAAGTATTTATTTCTAAAGCTATTAAAATGAGAATGGAAACCATTTTGAAATCCTTATTACTTAAAATGGAGCGATAATTAGATGGAAAATAGAAAAATTCTTCAAGAAACATATATGAATAAAATCATAAACACTTTGTATTCTTTGGTCCATCTGTCAGAATAAATTTTTCCAGTTCTGTATTTGGGAAAATACACAAATATTCCTCGAATATGAAGTGAAATCTTTGTGATCGGCTGCTAAGAGCTCTATTAATTTAGGAACGTATTAATTTCATATTTATATCAATATTAACTATTATTTTATTTATTTGCAATAAAATATATTATTTATATTTTATTGTTGGCAACATTGTTGTTGTCGTGATAATGGCGGTTTGCCTTCCTAACTTGTAACTGAATACTAGCGGGTTATTAAATTGTAATTTTTTAAATTGCCTTGTTTTTATTCATCCGCATGACGAATTCTACAGATGCGTAATCAGCCAGGATCAAGTTTCTCGATATCAAGATAACCAGCTGAAATAACTTCGAAGCTATTTCAAGAAACGTTCAGATGAAAAAAACGGCTTTGTTTTTTTTATTCAAGCACGTTGTGGAAGCGGTTTTATCTAGTGTTGAATTTGATACAAGTGAAAATTACAGAAATTATTCCTACCTTCGATGCAAAATAAAGTGAGTAGATTATCACGAAGAGAATTCTTTATCTTTGCCAAACAAAATTTTTAAAATTCTTTATTGTCGCTTTTCCGTTATTTTTACATTGTTGAATCTATGTAATTGCGTATCGTTTGCTTTTCGAGTTTCAAAACTATTTTAAAGACAATTTAAAAGAAGAAAAAAAAATTATACTTAAGAATAAAATAATGCAAGAACGTCTGTCGTATTGAATAAGAAATTCTGTTTTCAAGTACGCTCATATTAACCTGTTCAAGACCGGCGAAAGGTGAAAGAACCGCTTCATCAGGCCCGAGCGCTCTGAAAGTGTAAGCACGCGCAGGACTGGGCGATTTTCCTCGTTAAGCCTAATTTCATATAAAAATTCATATAAAATCATCGCTGCTATTAAATGCAATGAAACTTATAGATTATTATCATTGATAGCAGCTAAATATACGCTAGTGAAATTTTTGTGATATTTAAAAAAATAATTGCGAATTTTTAAGAAATTATATTCATTTTGATAAAAGAAAATATATATATAGCTACGAAAATAACAACAATATTTATGACAATTATTTTTTGATTAACGAGTATTTAAAATACAGGTAAAATATTAGAGAATTGAATACAAAAAAAATATAAGATAAATGAAATAAAATTATTTAATAATACTTGAAACTTTTGAAGCTTATGATACATTTCGAAACACTGTTCAGTACAAAGCCCTACGTTGCAAATTTTGCATTTATATGTCAGATTACGTTTTTTTTCTTTTAGAGAAGCTTTTTTCCACGCAACAAATTGTCTCCTTCACTTTTTTCACTCAGATATTTCAATCTTTTTGCCATGGTAGTAAAGATAAAACTGATCCAAAAACATACAAAATACCATCTTGCGAACAATAAGTCTACTCCCAACCCTAAACAACAAACATTTTATTTCCCTCCACTCCGTTAAAATATAAAGAAAAACCACAGCGCGGAGTAAAAGGCAATACCCAATCCGACCAAAAGAAGCAAACAAACTCAGATGTTTAAATTTTCAAATTCCCCTGATCCAACAGCAAAAATGGAACAAAAAAAAAAAAAAAAAAAAAAATCAAGAATTGTAGGTCAACACTCTGTGGAACGATATTTGAAAATATAACAAACTTCAACCGTTGTCTAATGGCCGTTAAAAATTCAAATAAAACGTTCCAATTTGAAATCACACCAGTGTGATCATGGGCCCGGAATAGCGAGATCACGTATACTTGATCACGGTCTTGGAAATGGTTACCAACACTGCAGATGATTATATCAATAATATTAATAATGTCAGTATTAAACGCTACTCAGCGATTTTATTACTTCATATTATTAGATTTTGAACAATGAAACGAATCTTTTATTTGTTTTCTGTATTATTGAATATTTTATGACTTTAGTATTTTCATTTTAAAATTCATTATTACTTTTTTTGATTGGAAATTGGACTTATTTGTTTTGTTAACTCTTGAATATAATTTAAAAACAGTGTTAAACTGTCGGAGCAAACGCAGTGATTGCCACAGAAAATGTACGAAAAAGCAATACTTTTTATAGCGACATAATGTAATGTAATAAAAATACACAAAAGACAAAGCAGCAGGAATGCTTTACGTTCGAGGTACAGGCAGAAATTACGCAATAGTTATAAGGAGAACTTTGTCAACTTTGTGAACAAGCGCAGTCTATGTTAAACTAGGGAGAAGGAAATAGTATTATATCCATTGATAACCAATATAAATAATGTAAAGAAAAAAATAATACGTAAAGATGAAATGTAACTGTATAAATTTTTATATCATTTATTTGTTGTGGGCGAATGTTTTCAATTCAAAGTTAAGTTAAAGAAAAATTAATTTTCCTCGTCAAACTAATCATTTAATTGTAAGTAAATATATTTCATTGATACAACAATGTGTAGCCAATTAATATTTACCATTGAAAATTGACAGAACAAATTCTAACTGCTCTAAATTGATCATTATTTTGAAATTTATTTCAATTTTAGTGTTAGAGAATATCAATTTTAGTATTATAGAATAGATTTCAGACTTGGAAGTACAAACCCTTAAGCAACTATCAGGTTTAATAATTTGTCATCAATTTAAACAGAGTTTCATCAGATGTAAGCTGCCATTTCATTGATGATTGATCACAGATAAAAATTCCAAACAAACATTATTAACTTATATAACTATGAAATTGTAATGATTAGTACTAAAAAGACTGTTCCAATACAAATTAAAAATCAGCGAAAACTACTGAATTTAGTCAAAATCACAAGAGATGTCATTTCAATTCCGTAAACGAAAGAAGTAATGGTAAAAATTGTAGGAAGAATGATAAAACTCCGAACAATATCATTCTGTAACAAGCAGAAGATGGAAAAGACCTTCGAACCACAATCGCTCACCTGATTTTTATCATAATATTCTTATATAAAATAGAAGAATTAACCTCGTTTCCAGTCACCGCCCTCAATACATCTTTCATAGATGATTTAAGAATATAAGAATCACAAATTCCTTTTTTAATGTCAAAGTGAAATATGAGGAAATTTTTCAACCAGTATTAATTGATTTTAGAAGTACCGTAAATTTGATTTCTGACGATGCTTTTGTGAAAATAAATTCACCTGAATTAGAAAGTGAAAGTATTACAATATCAGGATTAGAGAAAACATTATAAAATAGTCGGATGCTTTGTCGAAATGATAATTGTTGATGAAGATACATTTTCATTTGAAATTTCATGTTGTTCTCGTTCATATTATGGTTTTCGAAGGTCTAGGTTATGACATTTTAGACAAGCTCGGAATATATGTGTTTCATGACCACATCGAAATCGTTAAAAAAGATTCAGGTAGTAAAGATGTACGAATGGGTTGCAGTAATGAACACAGAAACAAATATTTTAAATATAAGGGGAGAAAAAAATGATTATCACGAACAGGCAATAACTAATATTAATACTAATAATTCTTAGAGGAAATCGAAGATCTCATAAATTTCCAAAATGTAAAGCTTAGCGCTTTAGTCCGTAAAGTAGGAAAGTTTTCTTTCCCGAAAGGTGTGACGCGGATGATTGACGTAAAGAAGTAAATTATTTGCCACAATAAAGACTGATTCATTGGAATGTTCTACAAAAATCAGCCATTATACTTCTCCAGATACAGATCTGGCTCCTAGACCACAAGACGATACATTCTTTCTTACAAAAAATAAAATATTTGGTTATTATGACATTAATTAAAAATATGATGTGAAAAAAAATATGGAAATTTCTATCCCCGTTCTCAAATTCTAATATTAGAAGTAAAAGATATGGGTCTAAATTTTACGAAAAGTACAATAATAAAAGTCAAGATAATCACAATGCTAAAAGACAAAAAAGATATTTCTGGAATTAGTATAATAAGATGCAGCGTATTTCATCATATAGAGATAATAATTATCAGCGCGAAAAATGTAAAAATTTGTGCAGGAAAATATTAGGTTTACCGGAAATTCTATCCATTTATGAAATGACAGAAAATATTACGTTTTTCATACATTTAATAATATTTATTGCACAATATATTTTCCGTCTACTTGTGAACTCACGCCGGTGTAATGGTAATTTGCAAATATTATTTTTGAAAAATGCCTTGTCTTTAGAGGCGAAAAACTCAAGTGGTTCTAAGTTGAAGTATACAGTTTTGAATTTTCCTTTCAAAAATTTTGCAGGAAGATAAACAGTGACAATTAGAGGGTGTTAGATCTGAGGAGAATGGTGGATGTGACAGAAATTTCTAGCCTATTTTTGAGATTTTTTAACGAATCGCTGAAGCAGTATGTGGTATTATGATGCAATATAATGTGTTTTATATTGAATAACGCCAGCCTCTTTTCTTTCAGTTCTTTGTTTATATAATCCATTTTCTGAGAGTATCTCACCAAAATTGATCTTTCTGTTAGGTTTCAAAAGCTCAAAATATAATCAGATAGTCCATGCAGCAAATATGCCTTTTTCCTTATGATGTATTCGAAAATAATCCATTTTTCATCACCAGTTACCATCCGGTCCAAAATGAGTTTCTTTTCGTCCCCATCCAACAGAAATATATTGTTGACGATATTAGATGACCTCATAATATAAATGGTAAGAGGCTTTCTCTTAAAGGAAATGTTCACTACTCACTATACTAAATGGTAAAAGTTGTTTTAATGGCCCATCAACATGTAATGAGATTAATTTCCAGAAAGAAGCATATAATTTAGTGAAAAGAATGAGGCGTACTGAAAAAGCAATAAGGACCCCTAGTGAAACCAGTGGACCAAATATCATAGCAACGTCAGCTGTCTTAATGAAATTTTAGTGATTCTATGGTCGAAATAATGCAGAATGGTTGAATGTGTAAATTACCTCTATAAATTCATATTATCTATTATTTTATTTATTATCTGTATTATATATTATTTATATTTAGAAAATTGGCAACGTGTATATTTTTTGTCATGATGAATGACGGCTTATCGTGTGAACTTATTATAAGATAATAGTAATGATTATTAAATAATTATTTATTTTTTTTTAATTAAAAGCGCCCATATTGGATGCAGGACGAGATACACATAAAATAGTTTCATCTGAAATATACATAAGCATCAAAATACTTTGCTTGAAATGAAAGGCAATATGCATATAAATAAAAATTATGAAAGTTACAAGAAACAAATTTTAAATTGATGAAATGAAATACAAAAATAAAAACACAGATATGTTCATTACTTTATTAATTCAGAAAGAAATTCATCGATAACATGATTCTTTTTAAAGTCTTAAAAAATGTTTTACAAAGTTTTCTTGAAATTATATATAAATATTTATTCAAATAAATATATATAAATATTTATTCTTTCTTATTCAATAACTTATACGAAAGAAACAGATTTCCTCAATTTCCTTTTTTAGAGTTCTATAAAATTCTTTCTTAATGTCTTATTCATTAATTTCATCGAGTTTAATGTTTTAAAGATAGTTAAAACTGATTAGTCGCATAAATAAACACATAAATGGGGACTTACTGTCATAACGTTGCTCGAGCCAAACTCGTGAACTATATGTTACCTTGTATTGAAAATTACCTAGGCGATATTTCTTATTCGTTTGGCGATTCATTGTCGGGCGCCATTGTAACAGGGAAGTTCCAAAAAATAATGTTTTTAATTTCAGTTGCTGAATTCGTTCACTTTCTTAAACTAGATAGGAAAAATTGGTTTGAATTACTTAAGAGAGTTAACTATAAATCCATATTTATCGATAAATCTATGAATAGAAACTTATTCCTAATATTATTTCTGTTTAAAGTATCACTTCTGATATTGACAGCTATTTCTCAAAAAATGAAATTTTCATCAGTGCTATAGGTTTTTGGTTATTTTTTTCAAGTTTTTCAGTAAAACGTGGCCGACATCTTTAACAATTGTAATATAATTGCTATCCAAGCATTTAAAATTATAAAAAAAGGAAGATAATGTTTATTTAAAAAAATTACAAGAGGAAATTAAACTTAAGTTGAAATCCGTTTTTTCTTTTTTCTTTAAAAAAAAACAATTATTGAAATTTTTTATAGCATTTTGAACATCTGAATAAATGCAGTAAATGTTTTATTTAAATCTATGAGAAAAGTCTAATATTTAGCCAACTCAAGCAGTTCTTGAGTGTTTCAGATTCTTGGAAAGCCCACAGACTCAAATTGAAATAGCTCTTTTTTTTAACTAAATGATTTCCCTAGATTTTTGTCTTGAGTAATGAAAAATATAATTAGAATATGTTTAATGGTTTAACGTTAAATATTGAGTTAGAATATGCAGTTCGGTTCACATCTTTGCATACATTAACTGCATAAATTGAATTTGTATGCTGGATGAAGAAGAATTGGAAGAACGGAATAAAATCACATACACTGAAAGAAATAAATCAAAAGAAAATCAATCCTCATAAGACAATAATTTGATTTTTTAAAAATTTACATGAATGTTTATTTAATATTTCTATTGAACATTATATGTTGTATATATATGTGTGTGTGTATGTATAGGTATGAGATAAACAGTTAAAGTTTTCAAATTATTGAAAAAGAACATAAAAAAGGGAACAATCAAAATACAAAAACTAAACAAGAGAAGAAAAACACTAAGTTAAAATATACTTCAATCCTTTTACAAGCTTGGATTTAGGTATGTTTTCATTTTAAATTCTGACCTAAAATATCTGTTTGGAAAATTTTGCTTTAAATTTTTGTAATTGTGAGGTATCTAGCATCTTTTTTTTTTTTTTTTTTTTTTTTTTTTTTGCATAATCTATTGATGTAGAACATCTTCTCTGGATTTGGTATTTAATTAAAACTAATAATTTTGATAAAACTAATAATTTAATGAAAACTAATAATAATTAAATTAGGTCGAAGGAAATGATTGTGTATTGGGGAAAAGAGGCTCCGAAAATAAGAGAAATAGGACTAAGATTTAAAATAACGACTCGAATGAAAGGACTCTCGTTTCGTGCACTCATTAGTTTATTTAAGCAAACAATTTAAGTTAGCAATTACATACATGCAGAAGGATGACCGTGGTGTCCCAATCGTTGAAATTATTCATGAACATGAATGTGGGTGTTCATGTATGTGTGACTCACGAGTGTTACATGTCTGTGTTAATGTGTCGAATGTCGTGGGTGATTGTGATATCAAATTCTTGGGGCACTTTTTTTTTATTTAACTGCTTCGCCAGGACTAGTGGAGGACAACCACAAACAGGGAGAAAGCACCCTTTCCTACTGAAATTGTGATTTATTCATTTTTCTACAATTGTTTTTCTTCTTTAGTTTACATTTTTGAATTTTAATTGTTTTCTTTTTTATTATGTTGTTTTTCAATAATTTTAGTAATTTGATTGCTATATATATATATATATATATATGGGGGGGGGAAACACCTGTGAATCAAAGTGACATTTTTGAACGTTTTGTAAGCTTCAAAATAAAATAATATCTACCAGTTTATTTTATAAATAGAAATGTATATATTCTAGTAGTATGTGGTAGATTTATTGAAGTTCTGTAATTCTTGGATTTTTTTCAAAAGCCTAAAATGTCGTACCTCTCTTGATTTTCAAGGAGGCCAAAATGTAGGAGCCCATGTAGCTGGAGGAAGTGTGACCGAAACATTCCAATTTTTAGCCTTTTACACATTTATATATATATAATTATATACTTTCGATGTGATAGTGTAGATTTATTTCAAGTAAAGGAGTAATTTTTTAAAAAAGGAAACATATAGGAAAATTGATTACTTAATTTTCAGAAAATTTTGATTTAATGAGGATTAATTACAAGAATTTCGAGTTTCAAAAGATATATCGGTTATAATTTCGAGTTTGAAATCTATAATTTCTAATTATATTTTTAGAGTTGTAGAGTCATAATGAAATAAAAAATTTGACTTAAATAAATTTATTGTACTTATTTTAGCAAATTATAATGAACACATACACATCTGCAAACAATATTGTAAAACATCAAAAAGTTAGGAAAAAAATCTACTTTTGAGTTAAGATATTTGAACATTGCTTATTATCTGTCAACAGAGTACTTGCTGATAGTCCGTATAAAACCGCATTAAGTTCCACCCATCTTTTGTCATTTTTAATATGCTGCTTTTCCTATATTGTTCTAATTTATAAGAATTTAAATATGCATTCAGTCTTCTAATTTCTTCAAACAGACAATTGTCTTTGATTTTAATATCAGGTAATTCTTTCAATAAAAACTCAACACAACTTTCAATATCTGCCCAATTTACTTACGAATATTTGCTTCAGACCATTTTTCGACATATTGGAAATATGTTTGGTAAAAATTCTATACTTCGTTGATACACTCTTCCGTTGCGACCGGATTTGATTACTCTAGGTTTGAAAATTTTCTTTTTATTATTGAATGAATAAATTTTTCTTCAATTCGTGATTCCTATTAAAGAACAAAATCGTTCAAAATAGGACTAACTTCTGGAGCTGAAATATGTTCACCTTCAATCTTTTAAATCGTTTTGTGGAAAATAGATACCTGATTACGTACAAAATACGGTAATGTCTCCGATAATTTATAATTAAGAAAAAATCAAGAATTTTGGGGATTCACTTAAACCTTAAAAATAGAAGGAATGGAAGGCTCAAATAATTGTAAAATACATTCTATAGCAGGTGTTAGAGCGAGCCATCTAACCTTAGGATATACTAAAAGTTTTTTTGTATTCAACATTTGCGTAACAGTTTGGCGCAGCATCTCTAAATACAGAAATTAACATATCAGTCTTAAAATATCATAAAGGAGGACAGGAAGGATGACACTTTTCGAGGAAGGACACAACCTACAAATGGAGGACTGTCCTCTTTAAAGGAGGATGATTGGTCACCTTAATATTAACCACATTCCAATTTTACTTAAATACACATGTTTTCTTCCTTAATATCGTACGAAATAAGAATTCTTTATCTGAAAAAAATAATTTTTTTGCTGTATTCAAAAGTCTTCATTCATTTAACAAATTAAATAAACAAAACTCTGCTATGAATATTAAGAAGTTTTGATTTTAAAATGTTTAAAACCCATACTATACTGCAAGGTAGGTAACAATTAACCATGATTAACAATATAGAAATTATCATTTTTCTTAAGAATTATTTTTTGATACATAACAAATTAATATTAAATTGAAACAAAATTTAATTTATTTCAAATTAAATATTTTACGACTATTAAGTCCTTCTCTTAAGTTTAAATCCTTTTACCTGAGCTATTTTAAGCCATTGAAAATACGAAACAGATTTCTTTTGGCTTAAATAGTTCTATATTTTTCTTTCAAATTCTCATCTCAAAATATTACTATAAATAATAGAATTTATTGCATGTGTAAAAAAATTTAACATACATTACTTTCTATTTAATAATAAGAAATTTGCTTTCTTCTCTGTTATAATATAGAATTAGAGAAAAATGAAATTTTTTGAGCTTTATTTATGTAGTTAAAAGCACGGAATCTTTATTCAGTCTTTAAAAAATTCATCTTTTCATTAAATTTCCTTCATGCTATTTTTCATTTAAAATTTAAATTGTGGTAAGTGTAACTAAATACATTCAATTTTCTTTTAAAAATATGTTAATTGAAGTAGAATGAAATATTTAGATTCCTTTGACAAATAAATGCAATAATAATTCAGGATTACTATATAACCAACTGTTTAGAGTTCCAATATTTCCATAATTTTTTTTGTTTTGTAATCTGCATGCAAATGATAATTTTTTATTTGATTTCCATCTTTCGGAAACATCAATACGAGTTCTAATTTTAAAATGCAATACGATAAATTGAATTACAATGAATATTTTGCTTTTTTTTACACATAAAACACACGAAAATATACCATGATGTTTTTTAAGTATTTGTAATATTTCATTAATGTCTTTATTCTGTTATTAAGAAATTACTTACTTTTCTTGTAAGGCATAAAAAATTCAAACAGTATGCATTGTTTAAGGTATTTTTCAAGCTTCAGAATAAAAGAGAAATGAAATTTTTTTCATTCGTTATATACAGTTTAGTCTTTCTTTTCTCAGATGAACGATAAATTTACGCTTTTGTAATGTAAAAGTTTTAGTGATTTGCAGAAAAAATATATTTATTTATATCAATTACGCCAAAAAAAGACTCGTTTAAAGAGTTTTCTTAAATCAAATTTAAGTATCACATTATGTGTCATTTGACAAATTCTGTATTATTTAAGTGAATGTTCGTTTTTTGCTTTATTTAAAAAATTGAAATCGTAGAACTGTTTTGTGTTCACTTTACTGAGTGAATTTTAATACCGTGAAGATATAGCAAATCACGTCACAAAATGATAAAAAATGTTTTTCATTAGAAGTATTTTAAAAGCATTTCTCGAATAACAAATTTTAAGAATAATTTTGTCCTTTAAAAATCACTAATTGCCTTTGAATGTTGTAAAAATGGAAACATTGCATTTCGTAACATTACAAGGACATTTTCAGAATTAAAAAAGAAGGAAAAAAAGAAACGTGGAATAATGATGGATTTGTTAGACATAACTGATAGAAAACGTTTATTAATTTTCCTTGGATTTTATCCAAAATAAATCAGTCGAAAAAAATTCTTTGTTAGATAAAATATGCACCATTAGCATTTTGAAAGCCCTTTTCTTTTAAGAGTAACTTTTCATAAAGTTTTAATTACTCTGGAAATATTTTTATCTAATGTTCAAAATTCTTGTAGTCCATTAGCAGCAAAGTTTGTGTCTTAGTAATATAAAATACTTGAAGCGAAACAAAACGTAGCTTCAGGGTAACAATTTTTCAATTAGCCATATTTTAAATGTAATTTAGAACGATTCAGAAACTGTTACTTGAAGTTTAGAATTAAATTATTTACTAAGAATCAATATTTCTTTTAAAAAAGAGAAGAATGTTTTCCTTTGGATCTCGATTGAAATAAATGATGGTATTGCTTTTTTTTTCCTTATTTAATAAATATGCTTGTTTTTCATTTTTCTCACATAATATATTATTTTAATATTGAAATAAATAACATATCATATTAGAATAATTTATTACTTATTTACAATTCTTTTACGATTTATTCATTATTTTCACACATTTCATCATTTTTAATTTAAAATATTTTCATTAAGGTTTGCATGGGATTATATTTGTTGAATAATAATCTTCCGTAAGTCACTATCTCTTATTAGAGCATTTATTGTTAACGGCGAAATGTGTATCTAAGATATTAGATATATGCATTTTTTCGAAGATTTTTTGTGAAATATAGATAGATCTACGGCATTTTTTCGAAGATTTTTGTGAAATATAGATAGATCTACGGCATTTTTTTAATCTACCATTGAGCTTATATTAAACTTTGAGCTTAAGCTCAATGTTGTTTACAAAAAGTCATTTTTACACAACTTAAAAATATATTTAATGATCAATAATAATTTTTGTACAGTAAGACCATTTTACACTATGGAAATTAATATGAAGACAGTTTTTATACTGAAGATTGTGTTTTAAAATATTTAGTGGAATACATAGATACTTGCCACTTATTTATGAAAATTAATTTCTCTTTCGCCACAGCATTTCCATTTGTTACAAGATTTAACTTGCCCACTTCCATCTTGAGAATTAGAGAGAACTGGAAGAGAACACTATAACTGAAAGAACAATACATTTCCGAATCTTAGTTAAAATTATGCCTTTCTTATCTCTGTGATCTGACAATCTCTTCAGAAATTCAATCATTGATAACCTTTCTTTTTTCCTTTCCTAACAGAATCACACACATAGAATTGACGTCTGAATTTCATAGTTTCATAGAATTTCTGAAATTAAACATATTATATTTCAGAAAAACATCAAATTTTTTACCAGAAATAAGTTATTTTGCAAATAATCTGAAATATGTTATTTAACAAATCTTAAACTCTGTAACAGCTTCTTAAAAATGAATATGGTGACATAGTTATATTTGATTGGGAAGATATTTTATTGCAAAACAGACAGAAAATTTATAATGTCAGATTTAATTTAATTTAGAATCAAAATACTCATGCATTATCAATTAATGTAGCTATTAATTTTAACGGTTTAAAATGCATTTAAAATTTTCGATGCAATCAGTATCCATCACTTTTCTTTTCAATTTATAATGATTCATATTTAATATTTTTGCGTTATAGAAATCGTGTGTTTTTTCATATTAACGAATAATTAATACAGTTTTGCACCTGTTATGTGAACTTTATTTCTCTTTTAATGTTGTCGCAAAGACATGTCAAATTGTTTGAGTAAATATACGTAATACTTGAGAAGACAAATGGTTCACTTAAATTAATAAACACATACAAGAAATTTGATTTCGTATAATTTTAAAATGCAATGAAATACCTAAATTTAATTATTTTCCTCACATGGAAAAATTAAACATTCGTCAGATTGGTAATTGTTATTAATATGAAACCTAACAGAATTTGATATTTTATGCAAGCTAAATAAAACAACTGTAACTTTAACTGCTGTTTTGAATTTGTAAGTGAAACACTATACATTATTTTTAATACCGTGCTAGAGATTTTTATAATGAGGCATTAATTATTTTCATTTTATACATTTCTCAAGAATCCATCCAATGAGAGATGCTTTTCAAATTTTGGCTTATAATTAAAATATATACGAATTTGTTAAATTTTTCAACATGCATTTTTTCAAAATGTATTGAAAAATAATTGTTACATTCCAATTACTTAATTGGAAATAATTCTAAAAGCTTCCGTAGTTTTTTAATCAAAACTTTCAAAATCTATATTATTCTGAATACCCATGTGTTTGAAGTACTTTTGAACTTGAAATATTTAACGGAATACATGATATTTTAATTGTTTAATAAAACAGCGTAAAAAGTCGTTTGGGGAGAATATACAAAATACGTTCTTTTTATTAAGTAGTTTTAATAAAATTTCATTTAAGAATAAAAATTAATTTTAGAATGGAAAAGCTCTGAATTATGTTAATTCTAATAGATATATAGTAATTTTTTTTATATATGATACATTTATATTGTTTTACATTGTTCGAAAAAAGATAAATTCAAAAAAAGGAATACAAATTAAAATTATACGCTTCAAAAAAAGCGAAATATTACAAATAAAAAAAAAACATAAGTATCTATTTGTTCTTATATAAAAAGGAAAACTTAGTTTAAGCATAGTTTATAAATACTTGCGCAACGTTGTTACTTTTCTGGGTTTAGCTTACTATTTCTGATAATACCTAAAATTGTTAAAACGTACTAAAACTTATTTTGTTAGTATATGTTTTTATTTCTACAATAGGCACTTTCATTTGAAACTGAACGGAAAATTTATTTTAAAAGGTAAAATTAAATGCGTGATATTTTGAAACTTTGAAGCAACAAATATTCAATTAAAAAGGAACAGTTGTTCAACTAATTAATTCATGTTTCTGTCGACATTTTTTCCATTTTTAATAGTTATGAAAGTTTAAATACCTACATTAAATAAAATCCAATTATCCAGTTTATCCTTTATTAAATATTCTATGTAGGATACATTGCACTTCTAAAATTAAATTTTTTACGAGTTTTTAATTCTTTTTTTAAAAAAATGTTTTAAAAACTAAATGAATTTTATCTTTACCCTCAAAGACGTTTTAAATTTAACAAAAGTTAACGCTTATTTTGTGCAAAATATTCGATATATTTTGATAAGAAATGATTTTACACATTCAATAAATTGATGACGTAGAAATTGTATTAGGATTTATAGGTAATTGTAGCCATTTTTTTACCCCAAATTATACATTAATCGGGATATCTCTTTAAAGCATTTTCGATTTCATTATAAAAGAATATTAAAAGAATTATACAATAATAATACAACATTAAAAATATCATTAATTAGAGCTAATAAATTAAACTAGTTTTTTTAGTACCACCGAGTCAATAAAGTTGTAAATTTTCACAACTTTGAAAATAAAGAAACTGTTTAACTTTTCACTGCACTTTTTAATGCCATATTTTTAATGCCACTATTTTTGATGAAAATTACGAAATATTTTCGTTCAAGCTTAAAAATACATTTTATAATTCACATTTTCAGTGGGGTTTTTAGATAGATATTTTTGCACACACGTCATAATGCCTTCGATTTTCTACAAAGGTAAGCCAGCGGTGCCTAAGTTTTGTAATCGAATGTTTTTTGATGTTGAATAGTTGTTTCACTTTCTTTTTTTCACTGAATAATTTGAGATTGACGTATCAAGTTATGTGAGTTAGGCCTTCCTATTAGTCTTGTTCTGCTCTAGTAAGTGTCCTTAGTCTTTCGTGTTATTTCGCTTATAATTCAAGATAGATATTTTCTCTCGTATTTCAGTGAATAAATATAAGAATTTATGAGGTTCATCTCCATTGAGGCTAAAAAATATCCTGTGCTATCACTTTTGGGATTTCCTGTCACCATCATATAAAAAGAACTCAGCATATCAGCTTTGTCAATACCTTCTAAGTTATCATTATATTCTTTAACAACACAAGGTACTGGCACTTGCAGTTCTGTCTCATCTTTCTCAGTTCTCATGACAGCACAAGTTTCGTTACCAAGAAAATTAAATAACAAATAGACAGATCTATTATCCTTCCAGTTAAAAAAACAGTAATGTCTTGATCTGTTACGCGATGTACAAAATCAACTAATTTCACTTTTTGTCTTTAGTTAGGTTTGCAAGACCACGCCAATTCGATCAATAATGCGGTCCCATGAGCAACGGCTTTCTCTGTAAGTACCTGTACTGATTAATAATAATTGTTCATTATTATAATATGCTTATTTCTAACCAAGTTATAAATAATTTTTTTATCACATTTCTTCCAAGCACAAATTTCTTAGACGCAGATTTTCTAAACCTTAGTATATATCAAATACATAAATAAAGCCAGATGATATGACTCTATATTTATGTACTCTATAGTTTATATTCGCGCTTTATGGGTTTCAATGGACTAGATTGTTTTATAGATGATCGAATTTGAAAAGATATCATACTTTCATCAATTTATTGTATTTGCAGGAGTGAACGAAATGTTCGAAAATTATTTTTGAGTCTTGTAAACAAAGGTATCAGCTTGTAAAATTGATCTAAATCATTCTGAGGTACATTATCGTTAACATGAATATTCCCTAATAATTGATAAACTCTATCACGAGGCCGGATTTGAAAGAAACTATCCCAACTAAAAAGTCTATATCAGTAGACCAGTTATCACGTACATGGGGCAATCTGTGGTAATTAAACAGAAAATGTAATCCTAAAATTCTATAAAGATCATTTTTAGTAAATAGGGCAGTAATTCTTTTAAAAAATGCTTTAAAAAAAGGAAAACGACTTACATTTTTATATTTTACAAAAAAACAATATTTCCCAGGCCTATAAATAAGAAAAAAATATACACAATGCACTTACCTATGAAAGTTGAAAGATCTTATCTTAAGAACTTTTTATCACATATCACACAAAAAAAAGTTGGTTAAAATGAGACACATAGCAAGAGTTATTCCCTCTCAACGATCTTCAGCTTTATAAGTGGCCGCGGTACCCTAGTGTTCATGGTTCACGGATTTGCGGCCGGCGGGTTTCGTCGAGTCATGGGATCGAGCCTTGATGTTGTTAAGATCCGCCGTATACCAAGTCTGATGTACGTTAAATCTGTCGAGGTTCCAAATTCTCCCAAAGATGTGGTGTTGAAGTTTGTAGAGGGAGGTTTCAGCTCAGACGTAGTCCTCGTTAATTGACCGATGCTTAAAATTAAGAGGTCTGTCGCCAATAGCCCTTGTGTGGCTTCTAATGCGACGTTAATGAAATCAATCAATCACTCATTCAGTTTTGCAGAACTGCTAACAACTTCTGTCAATGATAGAGAAAACTATTTAGCCTTTATTCCTGAAACGCACCATTGGTAATGGATAAATAGAATAGTGTACCACTGGAGCAGAAAGAGTTAAAAAAAATCAGCATAATATAGTATAAATGTCATAAATGTTATTAGGTGGATCTTTCTCGTATCTTCCGCCCCTTGTTCCTAACGTGAAAAATTATGTCATCGAAGCGAAAAGGCGTGTACATGTTTTGCAGACTGCGTCTCTAACTGTAATTGTGAATAAATTCTGATGCAATTAATACATAGGATTTTTTGCTTTTGTGACAGACTGTATTTAAGTGAGGCTACTATCGTTGTACAGAAAGCCGAAGTATTTCTTGAAATGTAATAGAATGTTAAAATTTTAGCTTCGGCTTTAGAACATCAAGATCATGATTAAAAATTAATTTATTATAAGAAATTGTTCTTTCTTTATTTTCGATTTAACAGACTGAAAATTGTTATCATTTATCAGATTCAAAATAGCTACATTTTTTTTTGTATCTAGTTCAGAATTTAATTTAAACACGTACGATGTTTTCAAAATGAACTCGTTAAAAAGTGTAACAGCAATTTGTAAATTGGTTAACCTACTTTTCATAAGAATATTAATTAAAATTAAACACATTAAAATTATGTAAATTTTGTTTTAGCAAAGAATGAAATAAATAAGAATCCATTTTACTGTTAGTGAGCGTAGAGAACATATAATTATATTTTGTCTTTTTTTTGGTCGTGGAATAAATTTATAGCAAAAAATAAGATCATATTCCAATTATATCAACATCATTTGTGTACTACGAAGTTTAAATTTCCTCACTTTCTTTTGCATTTATATTACTCATTACTTATAATTAATTTTACTTAATACGTTTTGTTGTTTTATTTGAAAATTCAATTTGGCAAATTGTAGAACTACTTCTATTAACGCATGGGAAATGAAAAAAAGAATCATGAAACATTTATGTTTTGATTTATAAATCTCGCAAGCTTCTTTAAAACCAATAGTAGAGTGACTTTTCTAATATTAAAGTAAGGGAATAGAAAAAGAACCTCCATATGTAATAAAAGTATTCTGACCTTAATTAAATCTTATAGAGGTATTTTACAAAATTTTCTACGGAATTAATATTTTAGAATGAGTATCCTAAGTTCAACAAAAGTTTTGTAAATAGATAAAAATGAAAAATAAGTTTTGAGGCGTATATTAAAATCTATGAATAACTCCAAAGAAGATTTCTTAATTCTTATGGTATATGTATTTATACTCACACATTTGGGAAATATTATTATTAATGGAAACATTTTTGTGATCTCTGAAATAAATATTCAGTGTAGCATGATATTTTCAAACTTATATAGCAATATTTTTTTTTAAAAAAAGAACAATAACTGTTTAAGTTTTACTAAATCATTATAAAATAGTCTTCTGAAAGGCTTAATTGTTCTTTAAACATGAAAACAGCATCCTACATAGAATATATTTTCATTTCCTAAGTTACTTGTGTGATACTTTGTACAGATACTCTAAAGAAACTTCAAATCCTAGTTATTAGCAAGATTAAAGCAGTCTCTGAATAAATAATGACTGATCGCTTCGATAAAATTCCTCAGAAACCATTGAAGCGAGTCTAGTATATTATTATAATAAGTTATTATGGCGTAATTAATCAAATAGCACTAAGCCAAGTGTCTATCAGTCTTTTGTTTAGACAGGTTTCATGATCTTAAGATGCTGGATAAAGTTCATTGTGTTTAGACGACTTTGACATTTTATCGAAACTTAGGGAATTTTCCAAGACCACGAAAATACGATTTCATCAATTGTAAAGATGAATTGTTAGAATATTGGATTTTTGCAGGAAAGATATGTGTCAAAATATGTTTCCTTTCAAGAAAGCTAATTAAGAAAAGAGTTATGACAGATAAAACAATGAAACATATTGTTACAATGTTCAAAAATTGATACAAGTAAAAACAACCGCAATTATGTAACATTAGTATCTCAAACGTATATTTTAAAATATTTCAAACCTTGAAATAATGTTATCAAAAATTAAAACCTTTGTTACTGAAGAATCTAATGAAATTGACACTAAAATACTATTACATTATTAAAATTTCGAATAACTTACCCAAATTGTCATGTCAGTGTTTTGGTTGTCGAAAGAGCTCGCTTTTATTGGATGTTCGACTACCAAATAGAACGAAAAGTTTGAAAAATTTGATTGTAATACTTTGATTGCTGAATCATTAATTTTCATATGTAACAAATACTTAAAAATATTTTAGGGTGCTTAGAATTTATTAAATAGTTCAGAAATTATGGTAAATTAAATTGTGAGTGTGAGTTAGGAATCAAAATTAAATTACGTAATTCTATAAATGAATAACGGTAAAATTGAGCTGTCAGTTAAGATATATAGTAAGTAATATATGTACATTTTAAAGAAGGTCACATAATCATTATTTAGAAATTTTTTATTCCATATTACAATACCGAAATTACAGAATCACTATTAAATAAACCTAAAGTGTTTAAAAAATATAAAAAATATTTAAATTATTTAAAATTCTCTATTTAAAAACAAAATTTCAATATTTATTTAAAAAATTGAATAATGATGAAAATTTATTATCTTATTGATACTATTTTCTTATTGTAATATCACTGAGAATGAACTAAATAACTCCCCAAAACTAATTTTATAATGAGTGTGTACTATACAATACCTTCTAAATATTTGTCAGTACAATAAATAATATTATTAATGTGACAGCACGCCTTCAAAACACAATTTATGTTCAATATATTGGGATTTATTTTTAATATCATATTACAATTTAATTTTTTATCTTTAAAAATCAGTTTGAATTTTTTTTTCTTAGTCAGAATCTGAGTTACAACTGTTAAATATTAATAGATCATGAATTTCTCTGGCTTAAAATTCTCTAAAAATGACATTTTCCATCAATGAACCTGAAATTATATTGTGTGTGTGATTCAAATATTTATACTTAGAATAGACTATTCATAAGATTTTATACTGAGTTGAATGTGTTTTATATTACAATAAAATGAAAATTATAATGACTCAAAGGAAATTTCAATGTTCAGATCTAGAATACCATAGCTTCTTACGCAAAGTTTATATTATCAAAAAATAGTCTATTCCCTAGTTAACGTTATATTCTTTATTATTAATTTAAAATATGGTAATGTATTTAGGTTTTGCAGAAAGTGTTAATTATTGCTTATATTTGTATAAATATCTTTTGACTGTAAAAATAAACACTAACAAAACTTTTCTAGAGTTTTTTTTTATTTTGTAATTTCAAAGTCCGGTAAGATTATAAAATGTGCATTTGCATTTGCAACATTTACGTCATTTCAAACAGTTTTCTTCAAACGAATAGAAAGCAATGCATACAATATATAAGCAATTCTTAGGGAATACAAACTATACAGAAATTATCCCATGTATAAATCCTATGTAATTTGTCAACAACGATAACAGCATTCCAACATTTAATATCCTGTAATATCAATTAAAGAATTTTTTATAATTGCATCTATGGAACCCATTCCAATGATATTCAATACGTCAGTTAATGTATATGAGTTACAATGGTTGCAAAAATGATTATAATTTTTTTTTTTGTAATTAAAAAACATAAACTTTTCCCTTCAGCACTGTTTTGAAATTAGTTCTAGAAAACTTTCATTAATGTAGTAGAAGTGAGTATGGTGTGTACATATTGAAATAATGCTTAATCATTTGTGCAATTACATATAATTCTTCTGAAATAGGATAGAATGGGTTCTATTTATAAAATACATTAGGAACTTTTAACCGGATTAAAAAAAATTTCGCTTGAAAATTTTCTACATTTGCTACGGTAAAAGTCGTATGTAATTTGTAACTCTTAAAAACTTAACTTATATGGGACATCATATTTACGTAAGTAATTTATCATTTTCATTTATATTTGACTTTACTAACTTACTTCGCTTATAATATTTTGTGCATTTTATTTAAAAGTAACATTGAACATAAATGCCAATATTTATGTTTTTAAATTTACAATGATAATAATCCTCTTTTTTGACAATAGATATAAAATCATCAATTTTTCAAAAAGTGGTAACTTTGCTTACATTTCTTGAAGTACTCATAGATCCAAGCCATAAGATCATTGTAGATATTTGCACTTTGTCTTCGCATGTACTCGAGAAAGTTTGTGAAAGTGCGTAAATATTATCAATACTTTAAACTTATCCACTTACTTAGCATTATTTCTAAAAATTTATTGGCCATGGTAGCCTAGGGGTCATAGTCGAGACCTTGTGGTCGTTCGTTGTTTCCGTCGAGTCGTGTGTTCGAGTTATATTGCCTTGTAGCTGTGCTGGTGCCCTTATATTTGACTCAGGTCTCAAGTCCTCCTCTGAACGTGATGTGAATGTTTGTAAGAGCCAGCTCAGGTATTGTCTTCATCAATTGACCAAGGTACAAAATTACGAAGTTCGTTACCAATAGCTCTCGTGTTGCTTCTCGGCGAGACGTTAATAAATCAATCACAATCAATTCAACAATTTACTAAAAAAATGCAAGTAAATATCTCCAAAGATTTTAAAGATGACTTAAGTTCCGACGTATGCTCGGGATACAGAGTTACGGAAATGTAGTGATACGAAGTCGTCTCTCTGAAAATATTATAATTAAACTACGATCTTTGATATTGAAAATGTAAAGAGAGGTCAGGAATGATCCGTATAGAGGGAAAGAGGAAGTTCTTATCAAAATGAGAGTAAAATAAATTAATTGACATTATTTCTCAAATAACAAGACTCTTATTTTTTATGCGCTTAAATTTATTGAAAAGATAATTAGAGTCAAGTTAAATAATATGATACGGACATACCTGTATGATGCGGGGCTCCCGTTTCTCTTTGTAGTTGTAGCTGTAGATTAATGGAATGTTAGTATGACGTCCATGTATGCGTGTAAATGCTTGTATGTGTTTTATCGGTGCGTCTGTATTTGAATGAGCAAGTTTAAGCGTGTCCCTCTTGGCGAAAACCCACATGTTATTTGAGTCATCAGGAATGAATAAATGTCTCTAGAAAAGGAAAAATGACGTTCTTTTTTCACATGTGAAATGACGACCTATGCAAAAGAGTAAGGATAATACAAGATCGGATATTTAAATTTATAATAGATGCTCCCTGATCGTAAGCTTCAATACTCTTCCTTATTATCCCGTTTTGTAATGTCATAAAAAGGAAAAACCAAAATAGTAAATGTTGAAGAAATAATTGAAAAAGAAAGAAAAATCTGCTTCCGATATATACTGTTACGAACATGAGTTGATGATTCCCTGTCGCGCTTCTCTTTGAACGAAAAGATGGATTAACAGAGATATCACCAGTAAACAAAAGTGTTTAAGAAATGACCCCTTCACCTTAAAGACGGATTTGGCAACCATTTGGAGAAAAACTTGGTGAATTTGGCGACGAATGGAAAGTACTCGTGGCGCTGGAACCTAAGTGAAAAATCGAACGGGAATGAAGTTACGGACTTTTCGTGAATTTTCTTATGTGACGTCACGCCTGGCCGGAAAGGTATGCCAAGAGCTCATTCGGAGTCAGTCTGGTGAAGGAATCGGAGTGTGTATGGAATCAGTTGTCTGTGGGGTCTGCTTTGTAGACCGATCGGAGAATCGTGGCCGAGTGAATCTGCTGGAGATTTGGCCTGAATCTAGGGGAATTATGATGGATAGTCTGTCTTTAGAGACTCTGTTGAGGAGATCGATCGTGGGATGAACTGAACATTGTCAACACTTGAAGTGGAGCGTAGTGGGTGAATTTGCGAAGAAGCAACGTTTATTTGCTGGGAATCGTTGTAGCCTATCCTGGAGGCGCAGAATATTACAGCGGAGGCTGCCCGCAGTCAAGAGAAATAAGCTGGGGAGCTGAATGTTGCTGAAATAACCGTGACTGTAAATGTGTGTTTTGTTCCTATATCTGTGGCATTGAATTGTGCAAGTGCTATGTATCTGTTATTGTCCAATTTGTGTTACCAGTGTGTTTTCTTGAAGATTTACGAATAAATTATCATTTATTGTTATCCTCTGAGTTGGGTGTGATTTTAACACTCACACACGCTCAGAGAGGAATAAAATTTCCTGTAACAATACGCTGGTAATAGATTCATACTCTATATCCCTTACTGATGCATCAAAATAATTTATGATTCAAATTAGGGGGCATATGATCAATATGTTGTTCAGTTTAGATTATTCTCTTTCCAACTAACTATCGTACCTTAGATTCCGTTAGAGTAAATAAATGCCCATACTTATGTTTGAAAATTCAGCACTTATTGAAACTTAATGCTTATTTTTTTAAACGTTTTAATAAATTTACACATTTGCTATGTCTAGTTCTTAACCCGTTCACTCCCAACGTATCACATGCGATACGCTCGCGTTTCTTCCCATGTGCCCAGCGCACCACATTTGATACGCTTTGAGAGTGTCTGCTATAGACCAACGAATCAATACAGATACGCTCGATGAGAACGTTTTATCTGAATTTCTTAGTGTTACTAGATGGCGTTACAATACCGTGAGATCTATATAGATAGGATATTTCAAATATTGACCTTGATAGTTCGGGCTTGGATTTCCCTTCTGGATGTCATGAGGGGTAAATTGTTTATATAATCAATAAGCATGTGTTGCGGCGCAGCTCTTTAAATGAGTTGAAATGATATAAAAGGCTCTTTTGTGCTTTTATTTCTTTCTTGCTTGTTAGAATTTCAAATTGGAACTTATGGATGTTCATGAGAGGTAGAGTCTTTATCTGTAGATGCAGTTTATTTCATTCGATTGGGTGTTTTTGTATAGCGACATCATAGCGAAAATAAAGTATTTAACAGAGAATCGAAACTCGACTGACAGTGATATGGGGGAAAATTTTGATAATCTGCATTGTTCAGTGATTTACATGATGAGCTTGGAACATCAAATAATGATTTTTTGAAAAAAAAAAAAAAAAAAAAAGCAGAAAATACTCGTTTGAGTGTAAGACATGACTTTGGAGTATACATTGAAAAATGTTTTGTAAAATATCGCACAACAAAATAACATTGATTTTTTTATATCTTAATATTCCATGTAATTGTATATTACTATACCATGAAAGTTATGTATCAAATGAAGCATATATTGTATTTTCTTAAAAATACATGATTTTATGTAATATTTTGTATAAAACGTATAATTTTAGTTAAATTCTTTTTTCTTCCTTATGTATTAATTTTAATGCCTTTTAAGTAATATATATCAAAATCAAAACATTCTAATGAAAAGTCGATATTAGAGGAATTTTTTTTATGAATTAGTCTTAATATCTAAAACTGCCTGGGCACAGCGTGACACTCAAGGGAAGAAGCCGCGAACCCAGGGAAGCACTTTTTTCCCCTTCCTTCGGTAATGAAAGGGTTAATAAGCGAAAAGCAAACCGATTATGCAATAATCGCATCAAAATTATTTTTTTAAAAAAAGGAAGTTTAAAACTATTCATAATAGCAGAAATAAGATTGAACTAAATTAGACCAATGTCAGGTTTTCTGCATTCACATCAATAGTTATAAAATAAAATCAGTTCTAATGCCACTTAAGTCATTAAACGTACTGTGTTCCCTTTTACCATCATTAGTCTGACATATTCTATGAGAGAGAGTAGGCGTACAATTTATTCTCAACATATTCCCTAAGGTATATCTATTTATCAATCTTAGTATCTATAAGTATTCAAACTTCACCAGTGCACTCATTCAATCTGTTTCTCCAGAATGACTCATAACCTTTATAATACTTGAGAAATAAAATGAATTCATATTAACTTAAAACAAAGAAATTAATCGGAATTAAGTATGCGAGAAACAAACATTAGTATCTCCATTAAGTGAACCTGAAATTCTTATAGATAAAGACGTTCAATAGTGAGTTTTTTCACAATCTCTATTTGAAAATTATTCTATTATTTGTTGTTTAATGTAAGTATATTATTCAAAATTGTATAGCCTATGAATGATTGAATAGTGTATAAGCTTAAAATTATTGTATGGTAAAAATCTAGACTGTAGTACCTAGTGGATCATGTTCGACTCACTGCTGGTGCTTTATTATCGAGTCGTGAGTTCGAGTCTTGATGACCACTAAAAACAATGGATGATGGACTGTTTAATTTGTCGTTTCGTGGTTTCTCGTTGGCGCGGTGGGAAGTTTTGCATAAGTAGCCACTCAGGCTTTTCATGTAACTGTGCAAATTATGATGACCAGTCAATAGCCTCAGTGTTGCTTCTAATCGATTTCAATAAAGTCCAATTAATAATAATTAGTACATGCTTTGTACTTTCATCCTCATCATACCAACTAAGTTTCCTATTTGGAGTTAATTTTTCTCTCATGATTCACGTTTGGGGGCGACATGTGATGCCTGCCTTTTGAGCTTGCAGTCACCTCTACCACTGCAGAACATACCATCCAGGTAAATAGCCGTTTAAGTAACTGAAATGAGAGTAACCAAGAGATCTAGTATTACAAGTGCCACGACTTTTAAGAGAACTGGAAAGCAAGCAGGGAGAAAGAAAGGGAGGCAAAGAATCTACTGGTTCTGCTCATCGACTTTCTTCCTCTTGCATTACTTGATCCAGTTGACAGCTTTTTTGCATTCAGTTAAACGTCTTCTTAATGTTAATAATTAAATATTGTGATTACTTTGTGATCTGTCTGCATGGTCTGTGAAGTTTTGTAAATCTGAGGCTGAATGAGCCTCCATGACGTATCCCAAACATTTTTAATTGCAAATTTCAAATAAGGTCCGGGATAATACATCTTCATTTAGGTTGTTGAATGTTCCACTTATATATTGACGAACGACCTACCTATCCAGTTTAACACTCTGTCCAGTAGCATTGCGTTGTATTAATCTCAGTCATATCAATTCGAAGTACCTGAGCTGGCACCCATTCTCCGATACAAGATCAACATATTAGCTTTGATTCCTGAAAACTAATACAGAAAAATTTTAGTATGGAACTACAAAGCCCGATACCCATTAGATTTGAACCTTGTATCCGTTTTGTAATCGGAGGTTATCTTTGACTACTGATTTTTTTAGTCCAAATGTACGTATATGCACTTTATGAAGGTACATTTCACGAAGAAATATTGTCAAATATACCCAATCATCGGTTGCGTATGTTGTATTAATCTATCGCTGAGCAGCAACATCCCAAAATCCTGTAGGATTGTAAACAAATAAAAATTATTGACTGTAGTAGCCAATTTTTGAAATTGCAGACAAGTAATATTATATCAACTACAGTACCTAAGACTCAGAAACTCTTCTAATCAAAACTGTTCCAAAAAGTTTAATTTTTTTGTTTTGTTTTGTTTTTGATATCAGAGACATTAGAACTAATTGAAAAGCCCTGAAAGATATGATTTCGCTAATAGTCAAGAAAACCTCTTCATGGGAGGACTGAACCGTTTCAAAACTGAAGGACGTGTGACGCCATGGTCGTAATTTTTTTTATTATTAACTATTATTACTTATTCTTGGAAATGTTATACTCTGTACTTACTGATTGAAGCGCTGCCAGAGTGATGCTATACCACGCTCAAACAGTTTCGCAGACGTTAGTCCTTGGCGAGAGAAGAGATATGGGATGATGATTTCTGATGTGCAAAATTGTAGAGTGTAGTATGAACTTGTTAATAAAAGTTTAAATAAAAATGGATACCTCGAAATATATTCCACTACATCAGTTGTAGAAATTTATTTATTGTCAAAGTAAAGGGAGTACAAATTTGTTTATTGTCTCAAGAAAAAATCGAAGATTCTTGTATACATCAATTTTAAAATTTTTAAATTAACTAGAGTTTAAACGTAGACGAACATTCCAGTCTCATTGATGATGTTACAGTAATTCAGAGCTTTTCACCGAATATCCATGTAGAAATTTACAGAGATTCTGTTTGTTAAAATGAGGAAAAACCACTGAAAATATTGTGAAACTGAACTTCTTTATATCTCCTTATATTATGAATCTTTACAATAAGTTATGTACTATAACTTATATCTTTAATTAAAATAATATATGAAACAATTGTTTTTATTTAAAATAAAGAAATATGCTATCCATGCTAAGACATATTTTAGGAATAAGTTTTTACTTTTGTGAAAATTCTGATACATTAGTTATTTTGTATTATCATATATTTTAGAATATTATCTAATATGGTATTATTAGTATATTTTTATATTTCATACAAATATTTGTTTTATAAAAGTTAAGTTTTCTTTGGATTGGTTTGGGTTGAATAAATGTTTCCCTAGAGACAACAAAATGGCAGTTGTTAACCTCGTAATTATGAACCACATTTACGTGATGAGGGGCTTGTATAGTATTTAAACAAATTCTACACCCAGAAAGTTACATTTTAAAGTGAAATAATCCTTGTTATTATACAAAAATGACTTATAAGCGAGTTTTGGGAGGACCTGATTTCGATAAAAACTCCTCGTGTAGTGAGGCAGAAGGAGGTAAGATTTGTTGTAATTCTAAGTCCTCAAGTTGGCATGGTGTGGAAATTAGTAGTGAGCAGTTCCATCTCCGTTATCATTCTTTTAATTTTAACAGTGAGTCTTAATTACAGTATGTAACAATACCCCTTGTATTGCTCCTAAGTGTTGTGTCATAAGACTTTGAATCAATCTGTCAATCAATTCAAAGGAATCGGAACTTTTCTTCTACACTTTTCTTCTCTTCGTTCCTTTTTCTAGGTTTGTTAAATCCCGAGGTACCTATTAGACCCTTTCCCCCATGGGCTCCAATGCCTTTAGTGAAGCGCCCCGAAAATTCCTTGCAATCTTCTGCTTTCGATGTTACTCATTATCAACTAGTACTTACATTTTTTTTCTTCATATCTTTATCTTACGCATTCTAAATTACAAATACGAGAAGGTGTCGTTAAACTTAAATTATTACTAAGAAATAACTGAGATATCTGGATAAATTAGTCTGCAATTCCATGTGTAAGATTATGTCAACTGTCTTATTATTGTTTTGGTTTCAGGAACCTTATGTAAAGATCCGAAATAAAAGAGAACATATCTTATTTTAAAGTGAAACCATATTGATTCTAACGAAATTAAGTAGCATAACAAAATGTGATTGTCTTTTGTAAAAGAAATTTTCACATTTAAATTTCTATACATTTTATTCTACAAAAAGAACGTTGTGAAGTAGGTCCTGATATCAGAAGAGTTTCAATAATGGTCAGTAAAAATAACAC
>BMAW01100588.1:44652-132589 GCA_019974015.1 Nephila pilipes | reverse complement strand
TATATCTCCTTATATTATGAATCTTTACAATAAGTTGTGTACTATAACATATCTTAATTAAAAATAATATAAAACAATTGTTTTTATTTAAAATAAAGAAATATGTATCCATGCTAAGACATTGTTTTTAGGAATAAGTTTTTCCTTTGTGAAATTCTGATCATAGTATTTTGTATTCATATATTGTAGATATTATCTAATATGGTATTATTAAGTATATTTTTATATTTCATACAAATATTTGTTTTATAAAAGAGCAATACGTAACTGAACGAAGACAAAAGGAAGTTCAGTTTTCATTGAAAATAAATTTTTCAGTGAGGTTTTCCCCTCATTTTAACAAACGCACGCACGCAAGTTGCGTTATCTTCGAGCGTCTAGGCCGCGCAAGCGGCCCTCAAGCTCGTACCAGAGTTCTTAGGTGAAGAAATGTCTGTTTTTGGCTAATAGTCTCTCTGTAAGGTAGAAATCGAGAAGTTGGGCTGTGATTGGTCGGCTGGTGGTTGAATCCGGAGTAGATGAGTCTTGAGTTGGGAATTTTCCGGGATGTCTTGAGATGGAGATGTGGAGAGGCTGCTTTGCTATTGGTTGATGGAGGGCAGAGGGAAGTAATGCCATTGGCTGCCCCTGATGTGTGCTACTGAATTAGAAGTTGGAGGGTTTTGCTATGTCTGTGTGGAATGAAATGAATTTAAAAATTAAATATATTGAATAAATTGAAGTTAAAAGTTGTTTTATTAAGGAGGTTGATAGGAGTCAAGTAGAATTCTTCTAGGTCTTTTTGAATTTGGCTGGGGGATATAATGTTCAAGATTGTTCATATTTTGATTTTCGGTAAAGGGGAGGTTTTGAAAGAAGTTTATTGAAAGCTTTTTGATATGTTCTTTGAAAGTAGATATTTTAAGAGCTTTTCTTATTTCATCATTTCTAATATACCATTTTGCTTTGGTTATTGTTCTTAAAACTGAATTTTGAGATACTTCTAGAATATTTAGGTTCGTGTTACATGCAAAAGCCCACACAGGACAAGCATATCCTAGTATTGGACGCAAAATCGAGGTGTACAGAAGCAATTTGTTCTCTATAGTCATTTTAGAGTTCCGGCAAATTAAGGGGAAGATTTTACATTTTATTTTCCGGAACTTATCTCGCGTTTGTGTTATATGTTGTTTCCAAGTTAAAGTTTTGTCAAGGGTAACACCTAGATATTTAGTTGTCTGAGACCATGGGATGTCAGTTTGATAGAATGTGGGTGGTGGGGGTGGTAACTTTTTTCTTGTGAAAAGAACTGCAGCTGTTTTATCGACATTTATTTTTATTTTCCATGTGTTAAAAAAATTTTCTAATATTTTAAGGTGATTATTAAGTGCTTTTGTGACAGTCTTAGGGTTTTTAAAAGTGGCAAGAATTGCTGTGTCGTCGGCATACATATTTAGTGTTGTGAGTGTGTAAGTGGGGATGTCATTCAGGTACAAATTAAATAAATGGGCCCCAATTAAAGAGCCCTGTGGAACTCCTGCAGAAATGTTTCTGGGGCTTGATAGTGAATTTTGTACTTTGACTTGAAAATCCCTGTTTGTGATGTATGAGTGAATTAGATGTATTAGTGGGTTAGGAAAAGAGTAGGTGATTAGTTTGTAGATGAGTCCTTCTAACCATACTCTGTCAAAGGCTTTCTGTATGTCTAGAAAAACAGCACCTGTGGTTTTTTGTTTTTCTAGTCCTGAGGAGATTAATTCTGTTACTTTAAGAAGGGGGTGAAGTGTAGAGAGTTTTTTAGTGAATCCATATTGGTTTGGTGTTATTATATTATTTTGGTAAATGTGTTCTTTGAATCTGTTTAGGATTACAAATTCAGCTAGTTTATCTATGGATGAGAGGAGTGATATTGGTCTGTAGCTGTCTGGTGATTTTGGGTTTTTTGCCTGGTTTTAGTATGGGAAAAATTATTGCAGTTTTCCAACATTTTGGAAAATATTGCATTTTTAGTATTTTGTTAATTAGATAAGTAATTATTAGTATGATTTTAGTTGGAAAGTTTTTAAGCATTTTATTTGTTACTCCATCTTTGCCAGGAGCTTTTTTAATATTTGCCTTTTTGATGTAGTTTTGTATTTCTTCTGGCCAAACTGGTTTAATGGAGTGTTGGAGTGGTGTGGAAGTTAGGAAGGTGTGTATTGTGTTTTTTACTGTTGTGTCAATGGCTGTGTCTGAATTTGGTGGTCTGTTGTTTTCTTTGAAATTTTGTTCGAGTGTGTTTGCAAGTAGTTCAGCTTTTTGTGTGTCAGTGTTTGCAGTTTGATTATTGATAATTAAGGGTGGTATACTGCATCTTTTATTTTTAAGAATCTTAGTTTGTGTCCAGAGTGAGTTGTCTTGTGTGTTTAGAGATTTAAGTTTATCATTCCAGCTTTTGTTTGAGAAATTTTGAAATTCTTTTTTAATTAAATTTTGAGTTCTATTCATTTCAGTTTTTATTTCTGGATCTAATGTTCTCTGATATTGTTTTCGTAAATAGTTTTTGGTTTTTATGAGGTTTTTGATGTAGGATGGGGTGTATCTGATGTCTTTGTTTGTAACTGGTGTGGATGCCTTTTCATATGCTTGATTGATTTTGTCTGTGAGGTCAATAATTTTGTTTTCAAGTTTGTTTGTTGTGTTGATATTTGTAAAATTTGTTGGGTGAATGGTTTCTATTAGTTGTTGTCTGAATTTAGACCAGCAGGTGGAAACTGCACGAGTATTAATTTCAATTGATGTTTGGAAGTTAAAATCTAGGAAAATGGGGTTATGATCTGATGAGAGCTCGGGTAGTGAGACAATTTTGTGTTTGTAGTTGAAATCATATATTAGTGCAAAGTCGATTGTGTTTGCAGAATTTGTTCCTAATCGTGTGTGTGTTGGTGGGTATGCTATTTGAATGTCATTTTTGTCTGTGTAGCTTTTCAAGTTTATACCTCTTGTTGAGTTTTGGGTGCAGTTCCAAGCGTTGTGTCTGGCGTTAAAATCGCCAAAAATGACACAGCTGCTGCTGGTTTTTCTGAGTATTTCTAGGTCATGTATGAATAAATTGTTGTCTGAGGATGGAGGTATATAAATGGAAACTATTGCAATTGGTTTTACTTTTGGTGGTTCAAAAATAATGGTGGTTGCTTCAACATGTTGGAGTGGTGGGGTTGTCAGGCAGTGGTGTGGTAGTGATTTTTTTTATTAGGATCATGGTTCCTCCTGAGGAGTGTTGTGTGGATTGGTTTGCTCTGTCATTTCTATATGAAATGTAATTTGGGATGTAGAATTTGTTTTCTGGTCTCAGATGTGTTTCTTGTAATAAAAGGATATCTGGGCTATGCTTCTGAACAAAATTTCTTAGTTCTAGAACATGGGAGAGTGCCCCGTTTGCATTCCAGGAACACAAACTGAGGCTAAGGAGTTTAAAGCGTGATTCCGATCTCATTGTCTTCATCCATTAGCGCTTCAATTAGCGCGTATTTTTTATTTTCCGCACCTTTAGCTGCTTTGATGTTGGGTAGATGTTTGATCAGTCCTGGGAGCTTATTAAAAATTTCACCTAGGTTTGCAATGAGTTCAATTGCTTGGTAGAAGTTATCGGAGTGATAATTTTCAGCAGGTCTTGGTCTGTTATCTGTGTTGTAGTGGTAGTCACGGTTTCTCCCTGTCTCAGTTTGTGTTGTGATTTCAGAGTCTCGTGGCGCCCTCTGTTGAGGGTTATTTGCTACAGCTGCTGCAAAGGTGTGATTTTCTCGGATCTTATTTGTTTTTACTGTGAATGTGTTCTTCTTTTTGGGTAGTTTGGGGAAGGCGGAGCATCCTCCGTATGAGGCCATATGTCCGGTTTCGTCGCAGTTGATTCATTCAGGATTACTGATCCTTTCTTTTATTTCGCAATCTCGAGTCATATGTGTGCTTCCGCATTTTAGGCAGCGGGGTGCCATGTAACAGTTCTCAGCTGAGTGGTTGAAAAAGTTACATCGATAGCATTGGGTTACCCCTCTGCCTCGGTATCCTTCTACTCTTATTGTCATGAAGCAGAGTCTTGTAATTTTGAATATTTTTTCAGTTTCTTCCGTTCTAGGGAGGGTAATTAGAAAGATCGGTAGTGGAAGTTTAGTTCGTCTATTTTGAAGTTGGCAGATTTTTTGTGGGTTAAAACCAAGTTCAATTAATTCTTCTTGGATATCTTCCATATCTGTGTCCCGTGGGAGTCCTTTCAGGCAAACTCGGATTGGACGTTCTTGCTTGGGTTTTATGACATAGTATTCTGCTGTTTCGGTTTGTCTGAGATATTTGGTTAGAGAACGATATTGTTCGGGGGTATCAACGTATAGTTTAATATACTCTCCCGAAAGTTTTGTTCTTAGGTTTTCATAAGCTAAAGTGAGTTCTTTTAGTTGTTGCCTGTAGTTTTTAGTTATTTTTAGCATTATAGGTGGGGGTAATTGGTTTTTGATAGTCATTTCTGTATCATTATTTTTATTCTCGTTTTCTTCTTGGATTGTTTGAGACTCTGATATCTCATTTTGGAGTTTTAGGTTTTTAAATTTGTTAGAGGTTTCAATTATTTGAGGAAAATGTTGCTCGATAATTTTCCTTTTTGCTTGTTTTCTAATTGGTGGGGTTTGGAAACCTTCATTATCAAAATTAATTGTTTTTGACCTTTTTTCAGGAGTGATTGGAAGTTGTGTGTGTAGGGGGCAGCCTGGTGTTTCTAAATTCTACATGGATATTCGGTGAAAAACTCCTGGATTACTGTAACATCATCAATGAGACTGGAATGTTCGTCTAAAGGCTTAAACCTAGTTAATTTAAATAATTTTAAAATTGATGTATAATAAGATATTCGATTTTTTTCTTTGGCAGACAATAAACAAATTTGTACCCCTTTATTTGACAATAAATAAATTTCTACAACTGTTGCGTAGTGGAATATATTTCGAGGTATCCATTTCATATTTAAATTCGTTTATTAACAAGTTCATACTACACTCATACAATTTTACATCAGAAATCATCTTACATATCTCTGCTCTCGCCAAGGACAACGTCTGCGAAACTGTTTGAGCGGGCAGCGTATCAATTTCCGCTTCGGAAGCAATGACGTCAATCAAGTACAGAGTATAACATTTCAAGAATAAAGTAATAATAATAATAATAATAAAAAAAAAAAAAACGTACGAGCCATGGCGTCACACGTCCTTCAGTTTTGAAACGGTTCAGTCCTCCTCTGCTTAAAGGTTTTCTTGATATTATATGAAATCATATCTTTCCAGGGCTTTTTTGAATCATTACGTCTCTAATGTTCTGATATCAAAACAAAACAAAACAAAAAAAATTAAACTTTTTTGGAACAGTTTTGATTAGAAGAGTTTCTGAGTCTTTAGGTACTGTATTAAAATATTTAATTTGTACTGCACTTCGTGTACTGTCTAATATATAATTTTTTTTATTTGTGTTGCTTAAATGCGCATTAGGATTTTGAAAGGATTTTGCTCAAGGTATAGATTAATATCAGACATACTGCAAATCAATGATTGGGTTATATTTGACAATTATTTCTTCCGTAAGAATTACCTTCATAAAGTGTATATAATTACATTTAGACTAAAAAATATCAGAAGTAGTCGAGATAACCCGATTACAAACGGATTACAAAGGGTTCGTAACCAATGGGTATCGGGTTTGTAAGTCGCATTACTAAAATTTTTCTGTATTAAGTTTTCAGAGATCAAAGTTAATATGTCGATGTTGTATCGGAGAATGGGGTGCCAGCTCAGGTATCGACTTCAAGATATGACCGAGATTAATACAACGCAGCTCATTGACAGAGTTAAACGGATATTTGAGTCGTTCAGCAATATATAAGTGGAAACATTCAACAACTAAATGAAGATAAGAAACCAGGACCTTTATTATAAGAATTGCAATTAAAATGTTTGGGATTAATGTCCATAGAGGAAGCTCATTCAGCTCAGATTGTAATTAAACTTCACACATGATGACTGATCACAAGTAACCAACAATAACAATATTTAATTATTAACATTAAGAAGACGTTTAAATGAAAGAAAACAAAAGCTGTCAACTGGATCAGCTAATGCAAGAGGAAGAAAGTCAGAAATGGAAGAGAGAACCAAGTAGATTCCTTGGCAATTCCCTCTCTCTCCCTGCTTGCTTTCCAGTGCTACCTTAAAAAGCGGTGGCATTTAACTTAGCGGTAGACTTCGGTTCACTTCAGTTTCAGTTTACTTCAACTGGCTTGCTTTACCTGGATGGCCGGCTCGTTCTCGCAGTGGTAGAGTGACTGCAAGCTCAAAAGGCGAGCCATCACATGTCGCCCCAAACGTGAATGTTCGAGAGAGTAAAAATAATCCAAATAGACAAATCTTAGTTGTATGATGAGTGAGAAAGTTACAAAGCTGTATATGTACTAATTATTTTTAATTGGTTGATTTTATTGAAATCGCATTAGAAGCAACGCGAGGCTATTTGTGACTGTCATCATAATTTTGAACATCGGTTACATGACAAAGACTCCCGAGTGGCTACTTACTCTAGAAACTTCCCCACCGCGCCAACGGGAGAACCTGAAAATCGACAAATTAAACATGCATCATCCATTGTTTTTAGTGTCATCAAGACTCGAACTCACGACTCTACAAAAGCAGCCAGCAGCGAGTCCGCGACCATGACCACTAGGCTACTGCGTCTACAGTTATTTTTAATTTACAATAATTTTTAATTGGCAATAATTCTATTCAATCAATTCAGGCCTATACTAATAATTTTTTGAATAATATACTTACATTAAAAGTACAACAAATACACGAATAATTTTCAAATAGATGAGACTTATTAAACATGTATGCACCGCATACATTTAAATTCTTTAATTAATGATAATTTACGGGATTTTTCATCTTAATGGAACATAACTAATGTTTTTTTGTTTCTTCATTCGAACTGTTACTTATCTGATTTCGTTAAATTTCCTAATGTTTGTTATCTAACTCATTATGAATTGTATGCGCAGAATTTTCCCAATTGAGTTATTTTCTTGAGCAAATGATTACTTTTATAATTTTTTTACTACGGTATATGAGTCAATTTGGTGTGTGTTCTGTGGAAGAAAAAAAAAACTCACGAATTGAACGAAGTGAGTGCACTTGGAGATGAAAGAGAAATTTTCTTGAATAAATAACTTATCAGATTAACTAAGGATTTGTGATAAAATATAAGAGTATTACCTTAGGGAATATGTTAGAGAATAAATTGTACGCGTCTCTCTCTCATAGAATATGTCGAGCTAATGAATTAAAAGGGAACACAGTACGTTTGTTGACTTAAGTCGGCATTAAGAACTGATTTTTATTGTTATAACATGCATGTGAATTAGAAAACTACATTAATCTAATTTAGCTAATGAGACTTATTTCTGCATTATTATGAATAGTTTGTTGCTCTATACCAGAGATGAGCAAGTTATAACCCGCCTGAAGGTTTTATCCAACGCGTTGCAAATTAAGGAAATATATAATATTTATGTAATATTTATTTACGATATATTACTATACAATATATATCATATATTAAATAAAACTATTTTACATTATAAGATATATAAGAATAAAAATAATAAATAATTCTGTAAAATATGTGATATACAATGTACAGAGCTCGATACAAAACAAAATGCAATGTCACCTGTTCGGCGAGGAATATGAGTACGTATGAAAAAGTGTTTAGAATTCCTTGCAACTTTCTTCCCGCGAAAAAGTGCAACAAGTTTATTTTTAAAATATAAAAACCTTTTATACTCCTCTCTGTTGAACTTATTAAATAAAAATACTGAAATTTGGGAGAAATATGAAAGAATAATCGATGAACAATTGAAAAATTGTATTGTGTGTGTGCTATGATATAGAGAGAGTGCTCTTTTCGGCATGTTATATGCCCCATAAAGCTGTTGTTAGACCCGATAAGGAAATTTTCGTGTACGATTTATTTTTGACGTTTCCTCGAAGGGAGAAAATTCTAAATCTCTCTGTGATTTGTTATTTTGTGAGCCTAACCTAATACCGGATTTACATTACATATTATTCTTAAATTTGGAATTTCTTTATTTCATTTTAGAAAATTACGAAGTTTTCAATGTGATGAACATTCAGCTTTTGTCTTTCTCAGTTACCAGTAGTTCAGTTATTTTAGAAGCTACTTTTAAATGACATTTTAAAATGTATGTTAATGTATATCGCGAATATTTTGATTTATTGAATGTTGAAGATCTTTATCATGAGTAAATTGCTGTTGAGGATACATATCGATTCATCTGATACAATAGATATTGTTGCAAGACTTGTTTTCTCGTATTAGCGCAAGAATCGGATGCGGCCCTTGCGCCATAAGCCTAACTATCATTCATTCACTTTTTCCGCTTATGTTCCCATCAAAGCTGTATCTCATAAAATTTCGATCCGCAGGTTGCATTCGATCACCATGGTTGATCAACAGATGAAATCCATCTGCGAGCTACATTTACTCTCGAAAAGTTATGCAAAGCAGAATGAACGGAAGTGAAATGTATCCTCTAGTTTTTTTCGATATACACTGGTTATCATAAATTAAGGAAAATTCACAAAAATCGCGATAACTCAAGAAATTACACATGGAATTTTATGAAACTTACCCACAATATACAACACATAGTAAGGTATTAAACAACATAAAAAGAAATTATCAGACATTAATAGTAGTATAGAAATTAGCACATGTATAAAATAAACAAATTGGAAGTATCGGTTTGCAATAGAAAAAGTACCTTTAATATGGAATATGATTGCCTCTAGAAGCAATACAGCACAAACAGCGATGTGTGATGCTTTCAATTATGCGGTCTATCAGTTCAATAGGAAGTGAGAGCCATTGCTCTTGTAAAGCAGATGCAAGCGCGGCAAGGGTCTGAGGGGGCGGATTGATGGCAGATACACGCCTCCCTAGAGCATCCCAAACGTGCTCGATAGGATTCAAGTCCGGGGATCGAGCTGGCCACTCCATGCGCGTAATTGTTTCCTGTTGAAGATAATCATCAACAATGCGAGCTCTGTGTGGTCTTGCATTATCGTCCTGTAACAGGAAGCAATCACCAATCGCCCCGGCATATGGGCGCACATAAGCATCAAGGATGTTGTCTCGATAAACCTGAGCATTCACGGTTCCCCTTGGAAAGACATGGAGGTCTGTACGCCCTCCTAAGGATATGCCTCCCCAAACACAGACACTGCCTCTTCCGTATGCATCTCTTTCACGGATGTTTGATGGATGATAACGGGTCCCAGGTTCTCTCCATATCAAATAACGTCTACTGTCACTTTCTAGACTAAACCTGGACTCATCCGTAAAGAGAACAGGCCTCCATTGATCTGACGTCCAGTGGACATGTTGTCGGGCCCACTGCAAACGGTCTCTCCTATGGCGTGATGTGAGCGGCACGCAAATGGCTGGTCGTCTCGCATACAGACCACCTTCGTGGAGCCTTCTGCGCACAGTTGACGTTGACACCAACCTTCCGGTGGCTGCAGCAAGAGAGGATCTAAGATGTGTCGGAGTAGCGGTTCTATTCCTGCGTGCACTTAATGTCAAATATCGGTCATCGGCACTGGTCGTAACAGTTGGCCGTCCTTGACTGAACCTCCTAGATGCCGAATCTGTGGTTTGAAATTGCCTCCAAAGTCTATGAACCACAGATGGACTCACATTTAGCCATCTGGCCACTTCTGATTGACTCTGCCCTGCCTCTAGTCTCCCGATGGCTCTCCATCGTAGTTCTTCAGGCAAATGATGCCTAGAGGTCATTATTACGAATTGGCTATCTCAGATTTTCAATGTCGCAATCACAGTAAAATTTGTGTGCTTTCTCTCAAACTTGGACTTTTATGCTCCAGGCAGATGACGTAAGCCGAGTGCAGCGTCACTAATTTGCATATTGCAATTTTACTCAGCTACTCTTAGTGGACAACATATGCAAATTTTGCACGGTTTGGCTTACTTTTGAAAGAGTTATCGCTATTTTTGTGATTTTTCCTTAATTTATGATAACCAGTGTATATACCTCTCGCTAAGCAGAAGTGGATATCGTGTCACGTCTTTTGCATCTTAATACTCTTATTTATAATTTATTATGTTAATTTAAAGTAAAATCACACTTTGATTATTTTATCAAATTGATAGTTTTGAATTAATTTGCTGAACAAAAATCTCGAGTTGAGATTATTTAATTTACCTATACACTCTATGTGACAATATTTTGAAATATGTGAGCAGGAATTAATGTAACTTTAATTCAAATTCTAAGGAAATAAAAAAATTACGATTATTTAATAATACAGCGGTTTTGGATGCCTTTCACCTGCTAAGATATTAGGTTTAATTTGGAACACAGATGAAGATTCGATCAGAATCAAAACTGTAGCGTTAGAATCAAAGGATTCGATTGGGCTGAAATCATTTCCTTTGATCTAAAAAAGTAAATGGAAAATTTGTTTTCTCAAATCAGTTACTCAAAAAAATATTTTTGTTCCAAGAAAATACTTTGAAAATTGCATCGTTGATAAGGAAATTTCTTTACACCATATCTGTGGCGCCAGTGAAAGCACATATGCCACGCGGTAGCCTTTTTTAGACATTGAGACAAAAATAATGATATAAAAACAAGTTTTAGGTTTTCTTAAAACTGAAAAACACTTAAAAATTCACTATGCCTCGTTTGGAGTTAATGAGAGAAATATTCAAAGCAAAATGCAAAATCTTGTTCGAATTATATAGTGAGATTTCCAGCAAAATTCAACTTTGATCAAATTCTAGTATTACTTATTGGATAAAAAATAATACCAGATTTGGAAGCCATTCGTAAGCAATAGAATTTCTGAAATTTATAGTTTGACTGATTCTACTTATTAGAAACATTAATCTGGGCAGTAAAACCCAGGAGACTGACTTATAAGAAGCCTTTCTATTCAAATTCTTATAAGTGGTGTTTTGTGGTGGTCTGGTGCAATATGGATGAGAGAAGATACAAGTAAATGGCCTAAAGAAATCATAGAAACAGATAAGATGAAAAATCTGAAGCTAGAGCAAGATAAATTGTACATAATTTTGTACATTTGATTCGAAAGAAACATTTTTAAAATTAGAAACTTTTGATTCCTCACTAACAATGAAGCGAATTATCGCTTGGGCGAAGCGTTTTATACTAACAGGCGAAAATGCTTTAATTTTGAAGGTTCCTTTTGTGCCGAAGAATTAAACAAAACTTAAGAATACCTCATTAAAGAAGCAGATGCTGCACTATGAATTAGAAATAAGTTTCTTTATGAGAAACAGCAAATTTTGAAAAATTCTGAATTGTTTAGTTTACATCCTCATTTAGATGTTTTTAAGGATAAGTAATAGAATTAATGAGCTATATTCTATTTTAATAAAATAAATCTATTAATCATTCCAAAAGAGTCAAAATTATCAGAGTTTATAGTTAAGGAAATGCATATATAACTATATGAGTAGTTTCGCATCAGTATGTTGAAAAGAACCAAGCTCATTTACAAAGAAAAAATAGTTTATTAAATGATGAAAAATTAAAGAAAAAGACGGATTTGCATTTCTGCATGCTTACACCTTGAGGTCTAACCTTCTAATATACGTTGAAGGTGGCGATGCTGTAGCACAATGGGACAGTTCCCACAATCGGCCATCCGACAATATCACCTGATCTCAGGTGAGCCAGTAAAGGTATAATTAAAACAATAATATATGCACATATATATTTAGAAAATAATAACACAACTGAAGTAAAAACAAACTCAAAAGTTGATTAATATTCGGTTCAATATTAACTATTAGGAAACCTCAAAAAAATTAAGCTACTTCACAAAATCTAAAAAATTGAAAAAAAAATTAATACACAAGAAAAACGCAAAATAATGAGAAAAAAGTGAAATTCCCTCTATAAGATATAAAAGATTTTTAGGAAAAGAAAAACAATGTCTTTTTATAGTTCGGACGAACATGTCATTGCATTAGTTCGTCAGGTAATAGCGTCATTAGTTCAATGCTGGACATATTCAACACAATTACTAGTCCTTCAAAAAAGCCACACTTTTGAGCATCATAAGTGTCGTTCGGTTTGATTTTCATTATCTTGTATGGGCCTAAGTACTTGGGTTTTAGTTTGAGTCCTGCTCCCAGTTGAGTACTTTTGATGGCCATAAAATCATGAAGGTTGAAAGTAGTTACTAGTTTTCACCGGGGAGGTTGTAACTTCTGTTTTCATCTTGAACTTTCAGGATTTGTTATTTAGCTTGTTTCCTTAACTCGTCACAGTTGTTGACAAAGTCAGCTTGGATTTCTTCATTAAGTAAATTTGAGATATAGAGATCTCGTAGCGTCTTCATTTTAGTACCAAAGAGCAATTCGAAAGGAGTTGTTTGAATGATTCATTGGAACGTTGAATTTATAACTTTCTGGACTTTTTTGACGTGCATAATTATAGTATTTTTCTGGATTCTCAATGAAAAGTTTGGATATAACTGTTTCGATTGTAGAATTTAAACGCTCTACTTGTCCATTTGCTTTAGGTAATCCGATGGTAATTGGGAAATGTTCTTTTTTTTCAGTAATCTTGAAATTGTTGAGAAGTGAATGCGGTACCATGATCAGAAATAATTCGAGATGGATTGCCAAATATGTATTTTTGATTTTCTAATTTTGAAATAACTTTTGTAGCTTCTGTTGACATCGTTGGATAAAGCCATATGAATTTTGTGATGGAGTCAATGACGGGAAAATATGTTTAAAATTCTTGTTTGTGGTAGGGAAGTGAATTAAATGGTTAACAGGATACGTATATAAAAAAACGGTTTCGTTTTCGATAGGGTGTAGTAGATCATCTTGTTCGCCACGTTTGCGATTAACCAAAATACACGGAACACAATTTGAATGAAATAGTCTATTTTTTTCTTTAATTTTAGGGTTATAGAATTGATGCTTGAATGCTTCTTCTGTTCTTTTAGAAGCATAGTGTCCACGCTCGTGAGCGCTGCTTATAATGCCGTTCTGCATAGATTTAGGAGTAACGAGTAGTACTTCACCATCAACAAACTTGTAGAGTATATCAGATTTTAGAAGGTAATCGTCGTAAAGTTTGATTTTTAAAAGTTTTCAAATGAACCGGATTTCAGTATCTTGTTCTTGAGCCATTTTGATTTTTGCAACGAGATTGTCTAGTACGACCATAACTGGGTATCTACTTAACGTGATTCATTTTGGAACCAGGGCGATATTTTATTTCATGATCAAAATCTTGTAGTTGCAAGGCTCATCGCTCTATCCGAGTACACAAATCTTTTTTCTTTAGTGTCATTGCGAACGCATTGCAATCGATAACTATTTTGAAATGTTTGTCTAACAAATAAACTCTAAACTTTTTTAATGCTTGGACAATAGCTAAAAGTTCATAGCTGCTGTACTTTATTTCGGCATTTGTCGTTTTCTTACTCATAAAATATATTGGATGAAGCGCATTATCTGTCATTGATTTTTGGAGTAAAATACACCCATAACCATGAATATTAGCATCCCAATGAATTTTCGATATCAGCGTTCTGATTGTAAATATTCAGAAAAGGTAGGGAAGATAAACATTGTTTGGGACAATTGAATGTTTGCATTTCTTTATCAACAAATTTAAATTTACGATTTTACTTTAGAAGTTCTGTTAAAGGATGTGCAATAATAGAGAAATTTAAAATGAATTTCTGAAAATATTTTGCTAGATCAAGAAAAGATTGTAAGTCCTTTTGGCATTTCGGTTCAGGAAAATTAAGAACAGCTTTAATTTTTTGGAATGATGGTACAATTTACCATTTTTAATAACATGGCTAAGAAATTCTATTTGTTTTCTTAAAAATTTGCATTTTTGAAAAATTATGTCTAATCCACTAGAGTAAGCGAGTGAAATCACTGATGCAAGGCTTTCTAGACCTTCTTCTGTATTTTTAGATTTTATAATGTCATCATTCATGTAAATTAAAGCATGACCTTTGATAATCAAATCCTTAAATATTGTGTTTATGTACTGCTGAAACACTATTGGTTACGTGCAAAGACCGAAAGGAGCACGTAGAAACTGAAATAGTCTATTATGTGTCACAAATGATGTATATCGTCGGCTATTTGGTTCTATTCCTAAATGAAAAAAAAGCGTTACGTAGATCAATTGTACTGAACGTATTTGCATCTTGAAGGTTATCAAGCAGATCATCTATTAATGGTAAGGGATAGTTATCTTTTACAATGTTTTTATTAAGTTTTCTATAATAAATACAAACTCTCGGGGATCCGTCTTTTTTCCTGACAACAACTACTTGGCTAGAAAAATCAGAAGAGCATGGCTCAACAATACCTTCATCACTTGCTCGTCAACAATTTTTTTTTCAACAAAAGGTAATCGTCGTGGTTTATGTGTTATTGGTGTTTCATTCTTTAAATTAATAGGCATCTGGATATCAGTAGTTTTAGTTTTAATTGGCTTATACCTTGAAACCAAATTATGAAGAATATTTCGTTGAGTTTTAGTATCGTTTGATCCGATTGCAAGTTCCAATTTATCATTTGTTGAGATGTTAGAGATCGAAAATTGTTCTGCATTTTCCGTTTTAGTATCCGAAATTTTTATTTATCTGATATCGTCTGTGTTGATTTTTATTTCGGCCTGTGTTAAAATATCCATGCCAATAATAGCATCTGATATCATAGTTTCGTTATTAACAACACAAAAGTTAGCGATAAATTTCTCATCATCAATTGTAACTTCTTGTATACAGCTACCAATTGGTGTAATGTATCCATTACCAAATGCTGTAAGCGACCCATGAAAAGTATTTAAAAGTGGTGAACCAATTTTTTTATACGTATTTTTGTTAGAATTGTTTTCTGACTACCAGTATCAACCAATGCAGTAAATGAATTATCACTGATAATAACAGTTTTATGTATCAAAGGAGGTAAATGATTTATAGTTGACACAGCATTTATTGGTTTGATGTGGAATAAGTTTATTGGTACACTTTGCAGAAATAAAACCAAAATTTTACAAACACTACATTTTAAACCTTTATGCTTATCGGGACAGAAACGAGAAATATGTCCAGACATATTACAATTAAAACAAATTGTTTGTTTATTATATAGATTGTCATTTTGGATTTCAGACCGATGAAAGTTATGTCCAGTTTGACGCACGGACATGCTGATGCCACATGAAGAACGTCAAACGGATAGGGCCTAAATCCCCATGTCATTCCGACGCTTAGTGAACCGTGTGGTGACCCAGTATGACAGAAAAGTCCCCCCCCCCCTGTAGCTCATGCATGTCGTAAGAGGTGACCATCATTTGGGGGTATAGTCGGGCGCCCTGCCTCTGGGGATTATATCAGGAGACCTCAGGGACTTACCTTCGTTAGGTAAGTACGGTTGTGACGGGTCTATCCGCGACCTTGTCACTAACAGTCCTCTAGGGGAATTTTCAGTCCTTAGAAATTATTTTTATTAGAATGCTTCCTCCGAAGAAGAGAACGTGATCATGCTAATTAAGACTGATGTATATATTGTATAAGCTTTCAGAGAGGGGGGAAGAGAGAGAGGATAGATTTGTTTCTGTAGCTGAGCTTCTGTTAAATAAATTAAATTGTTTTAGAAATGTCGACCCTTCCTTCCGACCCCATATTATTACACGGTCATTCATTAGGTAAGTAGTCATGACCCTCCCTAGTGATCTTTTCTTTCCTATGGGATTTTCTGTCTTTGATAAACATGGGTGACGCACCCCCGTGTTACCCTAGCGATACTTCTTTATTTTCGATCCTACTTCTTTTCAACCAATTTTTATCTTAAAATTTTCACGTCTAGACCACAGTTAAATCGTTTTAGCGCAGTATAGCCACATCTGGATTTTGCACCAATAACCTTTACATTCACTCACTCATTGCGACGCATAGTTCACACTCCCTCCTGAAAAAGGTGTACCATCCCTTCCCCACGTGTAGCAGCGCTACATGTTCAATGAATGCACTTCAGATATGGCTTATTTATTGCCCGCTTTGGAGAAATAAAACTTTTTATTATGGGAAAAATAAACCCTTCTTTGGAGAAATAAACCCTTTTATTTTGAGTGGGTAGTCGGGAGTCAAAAACAGATGTCTCAGACAGGGTGTTGTTTAGAAGCTACGTTACTATATATATATATATATATATATATATATATATATATATATATACAGAGAGAGAGAGAGAGAGAGAGAGAGGAGGCTTTCTCATTCTTTCTCAGATTAGAAGAAACTATTGGATTTTTCAAAGCAGGCAACTGCTACGAAAAATTATAAAATTATTAACAAATGTTTAGCATATAAGAAATATTCTGTTAAACCAGTAGAAGGTGGATGGACTGTTAATCCGTACAGTTACCTCATAGAAATCTCTGAATCGCAATCCTTTAGTCTCATTCGTGTTGACCACACTGGCCAGTTCATATTAAATTGGGGAACGACTCTGAAGATTAATGCATAGCCCTTTTTACATTTTCTGCATATTTCGCATAAAATTAGTTCCTGGATTATCGACAAGTAAACTCAATTTGGCCTTAAGGCGTTTTATTTGTAGAAGATAAAATTGTAAACTACCTGTTCAGACAATGCATCCTCTTTTCTGATTTTAAATGTGCTAGTAAAGATATATTGTATTTCTTCAGCATTATCAAAGATAAAAACTTCGAATTTCTTTGTCATCAGAAGGCATCACGCGGAAGTTTACTGTAGAGCTTGCTCAATGGTGGCCAAGGGCGGACGTCTAATTCGATCAATACAGAAACCTCTAAGGAAGATACTCGGTAGGACTCAACTCAAGTTTGAAGAAGTAATGACCGTTCTTGCTGAAATTGAAAAGGTTTTAAATCATCAACCTCTCACTTACGTTTCTGATGTTGAGTCTTAAACAGCACCCTTACGTCTGAGAGTTTTCTTTTAGTTGGTCATAATAATTTGTACTTTTAGAATTGTTAAATAGTTCTGTAAATAAAGGAAATTTGTTAAAATGTAGACAATATCAAGAAAAGCAGTTGAGCCAATTTTGGATGGAATTGAAGAAAAAACTATCTACTCACTGCTAGAGGTTTTTATCCCATGTTTCAGAAGAAATTTTAAAGTTGGTGATGGGATTATAGAAAGCAAATTTTAATGGGATTTAGGTTGCGTAATTGACGTAATACAATTACGCGATTGACTTCTCTAGTGATTAGAAACAAAGAAGAGGAATTTAAACAAATAGTGAAATTGATTTATCTCTTACAGTCCCTCAAGCTTTGTTTATGTAAATTTCTTAGTTTTTAATAATATAATAATTTCCGCAAGTTGGGAGAAGTGCTTATAATTTTCTGTAACTGTATCCGTCAGAAAGCGCTGACATTTTATGTTAGAAGTAAAGAATTTTTACTCATTTCCACTGAACAACCGAACTAAACGGTTCTCTTTCGAAGGCTGCTAGACTGCATAATGCAGGTCATTAATTTACTGTCTATGCTAAGTATTTAACTGTCCTTGTCGTAAATAAATGTTTGTATTCGTAATGAATGGACTGCAATTACTTATTTGGTCACTATTTGCATTCTACGAATGTGGGTTCGAAGATTATCTTCAGCCGATTCTCAAAGATGTCTGTTATCTCATTTTATAAACATTCGCACTGAGAATTTGAAGCTCCACCCAGCTTTTCTGTTGTGGCACGTACGCAGACACGTGTGATAAGACTTACATCTCCCTTTAAAAATTTCTCAGACGGCGATGTTTACACTGACAATATCCCAAATAATTATATATTTTCTTATTTTCTATCTTTTTTAATAAGCGATGAAGTTTTTGTTTAACAATAAAGTTAATTTTTTACTAGTTCTAATAGAAAATATTAATGAGGAAGGATAGCAGATGGCGTTCCATAGCAAATAGTTGAATGTCTTCCTATACTTGTTTGAGGGCACGAGTTCGAATATTACTGATTGAGTCTATCGCTGAATGGAAAGATAGCAGACAGTTAACACCATAGTGAAAAGTGGTGATATTATTAAAAAGTGTAGTGTTGTCGGTGCTTATTTGGGTTATTGTGGATATTCGTAAAACATTTTAACTTCAAAATGTCTACTAGAAACATAAAGTTGATTCGGAGTTTATAAATGTGTTTATAGATGAATGGATCAGAAAATATTTTCTCAGCTTCAAAGGATAAACCAATATGTGTCTGATCTCAATGAAGCTGTAACAGTTTCCAAAGAATATAACATTTATCTTCCCTTCTCATGAATACAAATAAGAATTCCAATTACACAGCAAATTCCAAATATGAAAGAAAACAAAAAGAAAATATACGTAAACAGTTGTTAGGTTGTCAAAATTCTTTTGAGAAATAAAAAAAAAATACTGAATGCAGCTATGCTTCGAACTTATATAGAAGTATACAATAATGGTAAAAGCATTAAAGTTCTCAGTGATAGGAAGTTCGTCAAACAATGCATAATCCTACTTTGTGAAGTTTTCCAGACAAAGAAAATGACTCTGAATTTTAAGCTTATCTAGGAAAAAACAAAAATATTGCCTTCTAATGTCGAAGCCATCAATCAAACCTGACATCATAAATTCAAAGATAGGTCAGTTTACAATTTGCTCAACAGTTATGAATGAAAGTATCGATATAAATGATAATAATAAAACAGCATTATTCATAAAATTAGTTGGATGAAAACTGAAATTACCCTGGAACTGTCATGTGTGCGGTCATTAAAGGAAGTTAGAAAGGAATGCAGTATTTTTCGTGAATTTCCGGAAGGGCTTTCCACTTTGAAAGGATGTATATCAAGCATATGTAATATTACGACTGAAGAATTACAAAACATTACAATAAAATAAACCTAGATCAATCTTGGGCTTTATAATCGAATCTATTCTAGGAACAATGTCATCTTTATATATACATCAAGATGCTCTATGTAAATCTGCAATGAATGTGAAATTTGTGATCGATGTTTTTATTGATGATGATTGTTTTATTAACGTCGCGCGTAGGAGTAAAACGATGAATCTCGTAGTTCTGAGTATCGACCAAGTGACGAGGATGACTCTTGAACTAGAATTTCTCTCTCTAAGCTTCCACTCTATTCCTAAGAACTACTTGGAACGTCAGAAAATTTAACGTGCATCAACTCTGCTACCTACTGGGTCTTCAGGGGCATCAGGACTCGAACTCACGACTCGATGTAAACAACGCCGACCACGAGTTCGCAACCTTGACCATTAGACTTCCGTGGTTGATGCTTGATATAATCGTGGGGCTTTTAAATCTATTCGATTTCGTGGACTTACTCACAAGCAATTTCGAGATTTTTTTAAGCCCATGCAATCTCTCTACTGCATGTTGTGCTGTGTTATACGAAAATTCAGTGGTTTAGTATAGGATATGTTTTTGAGCGAGTTTGGCAGCTGAAAGACGACATTATGTCCATCTTTCATGAGAAACAATACATCGTGGCAAGAGAAATATTGGAAAATACAACATGGTTTATGAACTTTTCATTTTTCTTGGATCTTCTTTGACATGCGAACAACTTTAATGTCAAGATTCAAGTAAAAATTCGATTTATTGGCCATTTAACCCATCCCCAAAGTTTTAAAGTAAAAGTTCATATGTTTGCTCGACAGCTAATTAAGAATAACTTACCGCATTTCCTGAGGTTAAATTCAATATACCCGCCGGCAAATGAAGACAATCTTGAGAATTATGAAGATGGCCTGAGAAAACTACATTTTGAGTTTGAACACATTTTTCAAGATTTCAATATTATTCAAACAGAATTTGATATTTTCCCCATGCATTTCAACGTAAATTGTGAAGTAGATATATCGGATTTGCAGCTTTAATTTGAGTTAACTATCATCTCAAGCAGTTGTTTCTTAATGTTCCAAAACTAGAGTTCTACAAATCGATATCGAAAGCAAGTTTCCCAAATTTAATATCTAATTCCCAGAAAATTAGTGGTATGTTTGCTTCATCTTATACATGTCAATATAACATATGTTTCATATCATTAACCTTAGAAATGATTCTATCAGAGTTAGATTGACAAATGAGCATTAATATCATTTATCTGAATTAGTACATCACAGTTCGAACTGGAATATAAGGAACTTTTAAAAATGCAGTTGCATTTTTCATATTAATATTTTTATTGTAATATATTCTTACTCTTTTTAAAATTTTAGAACAAATTATATCTGACCGCAATTTTTGTTTTCCTTTTTTTAATGCTCCCAAAGTAGTTTGCTCATCACTACAGTATGACAATATTTAAAACGTCAAATAGCACATAAGAGGTTGGTGTTGATAGATATTGTATGATAATCTACCACACTTATGGTATCATGATACTACTTAAATATGATACATTTATATTGATTATGTCTCCATTGCCAATTTAGCACGCGAAGTTTATTCATACTTTAAGCATGAACAAGTGTGAAAAATAATTTATAGAAAACTAAAGAGAAAGTTGTGTATTAAATTGCTGCGAAATTAATTTATCACTTTTTTTAAAAAAAGATATCTCAGCTCGTTAATGCTTATATATTTTACAATATACGAAAAATTAAGAAAAGCGCAATTAAAATTTAAACTTGAAAATGTATTTCTTATAATTCTACTAAAATAGCGAATCATTTCATCTTTGGTTTACCTAAATCTAAAAAAAAAATCTATCAAATGTGTAAAAAATTGTCTTTTCAATTTATATTTGTATATAAGTACCGAGTTACTTAAATCTTTTAATTATACACAAATAAAATTACATCTCACGAGATTTTCTAGGTTGTATCAGGTTTAAGTAAAACTTTCTATTATACTTTGTGTAAAGTTAAATTTCGAGTTATCTAATTTTAGACTTTTCAATGTACGAATGTTTTTTCAACCAACTTCCTTGACAATTACATTTCATAGTACATTTCAAAATTGAAATTAGTCTACTGAGGACTAATTTAAGTCACATGACGTGAAGGACAAATATAAATCTTTCAATATCAGGAAAGTATTTTTTTGAAGAAATTTAAAGTTCAGTCAATAAAAATAAAAGTTGAAATTTCTTTTTCTTGTAAATAGAGTTCATTAATTTTATTTTTATTATAACCAGAAAGTATTTCCAATATTTATGAAATCCTAACTTGGGATAAAAACAAATTGGTATAATTTCCTAGCCTTTTTTACAAACTTTTTGTGGTTAATTAATCATAATATTGAATACATTAGAAACTTCGTTAAAATTAAAATATACATTTCATTTTATCACATTGTTATAAAATAAGTTTGAATCAAAGAAAATAATTTCTTTGTTTTATTCACTCATGTTTAACACAGATATGGTGATGAAATTTGTTCCTCCATGTAAAGATAAACACTTGAATTTAATTATTTTTATTTACAACGACTGTTGAGCAGACACAACCAAATAATTAAGTAATGGTTAATTTAATAATGAATGACGTGAACAAACTAACATAAAAAAGGTGATTTCGTCTGGTACACACAATTGCAAAGGATGGTCACCTTACACTGTGCATCGGTACCTAAGAATATTTTATGATTTGTCCATCTACCTTAGGGGGATTATTCTTTTCTCTCATCTCTCTCGAACAAGGGAACTTCTTTCTCTCCGCGAAAAACATCATTTCCATACGGTGTGAGCCATCAATCGGTTGCGTATAAATATATCTATATTTCACTAGAACTTCCTCATCTATTTGAATGCATCACGAATTCAGTTTTGCTCAGAAATGACATTTGATGAATATATAAATTCTAAAGGTTAACTAGACTTCTTATATGGTGTTATCCTCTTTTTAATTCTATCAAAAAAGTTACAGAAATAAATGTTTAGTAATAAAATATCTTTTTAGTGATGGGAGGTACCAAAACCCTTATGATTGAAAATAATATCAGTTTAATAGTATCTATCATCTGCAAAAATAATTAAAATCAGACCAATTTTCAGTCATCTAGTATTTTTTTCTCGTTTCGAAATATCAGATGATTGTTTGTTTATAGATTACCTCAATCTTCTGAAAATGCTTTTTTAGGGTTTTTTTTTATTCAAAATATTTAATATCGAATATTTTTTACTGCGATTCGAATTTTAATTTGAAACTATGATCTCTTGATATAAAATTTTTGCTGCGTAGTAGAAAATATTCATACATGTTGTTTGATTATAGTATAAATTATTAACCATTAAATTATAATTGGAGTGAATTTTTCCCTCAAAAATATGTTGCATTTTAGTTTTAACTTCTTAGTGATGCAAAAAAAAAAAAAAAAAAAAAAAAAAAAGATTTATGGATTTTATTTCTTATTTTTTATTTAAAAATGAATATAAATCTTATAAAACAATATATTTTTCAATAATAAGATGAATTTTCATAATACGGAATTTCATATGTTAAAAAATGAAGAAATCCAATAACTTGAACAGAAAAATTGAAAGCTGGTGCAAAAAATTGAGCCCATTTTGGGATCATTAAAATTGATTAACTGAAATGTTTTAGTGATCCAGGAAGAAAATTATGTATGACAATTTATCAAGTAACAAACAAATTAGTACTATTTAACTGCAACAAAAATTTAATTGAATTAAAATATTACTATTTACAAACGCAATTATAAAAACTGATGAATAAATTTGTTACTTACGCAATAAGTGGCCGCGGTAGCCTAGTGGTCATGGTTTCGGATTCATGGCCGGCGGTTTTCGTTCAGTCGCGGGTTCGATCCTTGGCAACCTAAGACCCGCCGTGTAGCCGGGGCTGATACACGTTAAATCTGTTGGGGTCCAAAGTCCTCCCGTTGGCGTGGTGTGGATGTTAGGAGAGGGGGTGCTAGCTCATATGTCATCCTCGTCACTTGACCGTGGTTCAAAATTACGAGGTCTGTTGCCAATAGCCCTCGTGTTGCTTCTAGTGCGACGTTAATAAAAACTAAACTAAACTACTTACGCAATAAAATACTGACACAATTATGCACAGCACTGGATTTATTCCTAAAGAAAAGTGAAAATTTCTCAAAATGAAATCTGTTTATTCCAAAAAAACATGTGCTCATTTATTTTGTAATAATCTGAAGAATTCCCCAATAAAGTGTTCCTTTTACTTTAAGGAGAAAAATGAAAGAAACCCGTATTAATAAAGAAGTCAAAACACTTTTCCAAACATAGCATTTGTCCATTATATCATAGATACTTTATAGTGTTATGGACATTATTTATTACTGGCGTCTACCCATTTTGGAACAAAATACCAATAATATAAACGGATGTAAAAGAACGAATAATTATACCAAGAAAAAATTCTTCAGAGAATATCCGGTATCTTAATTTAATGCAGGAGATTATGATCTTTATGGTAAAATCGGGAGTATGCTAGTCATATTTCACTCTTCGCCGCTGCAGTGTACTTCTTTCTGTATTACTGAGGATATTTTGATGGCCTTGTTGACATATTGTTTCCATTACATGCTCGATTACACATTTCAGCTTGACAGCAAAAATATATTGATCTTATTTTGGTGCACTCAAGAACTCGGGAATTGTTTTGGAATTTGAATTCTTGTACATATTGAAAATGATTTAAAATGGATGCAAATTCATTTATATTTTAAACCAATCCATGAATTTTTAAAGTGAAGCATGGTAATTTTACCTCTCGCCTTACATTGATTCTACGTCAAAAAAAAAATAAATATGAAATGCTGATAAAAAATATGAAATAGGGGTTAATTGTTGAAATCGGATGAAAAGGAACATTAATTGCGTTGAGACTATTGAGACAGTAAACAAAGGGGAATGATTTCATTTTGAAAAATGAATGTGGAATTAACTTGATAATTTAAATTAAAAATAAAGTAATTGCAAGGATTGCTATGCTGTGAAATATGAAATGTGCTCTTCGAAGTATTTTATACATGTTATGTGCAATTTCTTAATCATACAGAATAATTTGAAACAAAAATTTTGAACGTTCCGCAAAATGTTAATAAAATGAACATCGTTCTAAAACTGAAAAGACTTTCAACTTATGACGAATGGACACATAATCAAATTTAAAGGAATTGCTTTAGAAATATTTTTCATATGAACTCGCAAGTAACATATTTTGTTGCCACCGAAAAGAAAATTTATGTTTAAAGGCAAGCAGGAAATTTATTTTTGAGACAAATTTAAGAAAGTAGTTGAATAAGGTAAGAAATACTTGTATTTGAAGATAGGTCGCATCATTAAGTTAAACTGTTGTTACCATTAGGTATTGCCATCTATTAAACGGAGGCGAAACAAATTTGATATTGATTCAAAAATTAACTTTGATTTGGCAGTCATTTGATGTCAAATCAAAATTAGATTCCTGCCCTGTCGAGTTTTTGCTTGCTCATTTTCTTCCAACAGTCACCGTTAATGATAAATGAATTCGTCGTGAAATACTGGAAGCCAACCAAAAATCAAACCAATGGGTTGCTGCCTGAGAATTTTGTCCGAAAAAGGCGAAGATGGTCTTTTTGACATGAAAAAGTTATGACGAAGAATTTTTGAGGTGTGAATAGGGTAATGATCACTAATACGAGAACTGAGACTTCGACAGCTGTCTAATGAGCCACAACCATTCATAAAACAAACCATTTTCGATGCTATGAGCGCCATCACTTGGAGTTTATGGGGATTTATTGAACGACTTTGTGCCATAAAAATTTAATTATCTTACATTAGGTATAAAAATTAGTAAATTAAATTTCGGAATAAAAATCAAGGTGACTTTGTTCACAATATATCCAAAAAACTCAAATTCTGAATGATGCAAAATGATCGAAAATAAAACCAAGGTCTAAAAATTTCAATAAAATGTATGAAAAAAACTATCTTTTAGAAGGGAACTTAAGTTGAGCTTATTGTTCAAGTCTAGGTGTTTTTTTATTTAATCGGATTTTAACTTTTATTTGGATAACAAGTTTCCCTTAATATATCTCCGTAATATAACAAATTGACAATTTTACTTGAAGCACATGAGCTTCACGGTTCTTAATCTCTATATCTTTCTAAATGCTATGTGAACTGAAAAATTAACTTGTTCAGAGCTGCGTTATTTGTTATTTGAATTCTTTAATAAAAGGAAAAAAAAATTGCATCTAGATTATTTTTGTACATTAAATTTATTGAAAAGTGATATTTTTGAAAAGTCATTATGAAATTAGGATGAAAGAGGGTGCTGGCTCACTCCTTTGACGGCATTTGCTGGAGGGGGGGGATAAGTAATATATTCTTCTTAAAAACTACTCAAAAGCAATTTTCGTTTAATATTTTAGAATTTAAGTATTTTGAAAAAAAAAAAAAAATGTTAGATGTATATGCATTTGATAGCGAGTGAAAAAAATTTTTAGAAGTGAACTCATTCTAATGATTTGAATAAAGACGTACAAATTCAATAAGCAATTCTCTGCATTTCTCAGAAAGATTTAAAAATCTAATTAAACCATCAATATTAAGATGAATTTTTCTAATTTTCTAATATTTTCTGACAAATACGAGTAATATGGTAGTCATATCGCAAGACATTATAGCCACTTTAAAATGATATATAGCTTGTAATATAATGTGAAACTTCAAAATGAAAATGAAATCTTATAAATATTGGAATAATTGAGAAGACTAATTATATTTCTGTGTGTATAAAGACTCATATAACTAAGTACACATAAGTATTAAGTATACATATTTAACAAAGTATACATAAATATACATATTTAACAAAGTATACATAAATATACATATTTAACTAAGTATACACATTTAACTAAGTATACATATTTAACTAAGTATACACATTTAACTAAGTATACATATTTAACTAAGTATACATATTTAAATTTAGTTTCATAATACATTGCTATTTCTTTTAATTGGTCGTCGTCCAGAATTAAAAGCAATTTTCTTGGAAATCGGCAGCTATATACTAAGTTGCTTTTCACTAACTAACATGAAAATATTTCTCAGAATATAAAAAATGTCATCTATATTGTTCTTAGACAATTATGTAAGACATGCTTATAGATGAATTTTCGGGATCATAAGTAAAAGAAAATGTTATCGCATTCCATGAAGAACTAAATACAAACGGTCTTTTTGTTTGTGCGTATATACTGAAAATGTTGCCTTATATATTTTTTCTCTCAAGTTGGCATCAATATAATTATTATTCCAAATAAATCACTGTACAAAAAAATCTCAACATTTCAGAAAAAAAGCCCACCTATCCCCGAATATTATGAGAATATTTTCAGAAAATAAATAGTAACTATGTGCCAACAACTCAGCCTGAAATAATACTCGGGAAAAAGAGTAAGACAGCTGAATAAAAAGAATAAAAAGTAATTCATTAGACACACATACGATGCAAATATGGTTTTTAGTTTTATTTACAATTTCAGTCAAAACTCATTAACTATCATCATAGCTGTTTTTATTCATGTTGCTGTATTCATAAATGGTAAGCTAGACTTTACTTTAGGTGGGCAAAATCCAAAAATGAAACATTTATGGTAACATTTTCAACCAATTGGTAAATTATTGAAGAGTACTTTAAATATGTTGCTTTTTTCTAATCGATAACTCCCATATAGAAAGTTTTAACTTTTATGTGATTATATTCATCCGAAAAGAAGCTTAATATGAGTGAAAAATTAATTAATTATGAAACTGCCTATATTTTAATTCAGAATAATATAGGGTAATATGTTTCACTAGATAATTATTTTTCATATAATTATATTTTCCGATGAAAGACGAAATATTATTTACAGTCTCATGATATTAGAAAGAAATAATCTTTGATAATTAAGCTGGGGTGAATGCTATTTAAAGTTAATACAAAATTATTATAAGAATAAATGAAACACTGGTTAAAATTTTAAACTTCATTATTTATAAAATTTCTGCTAATATTTTATAAATCAATACTTTCTTATTTAAACATAAAACAATAAAATTTTCGCAATATAATTATATAAGTAATAGTTACATTTTATTCAGAGAAATTTCATTTCCGTTTGTATAAAATTGAAATTACAATCACTAATCAAATGTCTCTTATACCTAGGATGACAAACATTGTAAGTGACAACATTTTCATCTGGTTACGAGATTAAAAATTAACACAATTGTAATAAATGATTACAATGCACACAAGTTATAATACGATTAAACATCGAGGGATTATTATTGATTGTTAAACTTCATCATTACATTACTTTTGGTACAGAAACAACGAAACTGTTTGTAGCAGGCAATGAATAAATCTCTTTAATGATCATATTGAAAGCAGACGTAGCATTGTTCTGGTACTATCCGAAAGCTTATAACAGTACTCTTTAACCAAATAGATAGAAATGTGATTCTAATTCAAAAGAACCAAAGCAGTAATATATATATATATATATATATATATATATTGCTATATCCTTTATTCGTTAGTTGAGTTATATGTACATGTTTAATTATAGGAAACGTAGTAGTATTCTACAAAAAGGAAACGTAGTAATATTTTTTCTGCTTCTGAAAAAGAAGCAGAAATTGCATCACCGTCCTGCCAAATCTTGTTGACAAAGCCGAGAGCGAAGTGTTCTATCTGTAATGCCAGAAATCACAACTAATGATACTTACTTTATTGATTCAATCTCCTATGTGTTGTACATATTGGTTCTTCCAATGTGTGAGCAAACTGCAAAAGCATCTCATAAAAGAGAAAGAAGTCTTGTGTTAGTCTCCATGTGCATTGGCGAATGAAATATTCTTTTCCTTCTATGTCAAATTTTTCATGTTAAAAGAAAGTTCATAAAGAATTGTTATAACAAATTGAAAAAAGAATCCTTTCCTCATTATTTTAGAAATAAGTTTTTATAGATATTTAAACAAATTATTAGAGAATTTTTTTAGAGTGGCAAATCTTTTGTTACAATTTTTGCATTGGTATTTCACAGATATTTAGTTAAATATATAGAAAGAAGAAACTCAATTTTCTGTGATGAATGTAAAAAAAAAATCAATAAACTTCTGTAAAACCGATTGGAACATAAATTATGATATTTCATTTAAATATTTTAGGGGTCTCAGGAGTTTTAAATTTATCTCGACAGCTGAAAATGTATACAATTTTCGTCTAACTATAATTAACGGAAATTAAAATTATTATATAAATGCACGAGGCTTTTAAAACATGTGAAGTACTTGAAATATATTTTTTATTTTTCATGTTTTAAGATTAGAAAAATAATAAATTTTACTTTCAGGAATTTTGAGTTAGTTTCACTAAGCGCAAGATATTTTTTACAAATATGGCTCTAATTACTTGAAATAAGTTGATTTATAAAATAAAATATACTGGTTTTAATGTGAATGCTCAAAAATTAAATAAAATGCAAAAACTATTTTAAAAAATAAAATATTTCAAAAGTTTAAAAATCTTAAAAATAATTAAATATTTTCTTACTTTTTACTTAATAAATAAATATATGACAATAAATATAGAAACAGTTTAAGGAGTGCTTTATATTTGTTATACCTAGAAATTTTTAGGTGTCTAAGTATAACAGTGTTTGAAATAACCTGCACGCAAGTGTAAAAAAAAACACACCTGAAACTGAGAAAAATGCATTTAACATTCAATTATAGAATTAAATTTTGAAACTTACGCTTTAAATTGCTCCAGAATTATATAATTTATCCTTTCAGTTTGTTGTAACATTTCAATTTCTTTAGTTTTGCGCATTCCGTTTGCCTTGCAAGAATCAAAAGACAATGAAAATTTCCACGTTTTTGAAATCTTAATTCTGAGTTTGTCCCGCCTAGCCTGTGACAAGCAAATATTCTTGCCAATTTTTTACCCAAACTTTTATATAATAGAAATTAGTGTTAGGCTACCATAATTGAAAATGCTGATGGCTAGATTTGATGTAATCTCTGCAACATGGATACCAGAACTAATTGCCTTTGGGCAAAATATCCATATAAGCTAATTCAGACATTCATTTGTGTTCTGCGTTTGGCCACCTAGGGTTTCTGTTGGATGGGATAAATGTGCGAACCCTAATTAAATAACATCGTGAACTACTTTAGCTATAAGATTTTTGTGGTTGTAGTTTTTTTGAATATTATTGTTTGTTAGAACGATAATCCAACAAGGACAAGAAGGAGAACGGTGCCTTCTGCCACATTTATTTACAATTTTTAAGCGCCAATTATACACAAACAAATATTAACTTTAATTTACAAAATATACAAAGGTGTCGAAACAACCATTATTTTCACTAACCGCTTTAGCGGTCAGGACAAATAACATCCAAACAAGAAAAAAACGCCTTACGTGGATAAGAATTAAATGTACTCTGATATTTTATCCATGATTCCATGCGCTCTCTCTCTTGGACGAGACAAAGCATCCCCTGGCGGTATTGAAATCAATTATTTCCAAACATTGTTGATTGTAGTATTATAATTACATCACGTATCTGGAGTTGTCAAGAAAAAACCAATTCATGGATTCATCCTCGGTGCTATATGAGTGATCTCAAACTGTCTAAATCACTTTACTCACATTTTTCACATTTGTCGAGTTGCCTCTAATAACATTTCTATAGTAATAGGTAAGTTTATCTATCAAACTATCAGTTAGAATGTCTTTACCGCTAATAGTTTTATCGGCAGATAATATCGTTTTTCCATGTACTAATTTCAACTTTTTAAGTCTAGTTCTTATTCGCGTTTTCACATAGCCTACATAATCAGTATTTTGAATAAGATGGTCTTCCTCGTACGGTTAGTTATCAGAAAAGAGGGCTGAATGTCTTAGCATCACCGACTCCTCTATAGTTGGAATATTTCAGGCTGTGAAGCGTTTTGGAAGAAATATATTCTCAACCTTCTATCTACCTCCATTTTACCCGCAGAGCCAGAACGATTTTTTTCTGCTTGAAATCTTATGGTGTCTATGTCATTTATTGTATTTGAGACCAAATTTAACAACTTTGTAAAAGTAACTTCCTTTACAAAAATATGACAGCATTTCCCGATCTAATACTTTTCCTGTTTCTGCATCTACCCCATTGTAGAATCCCTATAATGTTGAATGTCTCCTCGTCTTCTAAGTCCCGTCACCATTAATAGTTATGATGTTATCAATAGACGAAGGAGTTTTCTTCTACCTCTGTTCTTTTCATGCTTGCTTCTACTACCTTTTTTGTAACATGTAGAAGTTTATTTATTGTATTGTACGCGTTTTTTCGACAGAACTAGTTAAAACTTATCATTGTACAGAATTTTTTTATGTCCTCTAACCCTGTGGTAATGTACCTCTTTGCCAAAACAAATCTTCTGTTTACATCTGGAGAATTTTGTTATTCTCAGGCATTTCACAGATTATAAAACAGCTGACAATCCCAAAGTTTATACAGTCTATTTGAAAACAAGAAGACAAACCAAGCATTGATTTCTCAGTTATTTTCATTGGTTCATAGCATTTTGTACAATTCGTCAGAGACAGAATAGAATCAATGGCCAAAATGTAGTAAAATATTCTGCATCTCTTAAAACTTTCACTACCTGCAGAAATATTATGTTCCAAAAAAGACTGAACACAAGTTAACTTCCTGCTAGAAGCAACTTTGAATTTACTTCATTCGTTAATGAAACACTCGGATTCCTTAAATTATGAATTCATTTTTTCATAAATTGATTTTTTAGGGATTTCATTTTCTTTGTACGTTTCCCATCTTAACTTTAAGATACGGTATGCTTTTATTAGGTCAAGAATGGTTTAACAATATGCTGATGAATTCTCAAAATTGTATCAAAATAGCAGGCGAAAGTAAATAAATTGAAATAAAAGCGCGAAAATAAGTAATAAGAAATAAAAGTTAGTGCTGAGTTACAGGTTTCCTTCTGATAAGTCTTAGGGCTTAAAATATTTTAACGACGCTTACAAATTAACAAAAAGAGATGTGAAAAAATTAAAAAAAATGTGGGCATGGCATCTGTCCATTTAAACGTTGATCTTACAAAAACACACCTTGAAATGTTTTGAAACTTTTGAAGTTTGTTTAATACTGTCAAATGTGTGATATAAAAATGTTCAGATTGAAATGTAGAACAAAATATAATTTTTAGGAAAATTCAAAAAAATTGAAGAACTCTTAAGCTAAGAACTTTTTAAAAATATTTAAGAAATTACTTGAAAATATTTTAAAAGTTATAATTCTTTTCATGTATTTCTTATTCATTGTAATTAAATTCATTGAAATTTAGTTCAAAAATATTGTATTTTTGTTCAAAAATAACAGAATTTTTTTTAAATCCTTCAATTTACCAAAGTCGCGGTAGCCTAGAGGACGACACCAGCTCTGATGTCGTCCTCGTCACTTGACCACGATTCAGAATTACTAGGTCTATCGCCAATAACCCTCATGTTGCCTCTAAGAGCGAAATTAATAAAATAATTATAATCATTCTACCAAGATGTAGTACGTGTTAAAAATTTAGAATAAAGTATATTTCTTAAGCAGAAAAGGAACTTATATACCAAAGTGTGTTTCTTCAAACAATTTGAAACATCTATAGCAAAGTGCACATCCTCAAAAGAAACATAAAGGAATTCATAGAAAAGAAAGAACTTCAACAAGGAAGCATCTATAGAAAGGGTGGCCAGCTATACTGTGTTCAGGAGCCCCATTTCAGAAATGAATGCGTGAAATAATTTATTCACTGTTGGAAGATGGAAATAGCTGAATTCCGTTAAATTTTTTTTTTCCTTTTTTCATGAAGTGACACTATTTTGGAATTTTCCCCGTGACTGTTTTTTCAAACACGAGATTATTGCCTTAGGAAAGGGTATTTTAACCATTACTGAGGGCTTACAATAAGTTTTTCATTCCCCCTCTCTCCCAAAAAAAAGACATTATTTAGTCAACTTTTTCCCAAAATTCAGCTTTTTCAATTACGAGCTCAAGAAAACGCTTTGTGAAAGGCCCGTGAAAAGAAATTATAGGAGAAGACACTTTGAATTTTTTTTCTTCCCAAAATTTCCTCCTGTTACTTTTCATCCCAATGCTAAAATACAGATTAAAAATAAGCATCGGCCTGTTTTAACTGATTTACATTTAACTGAGCTCTGCAAACTTCCCTAACAAGTCATCAACCAAACTTTCAGCAGCTAACTTCTAAGACAAACAACATTCGTAAAGCAACACTAAACAAATTTAATTTTTAAATATTTCCTTTACAAAATTGTTTGAAAGAATTGAAACAATATATATTTTTAATGTTTTTGAGAAACATTTTTTAAGTTTCTTAACTAACAAGAAATGAAATAAATAATTACGAAGGTCATTAAATAAGTCCTTTGCAATTCCAAGAGATGTTGCTCGTAGCATCGTAATCGGTTTGTTTTGACATCATGACTCACTAGACAGGTGCTTAAATCTCAGTAACTCGTATCCTATTCATAATCATGACATTTTTTGGATTTCAAACATTTTCCTCATAACCTTTCTAGCCGATGAGACCATCTTCGACTTTTTTGGATAAAAATCACCGGAAGTTACCCAACGTTTTGATTTTGCTTGATTTCCGGTGCATATGATGAATCCAGGTCTTGCTTATATGAATCAGTGTTACATTTTCATCTGCTCTGTTAAACAGATGGCAGTGCCTTATGGTAACTACAATTCAGTTTAATGATGCCATCTGTTTTCAAATGCAAATAATATTTGAACCACCCTCGTTCTTTTGGGCATTGGACAGCTTAAGTTTCTTATTCCGCTATTTTCTTCGTAAAAAGAAATGATATATGTTAATCATTTTCGGATATTGAGTAGGTTACCAAATTTCATATGCATATTTCATTTGCTTAAGAACCGCACCTGGTTCGTGAGTCGCGCAATGATCCTTGATCCATAGTTAAGTGAATGTTTTAAACTGAAACTCTAGAACAAGAGTTATTTTCTTTTTGCATGATAATAATTGATAAAATACAAATGACAATAAAATACAATTGATAATAAAATACAATTGATAATAAAATACAATTGATAATAAAATACAATTGATAATCAAAACTCTATTCATAATGATGCAATACAATGAGTCCATTTTGTTGTTGTGAATAATAGTAAAGGAATGGAGGGAAAAATGAAAAAAAGCGAATGTAATTAAAAAAAAAAAACATTCGCTTGCTGCAGGGTCATGAAGCCATAACTTGGTGGGATGGTGGGAAAAGTTCTCGGTAGAAGAAATATACTTTGTAAGATTCCACATTGAGGAACCAGAAAAAAAGTTTATAACTGGGAAAAAAAAAAAAAAAAAAAAAAAAAAAACATCACCTTCAAATTGAGTAAGGGAAGTGCTGTGGATTCATAAGGGAATCTGGTGTAAGGCATTTTGTTTCTTTTTGACACAGATTGCGGAAAAAGGTGTTTCACATCCGTCACGCAGTCAAAATTGAAAGTATTTTTCTGAAAAGTCGCGCTTCGGGACTAAAGTAAAAAGATCAATCTGATATTTTTTTGGATCGAAACGACTGATCAAAAGTGTTACATTTTTTTAAAATGTATTTTTTTTTCAAATACACTTTTGATAAAATAATTATGTCTTCTCTTAGCACTTGCATCACCCACTGTTAGTCTTAGATTCATTGTTTAGGTACAAACAGCTAAAATGTGTGAGTAAAAAAAATGGAATGGTTTTTTTAAGAAATTTTGGAAGATTAAATGACAATCATACCATTCTAGATAGTGAAGCTATATCTTGATGAGATTCAGTGGCTTCTGAAAAGTGAAAAATTTGAAATAATTCTACCCTTTCCGTGTTGGTGTAGCGTATACAATACGCACTTATAATTCGCCCTGGAAAATGTATACAATACGCTCCTAATTCGAAATACGGATGTATCATTACTGACACGGAAGAAATTTCTCTCTTTAAAACAAATGTCACATTTGATATAGTGGCGTGGAACAAATTTGAGATATTTATAAATTTAACAGATGGCGCAATATGTCCATTAAATTGGTCTTAATACATTATTTAGACATTTTTTTTTTATTGGCTGTTCGTAGCCGATTCCTAGCCGGTTTAAGAGGAGAAAAGGCTAATGTAAGCAAACATCTACGCAGCCTTTTAAACTTAATACCACGGGCGTTTCAGGATTTTTTTTATGCGTCAGCTATGCGGGAATGGATCCTTTTTCTATTTCAATCTAAGAATAAATCTTTTTCAATTTCATTTCTATAGTTCTGTTAGCCAAGGTAAAAGAAAGCAGTATGTATGGCAGTGTTATAAGAAATAATTGCTATTGGAATTTAATAGCGAGCATTAGTAAAAGTGCGTCATTAGAAATTAAGGGCGTTTTAACGAAATTTTTTAATGAGTATAGATGAGTAAATAAATGAAATTAAATATATTTTTACATTTTTAATATTAATTAACTTTCATCTGCTATTTTATCTAATAAACCCAAAGAAAAAAATTAGAATAATTAAACTAGTTCATCAAAGGGCTACATATATTATCTATTTAAATTTTAAAAAATTAAGTTAATTGCAAGTAAAATGGAATTTTGACGATTTTTTGTAGAATTAGGACAAATCTGAGGAATCGCTTTGTCCCTGAAGCCTTGAAAGGTGAAAAAAGTTTCGTTTTTTAAGACGTGTGTGTGAAAGAGAGGCCATGTTATAAAGAATCAATTTATTTCAAAGATGAGTAACTTTTTAAAAAAAATCACTTTCTTTGAATAATCAGGAGTTTTTATTCAAACATTTTAATGGATCTCCTTGATTCTTGGTGCATTAATTTGTATACAATGAAAATAAATTAGTCGTTGGAATAAATATCCAACCATGTTGATACAACAAATTATTCTAAATTAATGTCCACGAACTGTATTTTTTTTCAATAGTGTGTTGGGAAACCAGAAAACTCTGCCAGTTATAAGTATAAATATTTAAGAAAATAGTTTTAACTCTTTGAATAAGTTTCAACAAAGCACATTTTCTTTTACTTCTCTTTCACAGATACTTCATATATGAATCAATTATGAACAAAACAAATGCTGTCTATGATTTTGTATAAATATTTATATGAGAACAAAGAAAGATATAACATTTTTGTTAGTATTACAAGCAATTGATTTAATCAAATGTTACATATAAGTAATTACGAAACTTCTTAAAATGTTTTAAATTATTTTCAAATATTTTTTGATTAATAAATTCTTTCAACCTGAAATACAGTTTTATGCAATTAATCTACTCTAAATATACTTCAAGTCTTATGTTATGCTTCAATTTCCAAAAGTTCTGTATTCTCGAGATTAGAGAAAAAGTATAATAATTATAATGTTAAAATGACGCAACACTGTTGAAATTTTCTAAATACTTTTGTGATGTCCCTTATGGTTCGAAATATAATGAAAAGAAATACGACAGTTAAAACCTAACAAAATCTTTTTTTAATACCAAAAGGCTTGTAACGCTCCCAGGGAGGCCTATTAATGCTATACCTGTGTTAACTAGTCTTCAACTGATTCACAAAAGACTCTCTTCTCCCTCCTACAGGGCAGCATTTCTAGAGCCACGGCTTCAGAATCATTGTCCGAGGGGAGAGATTTGAATTCTGCAATTTCACATCGAAATTTTAATAATAATTTTCACAAAATAGTTACTTTTATATCACATTATAAGAGTCTGTCTACTTTAAAACTGATTACCTTTTATAAAGTAATATCAGAGTGTCTTAAACATTACACAGAGTGATTATAATTTGTAATTTCAAAAGGCTGTAAAAAAGAACCACTAGTCAAAATAATTTGATATTTCATCTAAATGTTCGCGAAGCAATGGAAATTTTTTTTGCAAAAGAAAAAAAAAATTGTTCAAAAGTGAACCGATAGAAGACACTTTTCTAGCAATAACAGGCAAATTAAAAGACCTGACATGTTGTTATGGAACTCTTTGTTCAAAGCTTATCCATTACAACAAGGTGTCGCGACAGTGGCTAGAAAAAAAACCCAGTTTTTAATTATCCTTGGGCCAAAAACCGTAGAAAAAGCAAAAAGTGATGAAACCATCAAGAAAAGGAAGCCGGAAATAAGTTGTCGCTATGACTTGCTTAAGAAATGTTCAATTTGCTGTCCATCGTTTTCTGCCACAAGGTGAAAGCACAAAACAGCATGTTCCACAAAGGATCGTGGTGTATCAGTTGCGATGTTACCAATTTGTTGCGTAATGTATATTTTCAATTCAGTTGGGTTCGCAATCAGAATCCCGTACACAGCATGTCTTACGTAAACCTACGACCAGAAATGGCAAGAATTTAGATATGGTGATCGAGACGGCCAGGCTGTTGGGCAATGGCGTCTGACAATTCTGTCATTTTCAAAATTCATGTTGAGCAGATGCTTTATTGAATTTGAAATGCATTGCTGGAATAAGGTGGTTGCACAAAAGAAACTCATAACGTATCCCGTTTACTGTACAGGTGATAGGACACGAAAAGAGACTGGGCTAATGGTAAATGCTGTGGTAAACCCGCACCATACAGTGACCTTTGGAAAATGAAGAAGCATTGGTTGTATTCGGAATGGATTATCTTTTGAACATATTCTGCAATTTTGAGTATTGACCGAACCTTAAAGTTGGAAATGGGCTTCGTCTGTCCACAAAATGTTCCATGGCGATGCAAACTTCCATTTGAGTAAGAAACTGCAGTGCGAAAGTTTCTCGTTTCGGCAGGTCACTAGGAACCAACTCCTGAACACGGGTAATTTTGAATGGATAGCATTGCAGGATATTTCGAAAATTGGTCGACTGTGCCGACATGCGTGTTGAAAATCCAGGAAATTCTCCGTACACTGCACGTCCCCAAAGCACTGCATGATGCTTCTTTCAATGCTGTAACCATAGCCTCCCTCTTCCACATTTCACGTGAAACGAGTCCGTCTCTTCGAATTTATCAATCAATTTTTTTTCAGACCAAATGCAGTCATCGGACCAGATGCGTTTATTAAACCCTTTAATATTTGGAATATATTTAACGCAATTTCCGTCAGTCTCCTTTCGTGTAAAATCCTTCACAAGCAGAGCTCGATCCTTCAATGATAGACTCATGACTATCTTTTTAGATGCAGAATAAGAGAAATTGCATGTTCTCCACATTTTTATCACACGTGTAATGTGTGATGCGCATGTCACGAGTTTTCATTATCATCTTAGAATTCCCATATCTTTTACAGTAATCTATTTTTTATCCTATTAGATCCATCTATTGATTTACGTTTGAACATTTTTTCTACGCAAAACAAATTTCCCATTACTTCAGGTATACTAGATGAATTATCAGACAATTCTGAACAGTGGATCTTTTTTTACAGGCTATTGAAAGTACTACTTTAATTATAATTACCCTGGATATCTAAGAAATACTTACGTTATTTTTTAACAATAAACAGTCATGTTATATAGCATATTTTAATAGATTTAAGCAATAATTTTCGTTCTATTTAAATTACCTCTATGGACTTCTGATATTCTTATTCACTTTCATAAGTGTTTCTTCGAAACCTTAGAATAAAATATTGTTGTAAATTACATCTTGAACAACAGTAAATTAAATATTGAAATGCATCGCGTAAAACTCTTAATTTTAGGTAATGCGTGTTTCGTTAGCAAGACAATTTTCTAATATTGATTTGCGTGTTCAATTATTATTAAAATAATAAAATATTTTGTAAATGGATAATTATTTTTAGGAAGATTTTTCGAATTCGAAATTTGTTTGGGGATGCTTAAGCTCACAACAAATATGTTTTTGAGCACAAAAATCAATAGTGGACTCATTTTGTTTGAAGGAATAAAATTCCATACAACAAAGGTTAGGGAGGACGGTTTTCCTTCCCCTAATCTCCATCCAACCCTGAAGAAAAGAAATTTCAACTAGATGAAAAAGGAAGGAATCAAATCCCTTTATTTTATTCACTTCTACAATTCTACTACTCCCAATTTACAAAAGCAGGAAAACAAAGAAAAGCATCACCTTTAAGAAATAAGATTTCTTCTGCTATAAAAGCTGATTTTTTTTCACGTTTCCGTGCATCCTCAGGGATCAAAACTGAAGATGAGTTGTCAGTATCGTTCTCCTTTTCAACTATTAGTTTTGCACTTTAAGGAAAGAAAGAAAAGAAAAGAAATCCGGTATAAAGATTGGGAAAGGAAGAAATAATCTCTTGCCCTTTCTGATATATCTAGCTACGGTATGTAATATTACTTTGTGATTAGAATTAAGAAGCTTAAAAACTATTATGCCTTTACAAATGCTTTCAATTTTTTCCATCACTTTAGATTTCCTTGGTTTCTTTTGTTGTTAGTCCTCTTACTCTCACAGATACGATATTTTTAAAAAGTGAATGTCTTCTCTTACACAGGGTTAAAATTAAATTATCAAAACATCCCCCTTTCTTATTATTTGTACCGGATGTATTTTATAAATTAGAGTAATTTGTGAAAAAATGGAACTAATATAAACATTCAAAAACAACTAAAATTATAAATACAGAAATACAAAACAATGATTAGTATTCATTCCATAAAAAGCTCTTTGTATGATTATATTATTTAAAAAATGACTTTCCACGAGCTAAATTTATTTTATTTTATTGTTTTAGGCACTTCATACTTAATGTCGTTAAATTTCTGTGATTTGTAAAACATAGCTGAATGATTTTTTTTATATTGGAAAATTTATAAAGTGTGAATTTACTGTTATATATAATTATGCATAGAGAATAAATTAGAAATTTCGTTAAAAACGTAATAAGATATTCAAACTTTACCTTTTATTGCGAAACATCAAATATCTATTGTCTTGATATCTATAAAACCCTTAATAAAAACAATTTTATCAGGAATATACAAATGCTCAGTATTTCTTCAGTAGTTACATTCTAATTTGTTTCCTCGTTATGTATGAATACTATTTACCGCTTCCAAGATGAAATTTCAGAAGAATATCATCAACTGCAGGATTAATAATTTTATGTTTATTTTAATACAAGGTATTCCAATGTTTTTTTTTTTTCTTTTAGCTTTTATATTACAAAATTAAACAATTAGTAAGCTGAAATCTTTTCCCACGATCTATTTATTTGCTTACCTGCTTTTAATATAACTTTAATTCAAAGTTTGTAAAATGTATTAAAGCAATTCAATAAATTATACTGGTTTTGAAAAATACCGTAAAAATTAATGTATTGATATTTGACAAGAGTGATTATAAAATGTTTAACACTTTAAACAACAAGGAACCTTAAATGTAAGCACTATGTAAGAGAAAATACGTTTACAATTTGGAAATGAAAATTATTGTAAACAAGAATGGTTCCCTTGGAATTTCTCTGATCATTGCGGTATTCTCAGTAAAATATTCGTAAATGTTGAGATTCTTAATAAGATAGATTCTTACACATTATGTCTCGATAAATGCTGTAGAGAGCTAAAATTCGCTAAGCTATAAGGATTAGTTTCTTATTTTTTCTGGCACGTACATAGAAAATAGGTTTCTGCAGTCGTTTATTATGATCAGAAAATATTGAAGAAAAATATAACAAAACTATCCTGATGGGTGCACCAATTTGCCCTCCCTTTATTGGCTCCTGGAATAAAACTTTGTGAAACAATTTTTTCTATTATAACAGATACTATTTTAGTTAAATAAATATTATTCAGATAGTTTTGTGACGGTGAACTATTCCTATTCGACTCTTGTGCCGTACTTAAACTAAATGTACTAACACTAAAAGTCAAGAAGTAAATCAAAGAGACGTTAGACAGATCTCACACACTGTATTTATTGACTAATTGCTAGTATAACGACAATTATAACAAGCTCTCTCCAGATTATGCCTTAAATATACTAACTCGGTCTACCAGTAATAAACTAACTGATTCTTATCACTAATTTCAAACTGAGGCTGTCTTGACTTCTAATTTTCACGAAACAGCCGATAATTTGTAATAATTCTCGGCTCCGACTTTGACTCTGGAACAATCGCCAAACGCTAGAGCCACTCGACCTTTCTCTTGACTCTCAAGCTGAGTTTATGTATTTTCTATCTCCCTTGCTTTACTTCATTTCTACAAGCTTATGATTTGCATATTCATGTTTCATTTTTGGTTGGGCAAAGGTTGTGTAACAAAAACAATCAATCTTAATTAAAAGTCCCCAAGGTTAGTGAAGAGAAAACCGCGAATAGCCCAACGTCACAGTTTTTCTGGCTTAGGATTTAATAACACTCACACAACAAAATGGTATGAAAATATCTAAAATCCTAGTGCAAGAAATAATAATATATTGTGCTTCAATAAATACATATTGTATTTTAAAAATTATTGATTTTTATTTTATAAGAACAAAAAGGGAATAAGTGCAAATAAATTTATCCAATTTTAAAGTATGTTTTAAAATTATTATTATATAACACATTTAAACATTACAAATTAATAAGTGATATTCTAATTAAAATTTGATATTTAAGAATCTTATGTTAGTATTAAATGAGAGGGAATATAAAATTAACTTGAGATAAAAAGCCTGTTCTTACTTTGGAAATGCCGTAATGTTCGGTAACGCACTTTTTCCCAGGATATCAAACATAAACTGGTCTAACGTTTCCAGACAATATGATATATGAAGCAGCAAATTTTATTTATAGATGAAACATCGCTGGAAAATCAATATCCCTTTAGTGCAATTATTGAAGTTGCTTTAGTTCAGAAGATATTTAACAGTCCCAATGAATGACTATGAATAATTTATAGATTGGAGAAAACTATAAGCTATTTCATATGTTCGAAACAATTTGATTGAGCAATAAAAAATTTAAATAATTGAAAATAAAGTTAATAAAATGTAACGAATTTATAACACCATAAACCAAAATTGCTCTCTCTCTCTCTCTCTCTCTCTCTCACACACACACACACACACACACACACACACACACACACACACACACACACACACACACACACACACACACACACACACACACACCCACCACACACACCACACACACCCACGCCCACACACACACACACACACACACACACACCAAATATACCGAAATTGCATACCTTATGAAAGAACTTTTTCTGTTTATGTTGTATATACTTAGTATATATCTATTCAAAAGATCATCATTAACTTTTCTTTGCTTTACTCGTATTATCCATAGAGTTAGTAATCCGATTTCGTAAGCAGTTCGTAATGTCCTTTATGCGGAAATTATAGACTGCAGATCATGGTAGCAAGTTCCTTTTTGCTGATTAATTCTCTGGGGCCAAAGGTTTATTCAGCTCTTTTTTTCTGTTTATGCGACTATTTGCTCCTTTGATATAGAAAATATCTCCTTAGTGTACAAATTGAGTGATCAGGTACCCCCCAATTTTTTTTTGTATTAATGCTTTACAAGATCACTCTAAGCTTCGAAGTAAAAAAAATTAACTATTTTCTTGGGAAAGAAATAGTAATAAAATCTAAAAGAAAGGCTGATAAATGAAGATACTTTAGAGAGAGAGAGGAAAAGTATTGTAAGTGGAGTAATATAATTATAACGTATTAAAATAAAGCACAGTATTTGCAGGGACTAACCTCAAGCTTTGATTTTTTATGATAGCAATATTTAATTTTATATCGGATTATTTATCTTTATTGCTTCTTTATAAATATTATAAACATAAAATATGTATTGTGGTAATTAGGTTGTGAATCTTAAACAATAATCCCAAAATGTGTTGACAGACTGGAGAATAATTTACCGCTCATGCAATATACTAATCTCAAACAATCAGAAGTTATTTCACAAAATAATTTTTAATATCCAACATCATTATTTAAATTACTTGAATTAACTAAATGCTCAAGATTTCTTGTATTGTTGTTATTAATTCATAAAATATAAATTTATCGAATAATTTCTCGGAATGAAACTATATGTAAAGGAATAAGTTTAGTATTAAAATATATTAATACAGGAAACTATTAGAACATTTTATGCTGATTTACATATGAAAAAAATTTGATATTCAGAAATTTTTTTGTATCCTAATAATATTATCATAAATATTTCTTACTTTCAATACATTTGGAAAATATAAAAATAAAATTTGTTTACTCCTGACAAAAACTGATGTTCCGATCATAATGTTTTGTTAAATATTTAAACTGAGTGAAATATTTTGTTATCAAATATTATACGAATTTACAATTGTTATTTTAATTTATCATTATTGAATGCCATTTTCAGATAGTATGTTTCTAAAGAAAAAATTGAAATTTATATTGTTATTGCATTTTTTTCGTTATTATTGCAATTTTTTTCGTTATGGTATAACTGTAATTTTAACTATACATTCAATGACTGAAATTCTATATATTTTATTTAGGAAGAACAAATGTGATGAAATTTTCATAAAAATAGTTTTCTTATCATTAAGAAAACCCTTGTGTAGTAGATAATTTAGATAAGTTTGTTTAAATCAGTGCAACTTATTTTATTTAAAATATATAGCTTTACGGAAACGCCGAACAAAATTTCTGATTCTTTGGCGTGGCATTGATATGTATTTAATGTTGTTCCGAAAACGTTTGTTAACTTCTGAAAACTGAAAATAAAATATTCACTTTTTTAATAACTTTTGCTTTCAGCTGACTTAAAAATTTGATAATAATGCTCACATTTAAAATGATATATTAATCAGTTCCCATATAGTAATTTAAATATCCCATTACGTTGCTATGTTATTGAGAATATTTTTTTAAACTTAAATATTTTCATGTTTTAAAACTTTTGCAAAAATAATGATGCAATGATATATTAAATCATTATAATATGTAATTAAATTTAGTACAGAAAAATGAAAAGTTACATGTTGACTTCTGTACTTTATTTTACAAAGTTATTCCGCTACTAGTTTTATACAGAGCTTGGAAAACAAATTGTATGAAGCCAGATGAGATGATGAAATACATTTATTATTCAAATAACAATTGGGAGTTACAAATATACTTTAATTGCCAGCTGTAAAATATAATTTGAATTAATTAATATTTTAAGAAACTTATGCATATATGAACAATTGTCGAGTGTAACTTGCAGCTGTTTAAATATGTATTTGTTTATTAACGTTACGCTTAGAAACTATAAGAGAGCTATTGAAGACGGATCACATAATTCTGAGCCTCGATCAAGTGAAGAGCGCGACATACGAGTTGACGCCTTCCTCTCTAAACTTCCACATCACACCAAAGGGAGGACTTTGAGTCTAGACAGATTTAAAGTGCATCAGCCCTTAATACATGATGTGTCTTTAGTGGCACCAGGTTTGAATCTACCAGTCAACCAAAACCTCTGGCGGCGAGTCCGAGACCATGACGACTAGGTTACTATGACCATAATTGTCAAAAAAAGGACACTCTTAACTAGTCAATTTTCATCGTTACTGTTCAATTTCCACTGTTCAATTTTCATCGTTACTGGATAAAATTGATTTAACTTCTAACAGATAAAAGAGAACTAAATTATCATATCCTTGAACGTATGAATGAATATAATTTACACATAACATTGTAAATTAACTTCTAAACAGACTCTTCTTACAACAAAATATTATTATTTAGAATGAAGGAAAAAATAATGCAAATAATATAGTTACAAATTTTATTAGTATCTGATTATTTATACCAGAGATATTCAAATATATATTATTAGAGAATCATTTTTTTAGATTATTTCATTCAAATAATTCATAATTATTTCCTGATTTTAAATACGCTTGATAAATTTATATGTAAACAAATATAATGAACTAGTACATAGCTGCTTAACACAGGATATTTTCGAATTGTAGGTTTGATTTTGTAAATGGAAGGAATTGCATAAACTTTTTATTTGAAGAGTTTATGCCAGGAGTAATTGAAATATAGTAAAGTATTTAGTACGCTTCATTTGTTTTTTTTTTCTTCATAACTTTGCATAATTATTCGTGATTTTAATAATATTGTTACTTTTTCAACATCTGCTATTTTAATAAATAGAAAAATATTATATATGGGTTGAATTAATATCTTTGAAAAGAAGTATTGAGAAAAAAAATTGTGTATCGTTAAATAATTGTGACACTAGGAGGTACATTTTTAAAAAAATATGTTAAGAAACAAAAAAAAAAAAAATTAAAATTAAGTTTCTCGTTATAATTCAGAATCGGTATGTAATTATTCGTTAAGAATATCAAAATTCGACATACCTTTTCTGTCGTTCCGGGTAGCTGGTGCTTTAAAATTTTAGCGGTAATAAAGATAAATTCCTCCTCCATGCAAAATGAAAACTCTTCACTTCCTAGTAAATAAAAAAAATATGTTGATATTAAATTACAAAATAGTAAAAGTTACACATAGCGCTACAAAACACAACACAGGTTACTTAGTAGAGCAAAAGGCTCTCGTTCCAATCAAAGTTCATTCTGTTTTTGAAGCTGCTCACTCCAATCAACATCGTCCTCTGGTAGGAGCCACGTGGTTTCTGCTGGAAAAGTATTACAGTTCTGAACAAAATACATAATTGAAAAACTTTCAAGTAGAATTTTGTGAAACTTGAAATTTAGGTAAATTGAAAGGTGAGAATTGAAATTCGTAGAAAGAAGTTGTATGGATAACGAATTCTTTTTTATAACATAATTATCCAAGCTTATTATGATAACAAATTCTATAAGATCAAAAATTTAGTTTCCGTTAAGCATTAAAAGTGATATCATTTTTTACCAGCTGTAGTAAAAAATGTGGAAGATATTAAAAGTTTTCTATTTCTTATGACTAAACATCCACTTTACATTACATTTTCAATAACTGTATAATAATAAATATAACTGTCAATATTAATTTTCAATCTTTTTTCTAAATTGAATTTCAAAATATTGTATTTCTTATATGAATACACTGAAATATTGCAGCAATACAATTCATTATTCTTTTTACTATTTTTGGAAATATTTATATTTTTGAGGGAATAATGATTATATGCCCAATATTTCAGTTTAATGTGAATTAAATTTGTAAAGTTTTTGAAGACATCAGATATCCCCTTTGGGAACAAATTAAAAAATCTTTAAACTTAATCCTCTGGAGAAATTTCTTCAATGTAGTAATTCGAACCTCAAATAATTAAATACATCCCAAAATTACAGTACTCGCAAATGAAGACATGACTAATCTTATCTACGTGTGCTTATTCACTTTCAAGTAGGTAGAGAGGACGGCTTCAGCCTCAGGATTACATCTTGTAAGATACAGCAATACGATAGAAAAATACAAAGAAGGAAAGCTTAGAGAGAAGATTTCTAAGTTAGAGAGATTAAGTTTTCTCGCAAACGATAAGTTGTTCCTTTTCCGCTTCGCAAGGTAAGTGTCGTTTCTGGGATTTCGTAGCAGTTGTGATAAAGAAACTTTGCTAAAGATTGAACGAGGGAGCACGTTTTCTATTGCTACGATTTAACAACAAAAACTCTGGTGTATTAGATTATATATACATTGTATTGAGGATATTAAAAGAAACTGCTTGTTTACTTTTTCTCTTAAGTGTAATACATAGTTTTTCTTTTATTTAACAGACATATTATGGTAGTCACAATTTTGTGTAATAGATATTTCTATTTTCGCTCACAACTTAATATTAATTAACAAAATTTTAAAAAAATATGTATAATAACAATTTGATTGACTGAATTTTGTCATAAAATTTCACTTAATCGTATCACATTAGCTAAAACCTTCAATTTGATTGATTTATTTTAATTGGTGTTATGAGAATTGTTTTCTTTCCATTTGGATTTAAACATCTGAATATATTAAAACTTGGGAAGAAATTTAAAAAAAAAAAAAAAAAAAAAAAAAAAAAAGAGAGAGAGAGAGGGGTTTGGGGAAAAAAAAAATCTCATACCTATATTTCGGATTTTTACAGAATTAATTAAAAAGATGCACATATAATATCAATTTGTTTTCTTTCCAATTTATTAGAAAGCATGACCTCTTTCAGTTTTAAGCTAATTTTATGTGTGAAGGGCATGTTTTAATGAAAAAAAGCTTATGAAAACTTTTCATTAAATTAAGCAGTTAATTTTCTTTGAAATATTTATTTTGAAAACAGTCCCACTTTGAAAAGGATTTTTTTAAACTTACTTATAAATTTGATTTATTTTCTTAAGAGGTTTTTCGAATTTTTATTGTTTATTTTTCCTGCATCTGAAGAAAACTTTTATTGATTTTTCGACTTTCCTTTCATCAGCTTTTAATCCTATATATTGTTGTTTGATTCCAAATAAAACATTAAATTTTATCCAAAAATAAAATTTGACTTATATTTCTTCGTTTTGAAATATTTTTATAAACTATTTACCCTTACCGACCATGATTTATTTTTACGGAATCTTACAAAATACCTGTTACTCCTTTTTTTTTTTCAAAAGTATGTGTAACTTTAAATATGTACTTGGAAATATTAATAACAATGCCTAAAATAAACGATGAAAATTTTTTGAGCTCTGTAAATGCATTTAAATACGTATTTTTGAGTGGTTGTGCGTGTGTGCCTAATTAATAAGCATTTCTATGCAACTAATGTATTTAAAAATACCATATACGATTTATTTAATTAAAAATTCAGCAAAGAAATAAAATTTAATTGTGATTATTAGTAACTTTGTAATGACGGATATAAATGGAGAATTTTCATAATTAATTACTTAAATTTAATTACTTCTACCAACTTTGAAATAAATAAGAATCGCTTTAATCATTCAGTAAAAGGGTTACGCATATAAGACATATTTATTTTCCTGTCATAAAAATTAATAAATTTAACAAAAAAAAAAAACTTTTGGGGATAATACAAAAAATATTACCAGGAAATCTTCAGATATTTATATAAGAATTAAATTTTAAGTGTTTTAATATTCAAGTACTACAAAAATCAATTCATGTTGTATGCTTTTATTATTTTTAGAATCAGCGGAACTATACGTCTTAAAAATTGCTTCTTTTACAAATAGCAGGAAAAAAAATTGAAAAGTATATATAAAATAAATTGTAAATATATCTTCAAAGTAACTTTTATGCATAATTCAAATGAAGCTTTGTTGAATAATGCCGATTCCATTTTGTTGAGGATAGCATTTCCATAAATAATTCTCATTATGATTAATTTCGGAATAAAAAAAAAAAGAACTGAGCAGCTAGGAACGGAAAAAAAGATTTAGAGAAAACCTCGCTCTTTCAATTTATTGCCAAGTGTTTGATATAAAGGGTAATGATGAAATATATCTTATTCTCGCTTTCAGGTGGCTTCGTTCTTTTTTTTTTTGTTGCTCCTGTTGATAGTTTTATGACCCTGTTGTGGGTTCGATCACTTGGAAGAGTGATTATTTCAACGTGTCCGATAAAATTGTTATATAATTTGCTGTTATATAAAACTTATATACAACTGCATCAAAAATATTTTTGAACTAGTTTTTTAAATACATTTATTTGAAGTAATTTTTAAATATTACATATTCCTACATCTACATCATAATAATCTTTTCGAAAAGATGTTGAAATCTTGTGCTTAAATTTCCTGAAGGAAAAAACGAAGACATTAAAAAATTGAATTTAAAAATTTATTAATATCCTTTTATGACACAAAAAATACGATTTTATACTATTGTTCATGAAAAACGAGAATGTAATTAAAAACGCATTATTAATAATTAGCTTTAACATTAACAATATAAAATAATTAGCTTTAACATTAACAATATAAAATAATTAGTTTTAACATTAACAATATAAAATAATTAGTTTTAACAATAAATAACTGTATTAAAACAATCTCAAGCTACTTGATTAATGCTCATAAAAATAATTTCATTGTTAGGATTGTTAGCTATAATTCCGTCTAAAAGTTTCAATGGTTTAAAGAAACTTACATGAAATAAAAAAAAAATATTTTGCCTTGTTTTTCGTGACAAATAATTATTTCTACTAGTTAAATCCTGATAAATCCATAATTGGGAATAATACTTACTTTAGCTATATATTTCATCAAGGATAACGCATCATGATTTGATATTCGTGTAAAAAACAAGAAATAAGTCAATTGTGAGGTTACTTCTTACTTTTATTGATTGATTTAGAATGAATTTATTCGTCCTTTTTCTTTCTGTAAGATGAATCTCATTTCCCGAAGCTGGTGTATGCGAATAATTAAAAAAGTAATTAAATTGTACATATTTTGAAATCTTAAGGCTCCCGTCTACCCGCCATTTTGATTTCGTCAGCTTAATGTTAATACAATGGAGTTTTGACTTTAATTCTCACATCTTTACTATTTGATCTATTAGAATGCAATGAAGAGCATCTGAAAGAGCAAAAAATAATGAATGCTTCTGTGGAATTACTTTTTTCCGAAGATTTTTAAAAATATTTTTACCCCTATTTTAATGATTCGTTTGCGAATTTTCCGGTCTATAAAAGGTATTTAAAAATATTTTTAAGAATCGGAGAAAAAAAGTAATTCCACAGAAGCATTCATTAATTTTTGCTCTTTCAGGTGCACTTTATTGCATTCAAATAGATCAAACAGTAAAGATGGGAGAATTAAAGTCGAAATCCCGTAGGATTAACATTACGTCCACGAAATCAGAATGGCGGATAGACGGGAACCTTAACATGTAACAGACTTTCGTGGGATAATTAAATAAGAGGAATTAAAAAAAAATAACAGAAATAAGTTAAATTTGCGCTATTAACAGTCTGTATACCATTTACTTTTGTAGTAGTTGAAGCAGATTTAAATTTGAATACATCTAGGTCAGACTGAATTATGGTCATGAGTGGCCGGCTCTGTTTGAGTTCCAACATGAATTTATTTTTTCACTACTTTTAATTGATTGTTCGTTCCCTGAAATATAGGCATGCTTTTGTTTCATTTCTCGGCTGAAAAGTTACTAATACTTATATATATTGTTACGAACGTGAGTTGATACTTCCCTGCAACGTCTCTCTTATAACGGAATTGATAAATTCACAGAGAGTCACCAGTCAGCAAAATGAGAGTTTACATAATGATCCCTTCACCTTGGCGACGTATTAGGTAATTATTTTGCGACATGGCGAGAAACTTTGTTACTTTGGCGACAAATGGAAAGCATTCGAAGACACTGGAACCTAAGCAAAAAACCGAATGGGAAGAAAATTACGGACTTTTCATGAATTTTCCTATGTGACATCACGCCTGGCCAGTAAGGTATAAATACGCCAAGAGCTGCAATCTGAGAAGTCTGATGAGGAATTGGTCTGTGAGCACAATCAGTTGTCTGTGGAGTCTGCTTTGTAGACCGATCGGGATATCATAGCCGAATGAATCTGCTTGAGATTCGGCCTGAATCTAGCGCAAATGTTACGGAGAGTCTGTCTTCGGAGACTCTGTTGAGGAGATCGATCGACTGAACGCTATTGGCATTTGAAGAATAATAAGCTGGTAAGCTGAACGTTGCTGAGTATTAACTGTGACTATACTTAATGCGTGTTTTGTTCCTGTATCTGTGTCATAGAATTGGGCAAGGACTGTGTATATGTTATTGTCCAAATTGTGCTACCTATGTGTCGTTCTGAGGATTACGAATAGATATTTATCGTGGACACTGTCCACGACAAATATCTATAATATCGTTTGATAGTGATATTTGTCGTTATCCTCTAAGTTGGTATTGATTTTCACTCCACGCACATCCCTGCAAGAAAAATAATTTTTCTTAACAATACATGTTTTTAGTTTTTTCAAACAACATAATGATTTAGGTCTTATTCTGCCTCGTAGACCGATATTTCAAACCGTAGATACTTTAAAATTGCTCAAGAACAAATTGACACTCTAGAAGTTTAATTGAAAATTTCTAAGTATTGTACTGTAAGAAAGCATAATTATAATGTAAGATATTCATTTTTATTAAATTACTGCTACATTTATAGATTGTTAGTTCATCTACTAAGAAAAAAAGTATAAAGTATTTTGTGTATTTTTTGTTTGCTTTTATTAAATTCCTACTATTAGCTCACACTCTCTCTATATATATCTCGTTCAAATTTTCAATCATTAATAAAATACTTTTTATTCATCCACTCAAGTTCAAATACATTTTTTTAAACTTGTAGTGGATGACACTTGATGTTAATGCAGTTTTTGTCAAATATTAGTTCATTTAATTAAATTTATTTGGTGAAAATGCAGTTTAGTCCAACCACTTGGCTAGATTTCAAAAATTGCCAAACTTAGCGATTTTTTTTGGCTGAACGTTAAGTCCTTAAAACGGACCAGGGTAGCCACATTTGGCAAAATACTGCCAAATAATTCCTATCGCCATGGGTGGTTGGACTAAACTGCATTCCAACCATTTAATTTACCGGATGAATTAAGAAACAAGCCAATGCTTCTACTATGTCTTTTGTCTTACAATGGCAAAATTGGTAGAGCGTTGACTTAGAGTCTTCATGCTTTCGGATCGAATCTCGTCGAAGCATAAAATTTTTTTATTTGATTTTCAAATAATTAATTTTAGTGTTATACGGGAGAAAAAAAGTTCTCTTATATAAGATATTTAGCAGGGTTATAAATTTAGGAATACATACCATCACTGACGAAGCGTGTAGATCCCTGGAAAAAAAATTTCTTTTCCCACTTAATATTGTGATTCTGACATATGTATACACATATTTATATTAATTGTAATTATTTAATAAAAAGTAACTAAAATAAATTTTTCTTAATTTAAATAAAACATTACATTGAAAGAAAGTTTTCCTATTTTGATTTCCTCCCCCTTCTAGAATGACTATTCAAACCAATGGATACACCTGAAAAAGAAATAGTTTCAACAAAGTGTTAAAATATATTATTTAAATATATAGAGAGAAACAAAATCGATTGATAGTTTTCTTTTACTTTGAAACTGCACTAGTAATTGAAATATAGCATTTAAAATGATACTTTCTTTTTTTGAAATAATATGTAGCGTAAATTTTTTTTTTCTAAAATTCGCTAAAAAATAATTGAAACACATTGATCTACTTACCATTATCTCCTATTTTTATATCAAATCAAGATTTAAAACTACAAGTAATACATAAAAGTAACTTAATAGATAATAGTGTTTCTCTTTTATGTATATATACAGGAATACAAAATATTTTCCAGTTATATAGTAACGGGGAGAAAAAATGTTTTTCTCCCCGACGACATTCTAAACAAAAGTTCTGTTTCAACTGATTTACGAACTATGAAAAATGATTTTTTCACATTCACCCTGTTACTTCTTGATACTTTGTAGACGATTGTTTGTGTTGAAGTTATCGTTTTCAAAAATTAATACAACAATCTGTGCAAATATACAAAAGAATAAACAGTAAAAATAAATAAATGTAAGTCATTCAAAAAACATTACTGAAGAGAAGTTTAATAACTTACTCTATTATAAGTAAAAGGATGTGAGAAACGATATTCGTTTCTGATTTTATGAATTTAAAGTCAAGACTATAATATTTCGCATATAAAGAAAGCGAGTTAAAGGTATAGTTAATGTTATTTTATTGAAAGTATAATTTAAATGAAAAACAGTGTTTTCTTGCTTTTTTGATGGATTAACATTATTTGTAAATTCTTTTACTCACATTCTATCGCACTAAACTCTGAATTTTTTATTAAAGTCTGCTGTTTTGTTTTATTATATTTACATTTTTAAAGGGAAAAAGTTAAAATAAAATAAAATAAAAAAAAGCTATTTGCAAAGTTTTGAAAAGAACAAAGTTAGATTCCCCAGATGTGCTTTTTTCTAATTTTTATTAAGAGTTACTCAGTTAAATATAAGAATTAGTGTAAACGCTGAAATATCGAGAAATGAATTTGAGTAAACTTTTCCTATAGTAAAATTAAAGAAAACGATGTTATTAAATTGAATATATTTAAGATAAATTAAATTAAAATTAAAGCAAACGATAAATTATTAAATTGAATATTATATCAGTTACATGTAATTAGAATTAAAGCAAATGATAAATTATTAAATTGAATGTATTTAAGTTAATTGTAATTAAAATTGAAGCAAACAATAAAAAATTGAAAAGTAATCTGGTACGTGAAAAGTGATCCACCTAAAACCATTGCTCCTTGGGTGGCTAATAATTTTAAACTGTTTAAAAGAATCCTTATGTTTACTGAGAATATTGTTAACGTAATCCATATTCGGAAAATAAAGACTACGGAAAAAGTGTCTCGTAGCATTTTCAATATATTTAATTAGTAATAAACTGTTAACATTTAGTATTATTTACTTTTGCATAGGAAAATGTGTTTTTTTTATTTTTAAGTATATGTTATTCAAATTTTCGGTAATTCAGATAAATTAACAATGCTATGAACGTTTACAATTTCAATTAATAAAATGAATATGAGTAATGACGATAACAGCTTTTCAAAAAAATCCAATTTAAAGCTCAATAGTGGAATAATTTATGCAATTTGTTTTGATTTAAATGAGTAGGAACTAGATGGGTGTAAACAAAACAACGAAATGTATGCTCAGACTCTTTTTTTTTTAATATTCATGACAATTTCGGAGCATATATATAAGGAAGTAAGATTCCGTGAAATGGTTATTTCAAAAAATATTTATTTAGTGATTTTGTTATACTTTAGTAAATAGATTTAAGACCATTTTAATAAAATGTTATTTCTTCACAAATAATGTATTCTTAAGCAGAAAAACAAGAACAAATCACTATGTTATATTATATGTACAATTATCTTTTTTTAAAATTCTTTGAATGATACATAAGTCATTAAATTATTTTCTTGCTTAGAAGACTTTAAATTTCGTAACAGGTTTTCACTGAAAGATTTAATAGTGGCAAACAATTCTTTGAGAACTAATATCGTTAAGAAAATTTTGGATTTTGTTGTTTTCCCTGTGGAACATTGAAAGTGCTTGGAAAGATAACTTTATTGTCAAGGAGGGAATTTTTAGTTTTATAGGTGAGGAGAACTTAGCGACAAATTTGGTATCTAGATGTTACCGCCAAATTTGTTGACAAAACTAGAGCTCCTAGACAAAAGTTGAAGTCACTAGAACAACAAACAGGCCCAAATACGTGAATTTCAGTAGTATTGTTAATATATGTAGACTATATGTTCCCTATCTCTCTTCTTTCTTCTTTTATGTGATATGTTGCGGGATTTTATAAACTTTGAATTAGTGGTCAGCATTATGTGTGCGTTAACTGCTCCCTGTTAAAAAGTAACGTATTTTATTTGCTATAGTCTCCGAATGAAACTAGATTTACTCCAAAATTTCCTGCTTATTCATTGCATAGGATTTTTTTTTATTTGATTGCTGATCTTACTAGTAATAATGTTTTACTTTACGAAAATATTTATAAGCTATATCACATTAAACATGTTTTTTCGAAAAATTTCCCGTGTATTTATTTGGTAGTAACTTTAATCAGGAGCTATCTTATGAAATAAATTACATTTCAAATGAAAATAAATTTGTCTTGATTTAAATTACAACTTTACTTAAAAACTATGAATTTTAATTGTTTTTTTATTTGACAATAGATAAAAATAGATTTATCTTGAAATAAATTAAAATTTTATTACATTTGGGAGCTTCATTATTTGTAACATATGACAAAAAATAAGTAAACACTTTTGGAAGAGAAACAAGAAAATCGATTTTGCATGTACAGTGGATTACAGCTTTGGAAATACTTAGAAATTTCTGTGCAGGAATTTTAAATATTATTTGTCTAAAGATTTCACTACAGTTGTACAAATAAAAATTGAATAATAATGTTAGCATCAATATTAAAATATCGAAAATATTTGCGCCTTATATATTATGTTCTTTCAGGAAGATTGTTGCTCTAATGCTTAGTAAAAAAGAAAACTATTTGTTGACAATTAAAGTACATTTACACAATACCTCGAAAAAACTTCTATAAAAATTAAATCCCTGTTAAAAGTAAATTTCTTAATGAAAAGAAGGCTTGTGAAACATGTGATATGATTTTAAAGGTAGTTACATTTCATTTAGACTTAATAAGACTTACTATCAGTCAAATGAGACAGATAAACAGCTACTTTCAACAATATTCCTTTTATCAAAAATGCGGGAAGTTTTCAAATTTTATTTAATTTATTATTTAAATGTATTATATTCTGTTATTTTTAATTATATTTCATTATTTTATTATATCTTTTTCTGGACAAGTTGTATGCTGCTACGCCATTGTCTCATATATAAAAACGGCATTAATTTTTAGGTTGCCAAACTATTAATGAAAACTGGTACATTTTTACTTCGGTATAGTTACGGAATTATTTGAAATGAAAACTTAATTTAAGTTATTTACAAATATATATATTATTTTACTCAAAATAAACTTAGTAAAATAAATTTATATTTAAAATCACAATATTTTACTATGATTTATTAATAGAGAACTTTCTAAATGCAGAAGAACTGCACGAAATACTAACAGAGATAATGTTAAACGAATCATCATAAGTCTTAAATAAGTTACTCATGCATAAATAGGGAACACATCCCAACTTATTTAAGAAAACTAAACTTCGCATTGCCTAAGTTCTTGGGAAAGAACTTAACGCTTGAGTTGAGTATCACATTTATGTCTTTCAGAGTTAAGAAGTCCGTTTTCAGAAAACAAGTGCATGATCATTAAAGGCAACCAAGTATATGGTTCCCCACAAAATATACATTAAGGAAACTATTGTAGCTTTGAAAGGATGAGTAATATCGGATTTTGATGAAACACTTAACTTTTAGGGGCTGAATTTTAATCATATGCCTCGGTAAACTTTGCTTCTTGGGTGTTCTTTAAATTTTAAATTTTATTAAAAATTCACTAAGAGAGAGTTATTATTTTAAAACCTTGACATTACTTCCTTTAATCCTTATAATAGTGTCTTTCAAAGATTTAATTTATATCTTTGTGATATTTACGTTTTAAGTTGTTATAAAGCTGTTAACTATACATTTTCTATTTATTTTATTTTTACATAAGAATTGAAATTTGATAAGCGCAAAATTGTCTATAATATTACTTTTATGGAAAGTTTATCAAAATTTCTTCAGATTTCATACAATTAAACTATATATATATATATATACACACATAAAGTACTGAACCTATTTAGATTCTGCCGTGAAAATATTAATCATCGATATATGTTTCACACAGGTTCGGTTTAATTTCTTCTTTTATTTGGGTCGATTTAGAGTAAAACAAAATCTTGACCAATCATCTAATGGCTTCTATATTTGCGATTACGAACGTGATAAATTGAAATGTCTGATACCTCCCATTAGGCTTTTAAGATTAACGTTAAACACAATTTGATTAATGTTTACAATGCCTGATACCTAATTTATATAAGGACATTTTGTGTTAGGACTATGTGAAACGTGTAATCAGTATCTCACTTTAATCCTTCATTTAAAGGATACCTTGGTAGTGTTCTAAAACAAAATAGTAATGAAACGAAATCTATAAATTCCTTTTTAAGTTTAAAAAGCGAAACAAAGAGATTCTTGTGAAAACGAAAAGAGGAAATTAAGAGGAATATAAGAATGTGTAAGTCATTTCTTACGCAAGGGTTAGATTACTATGTACGTCTGTTAATTGTTGGTATCAATGCTGATCTTTAAACTTAACTGTTTAGATGCGTAGTTTCTTTGTCTCTTTGTATGATTGAGATACGTTTTAATACAAATATCTCATAAAATACTTAGCAATTTGAAAGGAAATCGTGAAATTTGTTTTTTGTGTGAAGTGCGTAAATATATTTTGTGAAACAGAGTTTTCCTTTAGGAATGATACAATGTCACTTACCTCGTCAAGAATAAAAATATTTTTCAAAAGTTGTCACTAATTAAAAGAATTACAGTTCCTATTCGGTCGTCATGTAACAGTTTATTTAATTGCAGTAGAATATCAACTTAAACTATTCCTAGAATAAGCGTTATTTTAATAGATAATGATATAACATCTAATTTAAAATTAATTTGTTTTCCATAATCCTTCCCAGCATAATAACTCAGATGTTATGAAATTTATACCAGTTATCATCAAAATTAATTACTTAGTATCAGAAAACTGAATTAAAACTGTCAACCATAGAAACATATTAGAGATAGCTGTATTCCTCCGAAAGAGTTATCTAATACTAATTATCTCAGAAATTAAATAATCATCTTACCAAGGCTACATGATTGTATTAAACTATGATATTTCTAAAAACACAAAATACCCTTAGTATTTTTCACCTTTCATTATTATTACGGATAATAAATTTGAGAAATATGAAACAAATTCACAGAAATTCACGTTAATGCGCTAAAAATAATTATGAAATTCTACGGATTCAGGGATCAGAGATAATTTCACTAATACATATCTCTTTAAAAAGTTAATAACATAAACATGCTCTACTTTTGATTTTTGAGCTTTTTAATGGAAAAAAAATACGATTGATTCCATTTCGTGTGAAAATATTTTAAAAACAGCAAAGGAAGACACCGCAGACAGATATTACAGCCTTATCAAAGATAATTTTCTTATGTGGAAATTATATAAAATGAATAAATGTTTTTAAATTTATTTAAAATATTGTATTTTTTGTGTTTCCTGTGTTCTGAATGTGCAAATTTAAGTTGTGCGTGGGTAAAACTTTTAATGACAGATTATATTAATCAAACCGTGGTCCAATCTGAATGAAATAAATTTTTGAAATTTTTATGTATTCTTCTGAATTAAAAAAATAATTTTAACTTACAAGGTTGAAAAAAAATTAATTCTTTCTTAAAAATTGTAAATTGCATTTCACACATCGATATGTTACCAAATTTTCTAAAAAGACATTTGTATTTATCATTAAATTAAACGCTTTTAAAAATATTTTATTTCCATTTATTAAGAAACTCCTTGCTGTATTTTGCTTAAAGAAGTTTGAAAAACATAATAATGACTAAAGGAAGACAACAAAAACAATAGAATATTGGTAATGTGTAGTATTATTTTAACAATTTCATCATGACTTTGTTCATAGGATTTCAATCAATTTAGTTTCCAAGATATTTTATTTAATGTTCAGAATCTATTATTATTTAAATATTCAATTAATAATTATTTGTGTCATATTTGAAAGAGTAATTACGATTATTGTTTAAATTCGTATATATTTTAGTGTTTGGTCATTACTACAATGAAATTGTTACATAACTTTTATTTATAGTATTTCAATTTCAATCAGAACATTTTAATTATCCTGAAATAAGAAATCAATTGAAAGAATGACCATGAATTCTTCTTCTTTATTATTAGCATAAGTTTCGCAGTCAAATAAAAAAAACTGCGTGTGTCCTTTGTAATATACCTTCTGCTACACTTATGGCACAATATGAAAATAAGTATAATTACTGGTTTACAAATATGGAAATCAGTTAAAATGAAATTAGTTTTAAAATTAATTTTTTAATTAATTTTAAGAAGGTTAAAATAAAGTATTTTTGGTCTGTAACAGAATTTAATAGAACATTATGTTCAAATACTATAACCCTGAGTTCTTATTCATATAAACAAATTTTTGAAATATGCCCTGTAAAGTGCATTTAATAATTATTTTTATCTCTGGCATGCGCTTATTTTTATGTCTTACAGATATAAAATAAACGCATCTTGTAAAAATAAGCGTATTGTAATGAAATTTCGAATGCTGAAAAAGAAAAAAAAAAAAAAAAAAAAAAAAAGATTTATACTTAACGTACAATAAATGACTAGACGGTGGTCCAGCTAATCGATACCGAACTTCCAACAAGTTTATAATAGCAATGATTCACGATCTGAAGATTAAACAGTATGATACATGTTGATTGTAGATATTTAAACACTCCCTCACCGCCAGTTGTTTTTTCTCGATACAAGACAACGTCAAAGTTTAAAACAAGCTTCTTCAATACATTGAAAAATGTCTGGGTTTGAGAATCGAAGAATGCTCAGTATTTATGTCGAAGCTCTGCAGGGATTAGATAATGCTTGATAGAGTGGGTGAACAGCAGTAGACTAAGGATCACAATAGAATGAGAAATCTCAGTGGTTCTGTGTTAGATTCTCACAGCAGCGTATTTATCGATATCAATCATCCAAAGTGTGATGGATGCACAAATTACCAATAAAGTCCATGACAGATAACCGAGAGAGTGAAATGTTTCCTCCTGTCGACAGTTACGCCACTTGCCCCTCACTCTCGTATAACTTCGAGCCTGATTACACTGGTTCCGGGCTCTATGAGTTCTGAATTGGTTGACTGGGAACGAACAGTCTTCAGTGAAGAGTTTTGTTTCTAACTGTGTCCTGACGACTTTCACTTATGTATTAGGAGAGATTCCGGACACAGTGGCGATTCTGCTCTTATTATCACACGCCACACACAAATGGTCAGAGGTGCCATTTCTTTTGATTACCCGACCTTTTTCATAATCAACGTAGCACATTTAAAACACTTAAGTGCGGAGACGTGATTCTACGACCCGTCGTGTTGCCATTCAATTCGTGTTAACACAGACGTTTCGATACAACACACGATACTCTTTACTATATATTATCATCAAGCTATACGAAAACGTTTTTCAACTAGATTACCTGATATCTCTCATATAAAGCACGTTATGAGAACATGCCCGCAATGATTCTAGAATGCATTCCATTTCGCTTGAAAGAAGGAACTTAAGCATGACAAGCTTTCGGAATCTTTATCAATATTTGATATGCCTGGTGAGAGTGCTTGTATTCAAACCAGAAAAGGACCGACAATTTGTTGATTTACTTAATCTGTTTCGATCAATATCTGAAATAAATAAATCATCCAATTATACTAGTTTCTTTTCAATGCATGTTCATTCTATCCAGTGATTTTTGTGGCAATTGAACAAAAGCTTTTTATGAGGGTAATAAAGTGTTGTTGTTATTAAGAGTTTTAAGGTTCTCAAATCTATTATTACAATTAGACAAAAACTTAAAAAATATTATTCTAAGAGTAAATATTTAACTAAGTGATACATATTGTACTTTAGAAAGACCGATGAACAAAATTTATGGAAAGATATTTATAAGCTGCTTATAAAAAACATAATTCTAGCATTTAAGCTTAAAAACATTTTTAAGAAGATTAATTCAATTTTTATTCAGTTGTTCTGTTTATTTCTCGTTAAATCTAGAGAAACTAAAGGAATTGAATTTCTTTTAAAACTAAGAATCTTTTCTTTGAGCGAAACAAATGAGAATGTATTCCTATTAAAATTAAAGCGAATTACACATCACATCTTCTTTGAGCGTTTTTCATCTCTGTCTCATCGCAGTTTCTTTAGAGTTCTGGTCGAGAACTTTTTTTTATTACTGTGCCCGCATGTTTTTTCATGTATTTCGTTTTTACTCAGATAAAAACCGCTGTTAATAGAATCCCTAATTTAATGCACTCGTGTAGGAGATGTGCTTTTGAGATCACAACTGAAGCAGAAATTTAATTATCCTAACTTGTCAGTATAATGTAATGTGTGAAAAATTTCCATTAAGGCTTTGTGGAGAGATTAAAAATGTTCTAAAAGGGAATTTTTTTAACCATAAAGAGACAAGAAATAGTAAAGGCCTTTTTGTTCTTGAAATATCAAAAATATTCCGGAAAAGATTTTGAAGAAATTAAATTTTCTTTTCTATATTTAGTAGTAAAATTAACTCTTTTTAGGAAAAATATTTTTTAAAAATAATGGAACGAAAAAATGCATTGATTTAGAACCTAAAATAATTCCAATAAAAATAAGAAATATAGAATTATAAATCGTATAATTATTTAAGAAGTATATTCAAATGAATCAACATATCAAGTATAAAAAAATGCTGTATTGTTAAAAATTATCAATAACCTATTAATCTACTCTGAGCAAATAAATATTTATTTTCACTCTATATATATTCTATGTTTATTTTCTATAAAGAAAATATTTATTTTTATATAAAATTGCTAAATGTAATTTATTTAATTATGTATCGTTAATTAGATTCTTCTAGAATTGTTAAAAGTGTACCCCGTGCATACCATATGATACTTAAATCAAGTGACTGGGAAGGTCATTATACAAGTTCCATTCGTTTCTCTAGAATATACTGAATAGTTTTCTGTTAAGGTGTATTGTGTTACTCGAACTATATTTCTCTCATATTTGTGCGTATGTTATAAATAGGATTGATCAAAACAATTCAAACAGTTTAGAGAAAAAGTTGATTATAAAGACTTCAACAGTTACTTAATAAATAATCAACTATCTTACAGATCCTGTAAATAATGCTACCTTCAAACTTGGTTCTTTGTGACTTCAACGTTTTAAGAAATTAAACTGATAAATGTCAGCTGTTTTAGAAAGTATCCTTTAATTGCACTTAGAGTCATAGTTAAATAAAAAGTTATAGTTAAAAAACACCCCTCTGATTGATTGAAGTAAATAACCATAAGAATAGTAATGTAATAAAACTAAGAAATGTATAAAAAAGAGAAAATGTATAAATATAATTAAAAAAAAAAGGTAAACATAAAAAATAACATAAAATTAAAAACAAAATGTGAAATATAGTTAGATAATGAAATTGAAATGGCTATCTAGGAAAAAAGATACTAATATTATACATGGCAGCATTATAAGTTATATATATGTAATGAACTTATTTTTTTAATTAATTTGTAGAGATGGATTTTCTTATATTTTACATTAATTACTTGCGCTTGAGTCATTGCTCGAGAATTAAACTCAATGATTCCATAGTCAATAATTTATTTTTCGTCAAGATTCGAGAGAGTGGCTGTACATGGAGAGAGAGATGGCGGTGGACTTTTAAGCCAGCACAGAGAGAAACTTTCCCTGTTTGGGAAGTTAGTGCAAAAATTATTCAGATCACACGGTATTAGATTTAGGGATCTGATCTTTAAGTATTTAATATGGTGACTCATTGTCTAGAAGGGACTATTCCTACTATTTTGAAACACGAGATTAAGCTGAATCCAGTCATTTATAGTGCGTTGATCGAATAAATCAAGTGATTAAATGGAATTGCATCAGGAAGTAAAATAAACTTATTGTGAGATAATAAACGTATAGGAAATTAAGTAATTATAAGATTTATTACACCTCCCTATATATTATATTTATGACATGATTTCATTGAAATTTAGTTCAACGATCTAATTTTCCCCATACTTTGACAATCATAGTAAAGAGTTCATTCTTATTTCCAGATATCACTCCAATTCAGCTTCTAATTTATTCGATCATTCGCTATAAATATCTGGCTTTATCCGGTTTGACATCCGCAGGGATAATCCATACTAGACTATCTGTCAGCCGCTGAGATCCATTGTAATCCTTCCATCCTATACCACGTGATCTGAAGAAAACCTTCCATATAAATTCCTAGCAAAGAAATTTCACTTCTTTTCGATTTGGCCACGAAGGCTGAAACTACGACTCTGACTTCTCAACATTTCTTATATAACGATTGTCGCTTCTATGGAAGCAAGCGAGTAGACACACGTCTCCTGTTAGCTCCATATAATTTTCTCTCTGGTACTGTTTCTCTCGTGTTAAAGTAATAAAGGTTATAATTTCAACACTTTCAAAATGTCATCATAGTTTAAAACGTATCCATGGACAATAGCTATTTCTTAGAGAATGAGAAGAACCTCTCCCTTTCTCTCTCTCTCTCACACACACACACACAGAGAGAGAGAGAGTCAAAGAAATTATTCAAATCCCATATATACATTTCAGATATTCATTCATACATATCATACAGTCGTTACCGATAACGTAAAATCGAAAATATCGAAATTGTTAGGTAGACTACAGAAAAATTAACCCTTTTAAGATCATGCAGGTGATAATAATCGTAATAAGATACGAATAATATAAATTCCGGAGGAAATAAATATTACTTATAGGTAAAAAAATGTAAATACATTTAACAATTTAATTTTATATTAATAAAATTTTTCATAAAATATTTTGTCGATATTTGTACATATGATAGTGTATTATTGAATTTTAATATATCAGTTATAGTTTTAAAAAGAATACTATCTGGTATTAAAGCAATTATCTCTGATCAACCCATTCTGTATTTCGCAACGTTTCTCAGATTACATTCAGTTATATCAGTGTTGTTTTTATTTTAAATTGACATGACTAAGTTTTTTTTCTTGAATTTTTAAAAATACCACATATTTTTAAGAGCATATACTATTTTGAGGCAAGTTTTAAAGGAAAAATATTGATGTTCATCTTCACCGAACGGAGTATCAATTTCTTTTCCAGTAGTGAACAAACAACTGATATTCAACATTTTTAGAATCAAGATTCAAGAACTTCGAAGTAACAATAGAAAAGTTCTTTGGAAACAGGTAGAGAGAAATGAAATTTCCCAGAAAAAAAAATGTAGCTGAGAGAAATAAAATTCAAAAAAGGCTTAGAATAAAATCAATGAAATGAACTTAAAAAATGTCGCTTTCAAAAGAATTGTTTCCTTCATTTATTTCTGCACCATAACAAGCTCAGTTTGTTTTATTATTTTGAATAGAAAATCCTTCAGCCTAAGAACATAGCTCAACGGGAATTTCCTTTTCAAAAATACCAAGACAATGATTTGTTATAATTTTTGAAATGAAATATACGGAACATAATACAAATTTTAAAATACCCAATGAAAAGAATAAACTAATATTGTGCTTAATATTTCAATCACTTATTAGTCAAAATATATAAATAATTGTGCCATGCACATATTTTAAGTTACTTTTGTTAAAAATTGAAAAATTATTGATTTTCTGTTTACTCGTACTTAAAAAGTGTAATATGAATATTAATTTGTACAGATATTTATACTTATATGCATTATAATACACTCTTTAAAAATTCATAATTTGTATTAAATCAGGGATAAAAATAATTATGTAAATACATGATACGTTAAATCATTTGTTGTAATTTATTTTATGTCACCCTTTTTCCTATATAGTATAATATCACCTTTAAAGAAATAAAAAAAACACAAGAATTAAAACAACGGTATCGATTTCTTTAACGATTGTAATAAACGCAAATTTAATCCTTAATAATATTTTTTTCCAAATTTTGTATTATCTGCTGGTATTTTATTAATAAATGTTATAAAAATATTATACTTTCATAGTAAGTACATTAGTTTCTGTAATGCGATTTGAAACTCTCGGTTTCTATTATTTATTATTTGCAAATTTTTCTTACGGAGTACTCGACTTCAATTATAACAATTTTGCCATCATAGAGAATATTCAGAAAGGAAAATATTAAAAGAGATAAAACTGTGAATGATATTTAATACTAGAAATATTAAAGCATTATAAATATGATTTTAATATTTTTTATGCCTCACTATGTGAGCACTTTCGAGTAGTAACTAATTTCAAAAATTGTTTTTTTTATCCAGTCCTTCAAAATATAATTATTCGATCATAACCATATATATTGGCGAGGGCTGTGTTATATTGGAGGTGAGTAGAGTGATTTCTAGAAAGACTTTTATGTATGTTAAATAGTCCAAATACGAGTATGTGCATTTTGTCAAGATCAGCATGAAAATGTCACAATATTTAAAAACGTTTTTTCAAATGCTTATATACCTCCATGATCTAGTAACTTGAATTTCGCCAATATCATTCGTGCAACTACGGAAAAAAAATTACATACGATATACAGAGAGGAAAATGATAAATAAATTACGCTCTTTATGGAATACTTTCAAAATTTTTTCTAAATTATTTTGATTCAGTAACGGCTTTTTAAAGTTAAAATATACGTTTTGGTAGGACATTAATCCTTTTAGCATCTTAATTTTAAATATAACAATTACACATTTTTTACAAGTAGGGAATTTTATTTTGTTTGGATCGCTTCAGGATAAAGTTTCATTATTCTTTAAAATAACAAGAATATAAAATGAAAGAGAAAGAAAATAATGTCTACGGTGAATTTCTCTCCTCTTTTTGGCATTTTCTATTATAAAACTAAAACATTTCACTACTGATAAGCTTAGTTCATAATTGATGAATAAATTTGTCATAAATTCGTAATTTTTGTGCTCAAATAGTCTCAATAAACTAATATTTTTATGATCAAATAATGTTATCCTCCTTCTTACAATTAACTAATTTGAAATATGTGGATCGAGTTTTCTTTGTACAAAAATATCTGCTAAATATTTCTACGGTTTCACAAATGTGTGTTTTTGTGTGACATTAATGTTAAATACAAGAATATATACTTAATATAGTAAAATATCCGCAGACAGGATTATCTATTGTATCAAGAAAACGCACGAGTCAAAAAAGCATGAAAAAAATTGTTCTACACCTTTCCTCAATCCAGTGTAAACATACTTTGGAAAATTGGTCAAGAGACAAAAATCCTCTGTTGTTCAAACACCATCAAAGTTTCATTATTGCAACTGCTTCGAAATCCCTGTAACGATGCTTACACGACTAAGCTGCTAAAGAACAACTTATCGCTAGAAGAAGCACCTCATCTCAGAAATACCCTCAAAATTTCCTTATTTTCTTGTGGTACATCATTTTCGATACTAAGCTAATACTAAACATTTTCTCACTTTGCTTGTTTATGGAAGAAAGTGCTTTAAAGAAATAACTCGATAAACAAATTTGTTACTAGTTCTAAAAGGGAACTTTTGAGTATGTCCTAACTGTCTTTCCACTATTCCGTTATAGATAAATAAAACTGATTTCAAAATTTGATTCAGATGAAAAATTACCATACACATATTTTATTTCTGATGATAAATACAGATGTGAATAACCTAATCATAACGCATTTTCATAGGATAATTAATTGAGAGTATTAAATAGAATATCGCCATTTAAGATATGATATTGGTATTATATATATATATATAAGATAAAGCAATAAATTTATTAATAAAAAACATAAAAGTAAGAGAACAATTAATATATATATATATGTGTGTGTGTGTGTGTGTCTGCGTAATGCCTTTCCTTTTTCTTTTAAAATTAAGATTTACATAAAATAAGTAGAGGCCAAGTTCAACTATTGTTTATTTTACTGTAGCTGAGAGAGAGAGAGAATATACACAAGGCTGGAGATACAACTCCGCAGCTTGATAAACAGTACAAGTGCACAGAAGAGAGAGAATTTTCTCTTGCTTCGAGTTTTATAGCAGGGATTTTCATAACATATCACGTGGCATAAGTGGAAAAATATTAGGGACATCAGCTTCAAACAGAAAGCCTAGTAAGGATCATCCCTACAAGTCTTAAGCAGTGATATCTAAATTATCAGCTAATTTTTAAGAACGTGTGATTGCATAAATTAAGTTAAAATGAATGGTATAAGGAAATAAGAATACACGCTTTACTTTTAAATGAGAGAATTGGAATAATTAGGAAATTAAATTATTATCAAGAAAAAATATTATAATTTAAAGTTCAATCATTACACACTCTCTCTCTCTCTCTCTCACACACACACACACGCACACACACGCACGCACACGCACACACACACACACACACACACACACACACACACACACACACACACACACACACATATATATATATATGCAGTCTATGTGTACATTATGGCAAAAAGTCTATGGTACGCACAATGCAAAATGGTGATCTCATCACGATCTTGTGCATCTTTGGCTACTTCTCAGGAAATCGTAGAGTTAAGCTGGGAAATTCTGTTGCATCCACCATACTCTTCAAAACTGGCACTCTTTAATTATCACTTGTTTCTCTCCGTAAAAAAGTTTTTGAGATAAAAAAAAAATCATAACTAAAGCAGATGTCAACCAAATACTACTTCAAACCAAAAGGAAGCTAAAATTAAATAAAATATTCTTCGTCTTTTAAAACAAAGCATTTTTCAAAAATAATCTTAAAAATTACCATAATGCAGGCAAGAAGTCATGAGTAATTGCAGAAAATATATTGTACAGTAAATATTATTAAATATATGAAAAATGTATAGTTTTTTTTTTACTTTTCAGCGGACAGAAATTTCCTGGTAGATAAATAATAAATAATAATATTTAAATACAGGAAATATTTAAAATACTGGTAATATTTAAATACAGGATTTGTATAGAATAAAGAAGAGTTTGATATTCTTTCTTCTTCGATAAGTGCATTGAGGTTTCCACTGCTGTTGAAAATGAATTGTAGAAGGTCATTATCTAGTAATTTTAAAGGTGTACTTAATTTCATATAAGCTAGATGAGTGTTTTAAGTAAGTAAGAGAAAAATAAACTCATACTAATTGAAATGTCGCTAAAGAAAAGGAAGAATATTGGTCAGAAAAATTTCGTATTTAAAAGACGAAAAGTTTTTCAATCATCGAAATCACTTAAACTGAGGTGACTTCGTCTACAGCAGGAATTTTCGACCTTTTAAACTCTTGGGAAAATTCCGAACTTATTATTTTCTTGAAGGAACCTCTTGATCAAAGAGAAGAAAAAATAGGATACCAAAGCGTTATCCTACTCAAGTTTACTAAATTATTATCGCATCTCTATTTTATTACAATAGAAACATCTGAATAAGGTAATGAATGGTAAGGTAGTTATAATGTTTTTTTTTTTTTTTTTGATTTTCTAAAATTTATTCTATGAATAAAAAACAAATCCAACAATATTTAAATCATAACAAATTAATAAAAAGAAAGAAAATTTGTATGACTTGGCTGTGATTGTTTTTCTTATTGCAAATTATTTTTATGTCTGGAACAATTGCTGATATCTGCAACTAATGTCGTCTTCAGTCTCCAACCCATTTCTGTATTTTGTTTTTGTCGCAGCGTACAAAGCGAAAGATTTTTCATATACATAGGTTGAAACATATGGCATCAGAAGTCTCACTGCTCTTTTGAAAATTTCAGGATATTCTTTTCTAATCTCAATCCGAAAATTCTTAATATCATCTTGAATAAAATTTAGTTTTAACTGAGTGTCGGTAGATGTATCAGTTTGTTGTTCTCTTTCTTTTATTAGGATTTCGAGTTATCAAACAGTCTGGAGAAGGATTTTGGATCCAAAACAATTTTTCTTTTTTACAGAAAATTCCAGAAATATTTTTTGCAAATCTGATAAATGTGTGTCCAAACTAATTTTTACATTTTTACCGGCATTAGCTTTACTGTCCATTTACCTTCCATTCCATTTTTACTTTTACCGAAATGAATCCATTGTTTACGTCCAAACTTTCAATTTTAAAAGAGGGGCATCAATATACCTTGAAAATAGTGAAATAAGTGGCAGAATAAGAGAACGATTCTTAACCTGAGCCAAAGAATGGAGTCTAATATGTGAGCTAATGCGTCTCAAAGTATTTGATGCGAGTGTCTTTTACGAAATGTAAGACTTGATTTTATCCATAAAATATGAATTAATTAGCCACCGAAGGGGCTATTGTTTTACTGGATCACTTTGTATAGAACCAAATCACTTTTCAATTTTTGTATCGTTTGCACCAATTTTAATTGTAATTAGCTTAAATATTTTCAATTTGATAATTTATCGTTTGCTTTAATTTTAATTACATTTGGGTTAAATATATTCTATTTAATAATTTATTGATTGATTTAGTGTTAATATCGGAAAGGTTTACTATTGTCCATTTCTCGATATTTCATCGTTTACTTTAATTTTGATATTTAACTGAGTAACTGAATATTAATTATAAAAAAGCACACCTTGGGCGTTTAAATCTGTTCTTTGCAAATCTTTGCATATTACTTTTTTATATTTATTTTTACGAGCAAAAAATCTTTTAGAATTCTGTCTTTTATAAATATTAAAATTTTACTAAAAAGTTGGCGATTTGATTAAGAAAATAGTGATCTATTTTGGAACCCCTGTCAAAGTTCTAGGGAACTCTAAAGTTCCATGGAACCCAGGTTACAGACTTTTGGTCTACATAAAAGTGAATTAGCAGCTCTACTCTAGGCAAAGGGAAACTTCCGCTGAGAATTTCACCAACAGAGGGAACGTGTAAAATTTTTTTTATATCTGAACATATGATTATATGATTATCCCTTCAATCTAAGCGATAAAATTTTCTATAAATCTAAACAAAATCAGAAGTTTAGTTCGAGCTTGGTAAAATGTTTTACCATTCAACTTAATCTAAAATAAAAGGAAATCATTGTCTATCTGGTAATTCGAAGAAACTATCTCTAAATAAAGTCTATTCCTTCTGGATAAATCCCCGATAACGCACAGTGCTTCAGCTAATATATTATAAATTACGATGAATTGATGAAGACGGATTAATCATAGTTTGATGATTCCACAACTGTAATAGTTCGAAGATCGATAGAACACTGGCAATAATACTTAAGGGCAGAAGTAATGTTATGGCTACAATTAAATTAGCTTTCTAGGAAAGTATTTTAATTTTTTTTTTAAAATTTCTTTTCATAACATTGAACTGATTAAAAGAGTAAAGGAGAGTATTTCTCAAATGTTCAATTTATAAGTTTATAATGTTTAATTTTTTTTAACATTCATTCAATAAAATAGATCTGCTGAAATTTTATCTTCATCCTCACTCATGGTCTCATTTTTAATAATAAGATATGTACAATTTATCCAATATTTAAGACGTAGATATCTAAATATCCGCATAATATATAAAAATTGTGTGAAAATATCCAATAGTATAGCAAATGCTAAGTAAAAGATACAGTAAATTTTCCAATGATATACTCGAAATCAATAGTTATTTTTTTGATTTATTAAAACACCCATGTGTTTCATAATTAGCTGAAATGTAGTCATTTACAAACACTTTCTGGAAGCAATTGTTATTAGCACAGCAATAAGTTTATACTCTAATGCAAAATAAACCTGATTGTTAAAGCTAAGAACACACATCTACAGCTAACCAAATAATAGCAGAACTAAATATCGGGCGAGAAAATTCTATTTCAAGCAGAACGGCTGTTTCACAGATGACATTTTATGGCAGCAAAGCACAAATTCCTCGCTTTGACATCAGTGCCAAAAACACGCCTACACAGCGGCAGAGAACAGCAAAATTGGAGACTTAATAACTAAAAATATGTAATTTATGTTTCGACAAATTGTTTTTTCTTTTTTCACACTACAGGAAAAATTTGTGATAAGTAACATACTACGGAAGCATTCTATCCTGACAATTTGGTCCCTACTACGAAGCATGCAGACGGATCCTTGATGGCGTGCTGTGATATTTTTTGACATTCTTTAAGATTAATAGTCACTCTAGTGGAACGGGTAACGACCCAAACCAATTTGAGAGGAGTCCAGGATAGCATTCATCGAATGGTGCAAAACATAGTTATGGCATTGCTATCCATTGTTTCAAGCGTATTATGTTTCTATCGATATATCCCAAATTAACTTAATGAACATGAGGATGAATTGAAATTGTTATCTTGGTACCCTCTGTCACAATACCTTAATATTATTGAATTTTTATGGGAATATTTTGAGTCAGAAGTGAGAGAAAATAACTTCCACTTTAATCATTTGCATAATTAGGAGCTATTTTTTTCTCTCATTCCAAACTGCACATTTGTTTGGATTTGAAAGGAATAAGTATGTTGTATGTACTACAAATGCTTTACTTATATTGCTTATTGCAAGTATATTAGCAAAACATTTAGGAATGAAGGCAATGATTTGATTTTAGAAAATGTTATTTGCATATGTGATGTAATAAATAATTCTAAAAAACACATTTGGAAACTTTCTTTCATGAAACAAATAAGCTACTAGCAAGCATGTTTCTTATCTTATTCCATTCCTGAATATATCATTTGACCCAAGAAATTCATTTTGCGAGATGTTTTCTATCTTTCCTGGAAATCCCTTTCATTCTTCAGGAATCCTAAGGGAAGAGAAGATTCATTCATCAAAAGCATTTCTGTCTCTAAGATCACGTAAAGCAATACAATAAGAAACCACCAACCTAGTAAGATTAGAACAGAAAATGAAACAAAACAATTCAAAAATCGAACGAAAGTATTGGGGAGGAGAGGGGTTGTTCAGAATCCACCTTTCTAATCACAAAGTATGATGTCACTGAATGTATCCGCAAGGGGAGTAAAATTTTTTTTCCCTTTTATGTTGTCTTTTTCCTTTTGTTTTACTCAACTTTCTGATTCGACGAAGTGACAATGGAAGAGCGTATAAATGACACTGACAATACTATACTAACTTTTACCCTGAGGACATATTAAAACACAAAAATAAAACCCTTTCCTTTTTAAAACCTTAGGGATGTTTACTGTAAAAATAGAGAAACATCATTCTCTTGAAGTAAGGCAGTAAAACAAGTTTTGTTTCATCTATCTCAATGAAGTTTTCATTTTTTATATTCAGAAGTAGGTATAGACAAAGATAATATCCCAAAGAGATTCTCAAGTGAAATTTGATAAGTAATCGTTTTAAGCTAATATTTAATTTTAGTCTCTAAATTGTATGTTATCCATATACCATTGCGTTTTATGAAATATTTTATACTACCTCTTAAATTCATATAAATAAAATAATTATAAAAGCTTATCATAAGAATACAGAAAAAAGAATTAATAGCATTTGTTTGCATATATTGCAAATTAAGATAGTCAGAACTTCATAACAAGTTTTATTATAGTAGCTATAATTACTATTTTGTTCATTTTTGAATAAATAAGTAAAATATGAAGTATTATATTATGTGGTTAAGTAAATAAACAATACTGCATAAAACAGCAATATATATATGGACTATTGTTTGAAAAAACAGTTATTTTTATTTTTCAAAAAATTTGAGCTACAAATTTAGAAGAAATGTCCCTAAATGTCTAACGATGCAAATAACTTGATTAATAAACTACCTTTTAAGAATGTTCATCAGTTCCTGGAATTTCCATAAAAACATACACAGTTGAACAATATCTTATGACAATAAATTTTGTATTTAAAAATCTCGTTTTCATTTTGTTTGTATTTCATCGGTGATGAAAACAGAATCTGTTTAAAAAACTCTTTTAACACAATAAAGGAAAGTCTTATATTGCTCAACTTAATCATTACGATAATTAGTCCACATTAGAATTTAAAATTCTTGTATTATGCTTTTAGAAGCGTTTTATGTTTTTACAAAAAAGTAAAAATCGTTCTATTTGTTTTCAATAAGACTCATCTCAAAATAATTTAGTGGCCGCATAGCCTAGTTAGTGGTCATGGTCTCCAATAAACGCAGTTCAGTTGTCGTCCTCGTCCTTTGACAGATGTTCAAAATTATGAGATCCGTTGCCAATAGCTTCCATGTTGCTTCTAGTCCAACGTTAATAAAAACCAATCAATTATTTAAAAGTACACCAGAAGCAAAAAGTCAAATTTGTGAAATATATTGTAAGAAGAGATATGTTATTACCAACAAATTTTATTTATATTGGAATTATAATACTTAAAGGTAAGTACAAACCAAAATAACTCATCTTCCTTTCGAGAGACTATAATATCTATTGATGTTTAAGTAATAGCTATAATAAATCGAAGGAATAACTCCTGAGAAATTTGCAAGCTTATTTATTATTGAAAATGTCACAAACATAGAGTATAGATATGAGTGATTGATTCTGGCCATACTCTAATAGGCCAATAATTCCCAATCTGGTGTTTTTGTGCTTATTAAGCAGCTTGATATTTTTCAAAGACTCATGGTTTTGATTTAAATATTGTTTGAAATCCACAACAAATTTGTTTTTTTAACAAAAGCCATGTTACATTTTATTATTTTGATTTCTTATTTAAAAAGCTCACAACCCCGAATAATTATATGGAATATTTTATTTTTCTAGAGAAAAAGGTCTACAAAACTTCATTTTTTTGTCATCTCTTATTAACGATTGCTTTCAAAATAGCGAAACTAGTTAAAAGAAGATGAGTGATTTTGATTTGTACTTACCGTTAAGTATTATAATTCCAATATAAATAGAATTCGCTGGTAATAACATAGGTCTAATTTTTTCTAAAAACATATTTTTAATTTTAAATTTCAATAAAGAATTTAAATATGAGCGAAAAAACTACAAAGCATTTTATAACACGAAATTTTAGTATATAATTACATGTGAGTTTTTGATCACAAGAAGATGTGAGTTTTGGATCACAAGAAGATGTGAGTTTTGGATCACATATTAGATATTATTCTTGTTGAATTTCGGGACGTTCGAAAAAAGATTAGAAATTTTATTAGATATTGAATAAAAAATACTTAACAAAATAAAATTAGAATTTTAGAAGAATTAAAGTACAATTTAAATAATTTTGTGTGTTTGAGCAATTACAAATATTTAATGCACAACATTTTTAGAAGCTTTACTTAAAGATGAATATGTTAAATTAAATAATAAAATTTCAAGAAGTTATTATCATTAAAAGGTCATGTAGGAAATTTAAATATACAATAAATTTCTTCCTCAAAATACAAAACATTAATGAAACAATCTAATATTAATTTATTAACTTTATATATAATTAGAAAATATTAAATAGTATTCTTTTAATTAATAGTCTTTTTTAGTCAAAATTACTTTTGGTCTTTTTAAATAAATAATTTTTTTTTCATAAAGCTTTAAAAGGTTATAATTACCATCGTACGTAGACAGCATTACATACATTTCTTTTATTCATAATTATTTATATGAAATATGTCATTAATATGTACAAATTCAAGTTTGAAGATAATTATTAAAAAATAATTCATCTCGTATTTTATCCTACAGGAAATGTAAAGCAAAAAATTATTTTTAAATTCAGAATTATAGATAAAAATTGATGAACTAGATATCGAAGGAGTTTTCATTACTTATAGAGAATGAATATTGTTGGGTATGACAATTATATAGTTTTGGCATCAGTTTTAATAATTATTGATGTACACGAATATTTATGTACTTCGAAAATACATATATCACTCTAATCGACAATATTAAATTACCGCAAAAAATTTAATACAAAAAATACTCTACCAACATAAATAAAAGTTTACTTATTACATCTAAAAGCAATTTATATTAAATCGTATTATTAAAAATAGTTTTATTTTAAACTATTTTCGTATGTTCTGATAGAGTCAGCAAGACTTTGCAATATCATTATAATGAATTAAATTATAAGAATTAAAATATGAATGAAATAATAAATTGTCATTGCTTCTACTAATTAAACTAACCAAACGCCAGACTGGCAGCTGTTTCTTGTGAAGCATTCTCTTTCGAATATAGGGCATCTCCCTTCTGTAAACAAATCCGTATAGCTGTAGCCTTCATTCGTTCAGATTAGAGTTATTTTTTTTGCTTCGCCGAAAAAGTGATTAGTGAATAACGAATTGTTGTGAAATTCCCCATTAAACTTGGAAGCCCACTACTGAAACTTACAATTTATTGAAAGAAGTGTGTGGTAATGAATGTTTATCGCATGAACGTGTTTTCGTGTTGTTTAAGCGTTTTTCAAGATGCTGGAGAAGACGTTGAAGACGATTCACTCTCGGATCACCTTTCCACGTCAAACATGGATTACAATATCAAAAAAATCGGTAATACGCCATGATTGTCCAAAACATTTGAATTCTAAAATTATATGTTAGTTTTATATAAAGATATGAAAATGACCGAGAAAATGTTAGTAAAGAAACAAATTTCAAAAATATCGTATAAAGAATATCTCTCAGAAGGAAAAGAAATTATTATTCATTTTAAAATAAAAACTACTTGTCTAATCGATTGGAATGAATTAATTTGAGAATATTCTTCTAAAGATAATGCAGATAGCTTTGAACTTTAAATTGCAATAAACAAAAGTAAAATGCAAAGAGAAAAATAAAGAACTTCCATTTTCCCCCAATCCTCGCGTCGACACTTGATAGTGACACAATTGTTGAGAAGGATGATGTATTAGATCCTTTATCATTGTCATTGAACAAATCCAGCAAGAGCACTGTCAACAGCAACGAAGATAAATAAGCTTATCAGTAATCGGATCAAAGAATGGCAAAGACATTTTCTGACATTCATTGGGAATAGATAATGTTCTATATTTTATATATACTCATGCATACAAATGTGCATTTATCCGTAACAGGTGGTACTAATATCTAGACGAATATATAAAATAATATATATGCAAAACGTATGAGTTGATCCAGTAGAGCTTATAAATATTCAATCTGTCATTCTGGTGATATGTATAATTTTTTTCTTATCTTTTATCCATGTCTAGTCTTTTGTAATCCCACAATCATCAATTTAAAAATAGTATAGAATGCTTTTAATAATTATTCTTTGGTGTAAAAGAAAATAATTTTAAGAGACGATAACTGGTAGTGAATTTTAATTAATGTCTTGTTACAACAAATGGAATATTCTTACTAATCTGTAGTGTATTCATAGGTTAAAAATATAACTAAATATATAATTAAATGTTTTTCCTTTCTTTTAGTTTATTTTTATGGCATCTTATTCTATTCATTCGCTATCTGCTATTCGTAACGGTACGCCGACAACAAACAATAAGAACAAAAATTTATTTTTAAAAATTATCACATTCCACAGCAAACTAATTAACTAAAACTGAAACTGAAAAAGAGTCGCTAATTAATGTTCAAATATGAATGCACAAATATGTAATTTTGTTAAGTAATTTTCTTAAATACGGTTTATATGAGAAATGCAGCTGTGTTTTCTCAAAATACTAATTTAAAAACTAAAATATTCGTTATGTAGAGGTGCTAGTGGTATGAATAAAACTCTTATATTTATCATACATTTTTTTTTTTAATTCCGAATTACGAAACTTATTTCAGATATCAAAAATCTTTAGAATCTACTTATCCTACCATGTGAGGAAGAACTCTGCCGCATTTGTGAAAGTCTACAATCAAACAGATAATTTATCACGTATCTCCTCAATTCGTCATAACTATTGTAATTTCGGAGTTCTTGAAAGCAAGACAAACACAAAACGAAATATATATAGGAACTTAAGTTTAAAAGTTTTTATATTTATCTAAATGATTACAAAGAACCGTAAAAATAAAGATAAAAAACAAATTCTGGTAAACTCGAAAATTTAAAGTAAACCCGATAATTATACAAATTAGAATTAAAAAAGAAATATATATAACTTACAACTGAATAGTTTGGATGATTAAATATGATCATAATTTTTAAATAATTGTAATTTAAGTTCAATTCATATATAGTTAAAATGGGGGTTCGTGACAATTCTTCTTAATAATGAAAGAAATAAACAATACCAAACTGTACTCTAACATCCAAAAGAAAGCCATTATACACTTATTAGAAAACGGGGTTCATCTCTATTATTTGCACATGTTCAATCTTATATATAATGTAAAAAGGTTTATCTGTCTTTTTCCGAAAGTTCCGTCAAGGAGTTAATTTAAATTTTTAAATAAGTTATATTTGAACTAATTATACATTACGTGCAAATTTTTAGATTACATAATAAAAAAACAACTCAGCATGCTATAAAAAAGATAAAATTTATGCCTTCTTGTTTTGAGTTCTTGAGCTACTCGGACTCAGACTATTAGAGGTCGCTGATGGTTAAGGTGCTAACAGTTGGTGAGACGCAACAGCATATTTGCGTAAGAAAAAAATTGAAAATAAATATGTATTTTCTATAAAATGTAGAATCAATGAAACAAAATGAAATAATTGATAAAATTAGATAGCGAAAAATAAGACCAAATCTGCATTTTTTTTTTCCTTTTTTTTATGGGCTGAAAGCTTTGTTTAATGCTAAGAAACTTTTTTTAATATAATTGTCAAATAAATAATACAAACTAAGACTGCCAAAATTATTAAAGAAAATGTATATTTAATAGTTTTCAATCAATCAATTTATAGAACATTTTATAAAGCATTTAATAAATATTATAAATATGAGGCAAAATTGTAAGTAAAATGTTTGTAATATTCCTCTCCAAAGTCTGCATTAGAACATCAAAATATATTTGAAACGTTTATATAAATAAATATGAACATAAAGAGCCTTTTCGTGTTCCTTAAACGTATGAAGATCTTTTTTGTTGATTCAGTTTTCTAAAGTTTGTAAACACGTTCATGTTCATCTCTAAGGACCAGTGAGACCAGAAATTCAGAAAGAACTGTTTCAACACGTGATTATCTTCATTCACTCTTTTTGAAAAATATTAACGTCTCATTGGAGTACCATGTTAGTGAATAAGTTAAAAACATTTCTAAAATTTGTTTCTTAAAATTATTTTAGTAATAATCATAGATAAAACAGCTCTTTCTGACTTTCTGTTAAAGTCAAATGACATAAATAAGCGAAAAGATAAATAAATTATTTCCAAATTTATCTTAAATTAAAACTATTGGATACTTTAAGTTTTAAATATTTTTATAATAACACCTTTTAAATAATTGATGTGTATAAATTTTTGAAACACACTCTGAGAGCTATATCTAAGAATACAATATATTATATAAATTGGTTTGTTTATTATTACTTGTATTAATTGCTTATTTCATTCAATATCACTTTAAGTGAAACTTTAAATTCTAAGCTTCAAATTGAACTATATTTTCTCTGAAGAAGTTAAATAAAACACCTTATGAATTCTTTATAAATTCCTTATGAATTCCATTTTTAGGTGTTTGTGTACATTAAAGTTTTCTTCTAAAATTTAAGAAATATAATAATATTTGAAATGAAATCTCAAAATTTTGTAATCCTGATTTTTTCATCAGATGTTCAGAAGTGTATATATCTGTAAATTACTACAACGTTTGCACAATACGCCCAATCCAGAGTGTAAAAAAAGTTTATGAGTAGGACTTTTTAGTGTATTCATGTATACGTTTACCACATAAATTTTAAAAAATAAGACACCGCTCAGTAAAAATACCACTAAAATAAATTTGAAAATGTCTTAAAACGATGCTATAAATCTGCATTGGAACCAAATATTACCCCTTCCCCGGAAATGTAATTTTATTAAAAAAAAGCGCAAACTATTGAATACTTATTTCCTATAATAAATTTGTTCAAACTGAATGGTATTTCATTTGATTTAATACGATATAGCAGATTGTACGAATAAATGTAACTTACCGTTTAAAAATGCAATGAGAATAATAAGTAATTCAACGTTTTCATCTAAGAATGAAATGTACATACCCTTTTAGCATTCCCTTCGAAAAAATTCTGAGAAGCAAAGATATATATATATATTATCTGAGGTAATACTCCGCAGAAGAAATGTACTTAAAAAGAATATCTGCCAAGAATTTATTCAACAGAATAACGACAAATTATATAATTGTATCTTAAAATTATCTAAAATTGTGTACTTTTTTTCATAAACAAAAAATATAACATACATAAAAGAATAAAGAATTGCGTATGTTTATGAAAGATCCTCAGTGATATGGAGTTCAATAAAATTTAGATTATAAGGGACATAAACAATGACTTTTCTTGTATTATACTTATATTACGAATACATATATTATCGTTGCTTATAATTTTCCATAAGTATTACATACGGAAGAAATATTAAATCATAATAACAAACAGATTGCCGATTTTTACGATATTGTCATCCGTTTTTACCGTGGAAATCCGACCCAACGTCTTCTAGGCCATCTTGAAAATGCTTAAGCCCCTCAAAAATACGTGTGCGCAATAAACAGCCATTGACATAGTATTCTTTTAATAAATTATAAGTTTCAGTAGCGGTTTTTCCAAATTTCATGTGAAATTTCACAACAATGTGTTACTCTATTGTTACACTTATCATTTTCCCTATGAAACAAGAAAAAAAATGTCTCTAATGCAAACGGAGGCTACGGCTATACGTATTTGGTAACAGAAGCGTTAGGCACTACATTCGAAAGAAAAGACTTCACACTAAACTACTTCTTCTGTAGAAACATTAGTTTCATTATTTAATAGCCAACCATATAGGCTTTCACTGTTTCCCAAAACTGTGGTATAGTAGATTTAAAATAACGCAGGAGAAAATACACCCCATAACAAAAATAAATAAATAAATAAAAAATCAAAAATAAAACAATCCCGACGCATCAAGAAGGATTTGCCCGATTGTAATGAAATTTCGTATGCAAAGACATTTGGACCGAATATGTGAATGATTAAAATTTGGTGTCCAATGAATGAATAGCGGGAACTACAGCGCATCGCAACAGCGAACTCAGCAGGTGCATATAAGAAACGATTCTCTATCGGATGATCAAATTTTCTATTGCATTGTGATATAGGATATTTTTCAATAGCAAAAATGCCTCTACGCAGGATCCGAGCTCTTTACGAACAACTGTCAGTATGAAAAAGGAGGTCTTATCTTTGGATTGAAAGAGACAGGTTGGGAAATCGGAGAATCGCTCGTCACATGAATCGAAGCAATGCGGCGATTAGAAGATGCTGGCAAGAATGAATGGATAATAGCAGATTTTAGTGTCATGATGGTAGCGGTCGACTAAGGGTCACAGTAGATCGGGAGGTCAGAGTTGTTATCAGATCAGCTGTCACAGCGCCTGATTAATCGTCATCAACCATCAGATGTGCGACCCATACACGAGTGCCCAACATGACCATTCACAGGAGGCTGATAAAGTGAAACCTACTCTCGTACCAACCGCTACGCCACCTGCCACTCCCACCTGCACATTGTCGAGCCAGATTACAGTGGTGCTTAGCTCGATCAGGTTGGAATGAGGCTGACTGGGGATGTATAGTGTTTAGCGACGAATCCCGCTTTCAATTGTGTCCTGATGATAATCTAAGACGTGTCTAGAGACGCCCATTGCAGCGTGTCCATCTTGCTAACACTATTGAACGCCACACAGCTCCTCACCCAGGAGTTATGGTCTGGGGTGCTCTTTCCCTTCATAGTTGGCCCCCTTTGGTTGCCATTAGAGGCACACTTGCAGGACAGTGGTACGTCGACGACATTATGAAGCCTGTTTTGCTATCGTTCCTTTTGCATTACCCTGGCCTTATTTTTCAGCAAGATAATGACATACCACATGCGGCACGTGTTGCTATGAATTGTCTTGCAGCTTGTCAAAGACTTCCTTGGCCAAATAGATCTCTCTCCAATCGAGCATGTCCGGGAAATGATGGGAAAGTGACTGCATTTACCAGGGAATGTTGATGACCTAGTTAGACAATTGAAGCAAATTTGACAAGAAATACCGCAGGAGACTATCAGGTAGCTTTATCACGCTATGCTACAACGTGTGGCACCTTGCACCCAGACTAAGGATGGGTCTACACCTTATTGAGTTCGTTACTTTATAACTATGTAACTCTGAAATAAATCAATACATTTTTGTGAAATTTTAATCATTTTCTATTCGGTGCATAATTTTCCTATCCTCCAATGTTTGTCTCCATTGGACAAATCCTTCTTAGTGTGTCGCTTTTTTTGTTTTTTTGTTATAGAGTGTATTTTCGTTACAGTCATTGATCAAGAAATACTACTACTCTGATTTAAATTTATTTTATTTTATGTTCAATGAGAAAGGGAGAGGATAATACATCATAAAATTGGCTGAGGACACCACATGCATCTTTGCGCTACAGTATCTAGATCTGAGGAGAGAGGAAACTTTCCCTCTTTGTGAAGTTAATAGAAAAAAAAATTCAGATCACATGGTATTAAATTTCGGAATATTTAAGAAGTTCATATGCAGACACGAAAGGGATAATCACTATTACTTTTAAGCGTTGGAATATGCCGAATCATGCAGATTTATAGCGTGTGATATAATAAATTAAAAGATTAAATGGAATTATATCAAAAAAAAGAAAGGAGTTTCCTATTGATATTGTTAAGGATAGAAAATTAATTGAATTTAGTTGCAAGATTTATTGCACATACATATACATACATATATACAGGGTGTCATAAAAAAAAACTTTGCCAACATATGCACGTCTAGCGTCCGTTTAATTTAACCGATCATGATGATATTTCAAATTCAGTTATTTGGAGGTATGCGCTCGAGATTCTGTGAATGGTAACACAGTGGCCCTCACGGTTAAGGTTATAGTAACAGAAACTCGAATTTCTCAAATGGCAACACTTATTTTTTCCTTCAATAGAGCTGGAATGAAATTTATAATAACAAAAATGGATGTGGTTAGCACATACAAAAAAGAAATTCGAAGATACGGGTTCCACCTGTGATAAACCGCGAACCGGACAGCCAACTGCTTCTGATGACGTTGTTACAGAAGTGCATCACACAGTGTCATTAGGGCATATGGCACACCGCAAGAGACACACAGCTCATGTGTTAAATATACCGAAAACAGCGGTCCTAAAGCTACCGCGTTCTGTACATTGCATGTTTCCATTCCGGTACCAGCATGTCAAGATGCTGCAGCGAGGGGACCAACAACTACGTATCGGCTTTGCAAATGAATTTCTGATACGATACAATGCTGATAACGATTGGCCACTTCGCATACTATGGACGGACGAGGCGCCTTGCAACTTAAATGGCAACGTGAACGCCAAAACTTGTGTGGACTGGGCAAATATGAATACTCAAGCTGAGGTATCAGTACCTTTATTTGACGCCAAAGTTACTGCGGGTTGCACCATTACAGACACAGTTGTTTTCATCCCGTACTTCTTAGAGGAAACGACACCAACTAGTTTTGTAATATACTCTGTAACAGTCTCTCGCTATACAGATATGCTGTAAAATTATGCAAAACCAGAATTGCTTCATCGGAATGCACTGAATGACATCGTTTGGATTCAAAATGGTGCACCTCTACGTATAGCGAAGTCTGTTCGCAGGGTCCTTGAACAGCATTTTGGAGATCACATTATCTCACGCCTTTTTCGTTTCCGTGGTCTCCATTATCTGACTCCATGGATTTCTGGTTTGGGGGGGGGAATCAAATCCAGAGTTTACATGTGCAATCCACAAACTTTGTCTAATTTAAAAGATTCTATAAAGCGAAAAAGTGCAAACATTCATATTACCATGTTACGTTCAGCATTATTTTCCACTGTCTTTCACATGCAATGCGTAATTACCTGTGACGACACTCATGTGCAAAATGTTTGATCTAAATACGTGAATTCTTTTGCCCTATATGTGTTGTCATCAGTGATTGGTGTTTTGTCTCTGTCATATGCAGTATTCCTTCGTTCACCCTGAAGAACTGTTTTTTTGGTAAGTGAATAACACGTCCGTTTTTGGGAATGTCTGTTCCGTTCCAACGCTATTTAAGGTTTTCGCATGCGCTAAATATTTTGCGATGGGAAGAAGTAAGAGTTGCCATTTGAGAATTTCGAGTTTCTTTTATTATAACCGTAACCGAGAGAGTCACTGTGTTGCCATTCTTGATCGGTTCAATTAAACGGATGCTAGAAGTGCATACATTGGCAAAGTTTTTTATGACCACCCTATATATATATATAATATATATATGTGTGTGTATATATATAAATATATATATGTGTGTGTGTATATATATGTATATATATATATATGTGTGTATGTGTGTGTATATATATGTATATGTATATATATATATATATATATATATATATATATATATATATATATACATACATACATCTGTGAGTGTGTTTAATTTACAAAGATTATTTAATTATTTATTGTTCCAATGTATGGATAGCAGTTGTTCTCGAATTTACTTAATTGTGTGGTCACCGAATATAGAAATATATTCTCTCTGGAAAATAATTCATAAAACATATTTTTAAAAACATTAATATGGTAACTTTCCCTACCATAGAAAAAAAGGAAACAAAATTTGAATAAACTAAATGTGATTTTTATTGTTAAAAACTTAAAATGGACTTAAGCAAATGAAACGGAAAGACTTCCGTATTGACTGGTAATAGAGTAATATATTGTGAAAGTAATGCAAAATTAGTGCTTTATCACTTACTGTCAGAAAACTATTGATTAATGGGTTTTGTTTATTAGAATTTATTATTAGATAATTCCATTTTTATAAATATTGAAAGCTCTCTTTAATATTTTTGAAGAAAATGAATAGTTGATATTTGAGAACTCTTGTCAATTGTCAAAGAGTATTAAAAATAATCAGTGTCAAATGATTAAAACAATTAATAAACGATATAAAACAATTTAATAAAACTATTTAAGAAGCTTCATCCATAATAAGCAAAACATTTGAAATAATCAGATTTAAAGCGCAGCTGTCTTTCTTCATTTTTTATAAGTTATAGTACTGAGACCTTGTTTGAATAGTTACAAATTGAGTTTCGAAATTGCGACACACTGCCTATTTCTAAAGATGTATAAATTCCCTCAATATTTCAAATATAATTAATTTAATACACTTTTAAATTTCAATATATATCTTTGAAATAGAAGGAGTAATGATGTATTTTAATTTACTTTTCAATTAGTTTTAATTTTCGAAATAACTAAAACATCAAGATTTCCTTACTATTTTATTTGTTTATTTATTTATTGCTGCGGTCGCTTAAGAAGTCCTTAAAATTTCCAAGAGTTGATGCTCGTAGAATCGAAAATGATTTGTTTTTAGTAAGCATCATAACTCACTAAACAATGGTCTAAATATCAGTCACTCGTATTCGTGATCATGCCATCTTTTGCATCTCAAAATCTCCTCGTCAAAACCTTTCTACCCGATGAGACACTCTTCGACATATTTGTCAAAACTTGATTGGAAACAACTCAACGTTTTGATTTCTTTTTGATTTGTGGTTCATAATGTTGAGTCCAGGTCTCACCGGCGGTAGTAACTCAACATGGCAGCAATCAAAATTTGATTTGTGTGCAAATGACTTCCAAATCAAAACTAACTTAGGAATCAATGTCAAATTTGTTTAGATTCCATTTAACAAATGGCAGCACATAATGGTAACAATAATTTACCTTAATGATGCTATCTGACTTCAAATACAAGTATTTTTTGAAATATGCTCAATGCAACTATAGTTCAGCATTTTCACACTTTACATTCTTTTAGTTTTATATCCTCAGTTATACCTCAGGAATGTGAGAAAAGTAATTTGTATCACGAAATCACAAAGCTGAAATAAAGAATAGTCTCCTGGGAAATCGATGATTATACGAAAATAGTGAACAAATGCATTTTTCTCTCGAACATAAAATTGCTTTTCCAACAAACAATACTATTGAAAATAGATCTTTACTTTTCTATTTATTGATAGTTGCGGAAAAAATAAAGGAAACTGATCTTCACTTTTTTTTTACTATTTACTGTTAAAAAAGTTACTTTTTGAATACCGAAATGAAATTCTTTTTTAGAGTTTGAATTCTAGATATCTTGTATTTGTTGTTATTTTACGGAATATGGAAAGTTAAAAACGTTTCAATAGTAACCTGAAAGGAATTTTCATGATAAATAAATTAGTTTTTCACACAGATTCTAAATTTAAATAAATTATCTCTCAAAGTCTTAATTAATCGTAATTAATCTTCAAAGTCTTAAATTATCATTATATGTATAAAACTTCCGAATATATTGAGAAAATGATTTCCGATCACTCAAACAAAGTTCTAATACCTCTCTTTATCTCTTCAAAGTTCTAATACCTCCTCTCTCTAGAATGATATATCAATCATATATTATTAAAAATAATATTTAATTTTTATTTCCTGAAAATATAAAAAATTTATAATCATTATAATATTAACAAAATTATAGAACATTATTTTAACATAAATAAAATATTTTATTAAATTTTAACGCTTAATTAAGCTTAATATCAAACTTATTGTGCCACAGAAAATAATCTCCAAGCTTAGAGGAAATTGTCTAACAAAGAACATATTTATATGTTCAGCAGATTTAATGTTATGCAAAGATATTATAAAGAATTGAAAGGAAAATTAATTTTTTTTAAAAAAAAATCTACAATTCAGTACAAATTCATATAAGTTAGGAACACGTAAAAATATACTGAATTTCGAAAAACTATCCTTAAGCTTTCAAGAAATTCAGTATGGTCTCAAAAGGTTCATAAATTCTAAATAAAACCATTTTAATTTTATTGTTTTCTTTTACATATAATCACGAACACATTAAGGTAATATATCATTATGTAAATAAAATACTTATTTTGTTACATGATTTTTTTTATTTGAGTTCAGTAAGAACAGTGTGAGAACTATTTTGTCTTTAGAACATTTTTTAAATAAAGCTCATTATTCGAGGATGTAGTTATAAAACATAACACAAACTAGCGCACAAGTTTTCTATTTTACATATTTGATTTGCTAATGGATGATTAAGGAGTATTGTGTATAGGTTTCAATTATTGTACTCAATATAATTATAAGACTTTAATACATAAATCCCTAAAGGAAGATTCGTATTAACTCACAGTCACACACACAATAAAATGATTATAGTAAATAATTTACTCATGTAGAACATATTGTATAAAGCACATACAAAAAACACATTGATAAATCCAAAGAGTCTGTTTCTGTTTTCTACTTTATGATAAGAAAATTTTTACATGTATTCTACTAAGCTAAGAAATATAATGCAAATATTATAATTTTTACTGTAAATGACTCAATATTTTTTTCTAGAATATGCTTCATAAATTATTTAAAATGGAAAAATGAAACGTAATGAATTAATAAAGCCATCTTAAGCTTGAAATAAAAGAGCGCACGCACGCGCCAGCGCGCGTTTGCCGCGTTACGCCAGCGCATACGATGCCACGCGCGATGCCGCGCTGCTTGCTGCATGCGCGTACGATATGCCGCGCGACGTTACGCTGATGCCGCGCGATGCCGTGCCGATGTTGAGGCGTTACGCTGCTCGTTGTCGATCCACGCGCGCGTTTGTTACGCTTGCTGCTGTTTGCTGTGTTGAACCAGCGCAGCGCCCAGGCGGCAACGCGCCGCGGCGAGCTGTTGCAGCGTTACGCGCGATATGTTTGATGGCGGCAGCAAGATGTTTTTCGCCAGCAGCAGCGGCGTTGCTGATATTCACGCGCACATATGCGTTACGCCGGCGCGGCGGCGCCAGGCGTTGCTGCACGCCACGAACGCACGATGGTGCGTTTTACAGATGAACGATGAGCGATACCAGCCCGAGAAGATATGTTGCCGCACGCCATGTTGTTTACGCCATTGCGCGCGCCGCGATATGATGCCGGCAGCAACCGCCAGGCGTTACGCAGATGTTATGCCGTTGAGCGCATGCCTGCATGCCTGTTGTTTAAGATGCCGCGCATACGCTACGCGTTTGCGCGCCAAGATGCTGGCGCGCTGTTATGGCGCAAAGATACGCGCGCATGCGCGGCGCGGCGTTAGTGCGCGTGATGCGTTACGCGCCATGCCATGCGCTTACGCTGCTTATACGCGCTGCCACGCGGCATGCCAGCCAGGCAAAGAAGCAGCAGAGGTTACGCGCGTCGCGCGTTGATACGCGCTGCGCGTCATACGCGCGCTGATGCCAGCATGCTACTGCTGATATTGTTATTGCGCGCCATGCGCCGATAGCGCGCGAGTGAGTGTCGCTTTACGCTGCCACGATACGCGCCGTTGCCAGCATGCGCTAACAGCCACGCCGCGCGTACGTTGTCGCCGCGCGGCGATGCCGCGCCGTCGCCGATGCTGTTGATGATGCCACGTCGCCATACGCCGATGCCGATACGTTTTGCCTGATTGCCCGCCGTCACGCCGTTCGTTTTTGATGCCGACGCGCCGCCGACGCGCGTCACGCCGATACGCCGCGCCCGCCAGCGCCGCCGTTGATATCGCCACGCCCGTTCGCTCTTCTGCCGCCACGCCGTTCGCCATGCCACGCCACGCGATGCCGCTTTACATCAATAAAATCCATCTCACTTTTTCAACTTATTAGGAAACAAAACATTTAAATTAGCTTTGTCGACCTTAAAATTTTATTTTGCATATATAATTACGAATAAAGTTTCAACTCAATAAATATTCAAATAAAACACCATTATATTTAACTTTTGTAAAATTACGTATGCAAATATATTTGTTGTAAAATTTCATTCTAATGACTACGTACTTCAGTATAACATTTATAGAAAATGTTGAAAAACAGTGCTAAAACAATTATATGTTCTGCCCAAATATTTCAGTTTATCAATGGTCATATAAAAATGATGGATGTGAATAAGGAATAATTTAATGAAACTAAAATTAACAAAAAGTAGATGTACCTGAACTCACTTCAATACGTTAATAACATTATATTAAATGTCACATGTTCCCAAAAAATATAATTATTTCATAAACCAAAGTTTTGAAACATTTTCAGGAGTTTGCTTAGTTACTTTTAGGTGTGGATGGTAGACTTAATTTGCTTTTGAGAAAGATCTTCTGGAAATTTCAAAACTATAAAAACTAACAGTGATTGCAGAAGATACTGCTGGAGGACTTATAAGAGTTTCTAACATGTTTTAAGGTATGCAAAATTTAAAAGATATGAAGTCATTAGAGTTAAGAAAAGTCTTGACACGTTGAGGTGTTGACTTATAAATATTTAATCTTTGTGAGTTTTAACACATCTGATGAACATGAAAAATTTCATTTCTATTCTTATTTGGATTAGTTGTGTTTTTCTTTATCAACACAAACCAGACTTACATTTTCAAAATTTATATAGTTTTAAAATAATCGTTCTATAATACGCGTTAAGCCGATTAAATTATTAATTTTAAATTGCGATGTTTTAAAATATATATTAACTTTCATTTTAATTTTGATGTTAATTTAAATGTAGTGATAAAATAGAAGGAACAATTATGCACTAAAAGGACAGGTTCCATGTAAAAGGAAAAGTGTTTAAAATAAGATTATTAAGATAATGAAATTAAAAAATATATTGATATAATCTATTGAGTGCCTATTGCACTGAAAACTAAAGGTTAATATGTACACAGCATCTTACTCGATCATTACAAGCGTCTTCCCTACTGGATCCATGATTTACGTATCAGCGGAACGAAGAACAGAGTGGACAGAAATCCAATCAAGAGATGAATAGGAAGAGGAACGGTATACATGAGCATGATATGCAGCTAGAGTACACCGATAATGTGGGGCGAATGAAAGTATGAGGCTGTTAAGGTGGGCGCTGTAAAAGTATTTCTAGGAAAGCGATGGAAGGAGATATAGTCTGTTTAAACGATGTCAAAGTTCTATCTGTGTGAAATGTCGAAAATCCAATAATTCTCCGACGACATCTCATCATTTATCAGATGCTAATCATTCGAATGATAAGATATCGGATTGTGACAAATGAGGCTGCAGAGTTCGGGATTGTCTCACAGCTACGTTTCCCGGATTTTAAGAAATTTAAAAGAACAGAAACAGTTATACCTGGTTA
>BMAW01100588.1:30029-43694 GCA_019974015.1 Nephila pilipes | reverse complement strand
GAAAAATGAAACGTAATGAATTAATAAAGCCATCTTAAGCTTGAAATAGTTTGAGTAATAACACTTTCACACATATTTTTCAAAATTTGAATTAGAAAATAATAATAAAACTAATATTAAAGCTGTCGTTGAAAATGTAATTTTGATTGACCATTTGACGTCATGCTCTGTAATATTGTTATTACTAAAATAAATAAGCGTAATCCATAAAAAATCAAAATTAAATTTAACTTCTTATGATTTGTTGTATGTAACTTATTTATTTTTAATATATATATATATATATATATATATTAAAAATAAATAAGTTAATAGTTAAAAAATTCATATTTTATATCGTGTGTTTTCTTGCACATGAAATAAGTTATTTGATTTAAAAGATCGTTAGTAAAATGTCGTATATTTAGTTCGAATATATAATATTTAAAGTACACGACAATTTCTTGACTATATACCACAAACACACACCACCCACCAACAACACACAACCCACACAAACACACACACACACACACACACATGGCATACAGTTTGATAAAAGGCTAAAAGTGTTTTATAACCATTGAAGTCAGCGAACATTAGAATGGAGATTTTAAATCCTCATTACAATCACTTCAGAGTATTTTACCAGCATGTAACTTTTTATCTGAGTATTGCAAGGAAATAAAAGTTTGATGTATTGTTTAATACAATGATCTTTTTGAAAATGAAAAATAATTATATCTAGAATCGTTTCATCTGTCCGAATCAATATTACTTTACTAATGAATACTTTTAACTCTTTTAGTATTGGTATCAATAAAACCCTCAATTCTCCTTTTCAAGCTTATTAGGAAACAAAACATTTAAATTAGCTTTGTCGACTTTAAAATTTTATTTTGCATATATAATTACGAATAAAGTTTCATTAAAAATTCTGAATAAATATTCAAATAAAACACCATTATATTTAACTTTTGTAAAATTACGTATGCAAAATATATTTGTTGTAAAATTTCATTCTAATGACTACGTACTGTAAAGTATAACATTTAATGAAAATGTTGAAAACACAGTGTTTCAAAACAATTATATGTTCTGCCCAAATATTTCAGGTCAATGGCTCATATAAAAATGATGGATGTGAATAGAAATTAATGAAATCAAAAATTAAAAAAAAGTAGATGTACCTGAACTCACTTCAATACGTTAATACTCATTATATTAAATGTCACATGTTCCCAACAAATATAATTAATTTCATAAACCAAAGTTTTGAAACATTTTCAGGAGTTTGCTTAGTTACTTTTAGGTGTGTGACGTAGACTTAATTTGCATTTTGAGAAAGATCTATAATACGTAACTGAACCGTTAATGATGGTTAAGCAGTGGTATTCCAAGACGACCCACGCCAGCCGGCAGAAAAACAGGTGACAGACAATGGAAGAAATCACTAGAAACACTCCACAAGCGAATGAACGACAGATATCGCGTTTTTCTATGGCCTGGGGTGACAAACAGTGGTGGTCTGTTTGTACTACGACCTGTACGGTGTGTACCTTTAACGCCTGCTCATCAGAGAAGGCGTTTTCTGTGGTGTCGGGAACACCAGAATTTGACAGATAATTAAAGATACTAACCAACCAACCAATCAAGTACTCTTTACGGATAAGAGCAATTTATTCTGAGTAGCGATTCTGGACACATGCACATCCGGAGAGAGCGGAAACCCGCAACAACCCTCCAACGTCATCGAAAGAGACCGGTTTGAAGAGCGCGGTTTTCACATTAAAGGAGGCATCATGCTTGGTTGCCGTACCGTCCTTCACATCTCCGAAAGAGGTTCCGTCCCCAGGACCTGGTGTTGTAACAAGATTCTCCATCCGTATGTGCGTCTTTTTAGAGGCGCTATGGTTTCGCAGTTCCTTTTCATGGACGACAAGGGGCCAGCTCATCGCACAGTAGCTGTCTAAGAGCTGTGGACAGTGAGGATATTGAATGTATAGATTGGCCAGCAAGACCTCCGGATCTAAATCCCATCGAGAATGTATGGGAATTTCTAGCGGACACTTGGCAGCACATAACTTAACGCCAGTAACGATTCCAGATCTCCGATTATCGGAACAAGACGAATGGGCTGCAATGCCTCAACAATTCATAGAAAATCTCAGAACCATAACAATATGAAACCTGCGTGGTAGTCACGGGAGATCATATCTTCTACTAAAGGCTGGATGTTTCTGGCAGAACATCTGTCACATACACGTTTCTGCTTTTAGTCGCATTGTGCTCCTTGCTACTTTTTCAGTAATGTTCCTTTTTATTCTGTTGATTTCTTTTTTGGTATATATATGTTTTTTTTTGTGTGTGTGGTGCCGATAGACGTTCCAGGTCCACTAGCGCCGCCTGCAGGTTCCTGTGGAAACAAACGAAGCAGTCAGTCAGTTGCCAGACGGACATGAGACGGAAGACGACCATGAATAAAGACGAAAGATTCTTTTTATTTTCGGACGCATTGTTATAACGTTGAGGAGAAAAGTTTATGAACGAATGTTCTATAGTGAATTCTTGATATTAACATTGTGTGTGTGTACTTATTCCCCTCTTATATTAATTAAATAGTTTAGTTCAATAATCGTATTTAATTGTCGATGGCCATCCTCGCCCCCCATATATATATATATATATATATATATGTGTGTGTGTGTGTGTGTGTGTGTGTGTAACAGATTTATTTAATATTTATTAAATAATAGATATTTCTATAACTTGATTATGAATGTTTTCAGAGAAAAAAAACGTGTAAGTATCATGTATTCTTAACGTATTTAACTATCTTTAGTACTTTATCTTTTCTGTTATGATATATAGAATCTGAAAATGAGTTTAATTAATTTTCCTGCCATTTACTTCATATCTACTGCTTTATGAGTTTTTAATCCACTAGTAATCACTTGTTAAATTGTAATTTTTTCAGTCACGTACGGGACAATAGTCACTACAGTCACATTTTAAAATTGAAAATTAATATATTAACTTTAGAGTATATTAATGGACTCTTAACTGAGGTGAATGACTTGAAGAACGAGATATTTGAACAATTATTATGAATAGAGAAGCACAGTTGTACATTTTACGTTTTAATTTTTCACAAGCATGGCCACCTAGTAACTTGTCTCGCCTTGTGGATTCATAAGCTGGATATTATTGACTAATTTGTTTCATGTCCCCATCAGAATACGCTGCAGTTGTATTGTAATATGACTGATAACCTTCCTATCTCTCCACCCAAATAGAGAGCCTTTGCATGAGTCCTATGATTGTAAAATATTGAGATATCAAATATAATTACATAGAACAATTAACAGAGTAAATAAATAAAACAATTAATGCTTAGTCTTAATAGGATGTTTGAATGAATATATTGTTAAGATATTTGACCTCATTATAAAAATTAAGTTACAAACAAATTACGTTGCTTATTTTATGACAAGGAAGACTGGTTAAATAGGTGCTGAAATAGAAAACAAATATATTATTTTAGATTAACTGTTACATACCAATAATAAAACGCGATCACATTTAATTTGTAATGCACAAATTCTATAGTTGTTGTACAGAATGCCTAATTTAAGGATGCTGCAAAAATTGATAGAGTCAGTCACTTCGGTTCACACTTGTAATCCAATGAAAGAAACAATCTGTTGTGTCACGTAAATTTTCAATTGTGTACTTGAAACTGATCATACCCTTTTTAAGTGGACAAATTGAAAGCTACCGAAAGCCACGCAAGCGCAGAATTGCCTAATATTCACAACAATGAAAATAAAACCATTGGGCGGACAGATATCACCCACGTTAGTTTTGAAGGGTTAAAAATTGGTTTTCTCTTTACTCTTTCAATTTTTATCTTACATTATAGTTTTAATTGTAAAAATGTATTGAAAAACTCCCTTTTAAAGCTATTACAAAACTTTTTTCCTTTCTTATAGATGGCATAATGGTACCTTATATTAAATATTAATATAAATGTATGAATAGAGGTTTTGAAGTCTTTTAAACTGCAGGAAAAGTTTAAAAGTTTTCTTTCAGAAAAACTTCTTAACTCATTGTTTTTAATTAAAATAAATATTTAAATATACAATTTGATAAAAAAATACTATAAAAAGATAGATAAGTTGATTTAATAAGGTATCACGTTCCAATTTCTTTTATTATTACAGTCTCTTTTTTTTCTGAGTAATTACAAAATTATGCATTCACCGAGATTTGAAATGAGTTGGGCGTCTGTCAATATTGTTAAAAATATTAAATTCATAACAAATAATTAAAATCTAATTGGAATTAATAGAATTCTATTTAATTAAAATGTTTCATTATATTCCTATAGGAATTCATCATATATTCTTAAATAATGTGTCATTTTTTACATTACTGTATATCTCAATTTGATATCAAAACAGTTGCCGAAATGAGGTATCTAATTAGTTAGAATTTTAATAATATATAATAGTTTGGGAAATTGAACTATTTAACTTGAGCCAAAATTTGGTAAGGAAATTTTTTAATGATACATTAATTATATTTTTCATCATTCAACATAATTACTTCTGAAATCAATGAATTAAAGGCAGAAAGAGATGCTTTTATCATTAGATTTATTTATTTCTTTAATTAATAGCTCTATTAATTTTGAAATTTAATTATTATTTCAATTTAATTTTTCCAACTTATAATTGTTTTTAAAAATTTCATCAAATATAAGTGTAATTTCTATAACTCTAACTTTGATGAAATCCAAAGGTGCATAAATTAAATTTTTAAGGAAGCTTCCTAAATTTATATATATATATATATATATATATATATATATATATATATATATATATATATATCGAGCTTTTAAACACACTAAAAATAATTTTTCCGATTTCTAAATTTAAAGGAATTTTGTGTTAAATATTACGTTTTCACTGAGCTTTATTTAATTTTAAAAGTCTTTTTAATACTTACGAAATGTTAACATATATCGCCAATATTTTTCTCTTCCGTTATCTTCGAGAGGTCTCTTTTGTCACCATTAAATACGGCGAAACCAGACGTTTCATTTTATCATCCCCAATATTCAAGCCCACTGTCTTTATATAGATTATAAATAAGTTTTAGAAGTGGTAATTCTCACTTTCTCTAGTAATCATTTCGATAAAATGTCTTTGTCGTCAATAGACAAAGGATCTTAGGTTGTATCTAAGCGTCATAAATTTCTCTGAACAAAAAGACTGATAATCCGGATGTTCAGTTATTAATGTCTTCGATTTGATAAATTGCGCCTAATAACCTGTTCTGATGATGAACTTCAAAGATTTCCGTGGAAATTTATAAAAGGAATATGTTGATACTTCATAAAAGTTTCTGCTCTAATCTAATAATTACCAAGATTCGAAGAGAGAAGCATTCTGAGATTTACCTCGGGAAAGTATTGAAGAACAAATATGGAATTTTTTAGGAAATCCATGTGAGACTAATACTTTCTTCGTTTGTAAAGCATCATATATGTTTCATAGGTATTTATTTTTGTTGATTTGTAGAAATTAATTATTAGAATTTCTTTTCTCATTAAAACTTTCTCACTGGTACCAATTATTCCTAAAATATGTTAATAGCATTAACGACTATAACTTTCCTATAATTAGTTTTACTATTTAATCATCCAATCAACCATTTTGAATAAAAAAAATTTCGCAAATATTTATAATTTCTTCTAAAGAACATTTAATTTTTAATATGCTGCAGTAAATTTGATGGTTTCTACAATATCCAGCGCTTCGTTAATAATCTTGTGTGTTTTTATAAATAAGCAAGATTTGTAAAGCTGATTATACAATTAAATTAACTTCTGTTAATTGTACCTAATTGAACATTTAGGATTTATGAACTTGAATGAATAATGAGGAGAATCTATCGGGAAATTTAAAACAATAATGATTTTGTATCAAGTTGCTTTTCGAAATTCATATTCTTTGCTACCTTGACTTGTTGCTATTAACGACATTGTGATAGTTTTTTATTACTGCGTGTAATAAAGAGTCCAGTGTTTAACAATTATTTATTTAGAGTTTGTTAGCAGAATCATGGAACTTGTTCTCGATCTTCTCTCTCTCTCTTGAGTGCATTCTTATTCTTGTTACTCTACCTTGGTAAATCATTCTTATATAAAAAGGGAGGACCTCCAATATGCCCTCTAGATAACAGACGCCAAATATTACACCTTTCCACCAAGATAAGAGATTGGAAGGAATGAAATGATGCACAATTATTTATCTGATGTAAAATATATATGGTGACTGTGTCACAAGAAAATATATATCACAGAAAATACTAAATGAAAACAAGATTCTACCTCATCGATGTCAAGATAATTTAACACTGATTACAAATTATAGCAAAATAAAATAAAAAAACAAAAATTTCACTTATATGATTAACAATTAGCCCACAAATCGAGGCAAAAAGACAATGTCTTAAAATAATAACAATAAGCATACTTTTATAAAAATGAATTTCGTCTTCTGTTTCAAACAATAGAGAAAAATCAAAACAAGAACTTTCATTGAGCATATTATTTTTGGATAAAAACTGTTCTTCCTTTTGTAGATCATTATTTCTAATGATTTCTAATGTGCTTATTTCATTAAAAATTATTTGTAATTCTACTGTGCATATGAAAAAAAATGTTTCCACATAAAGAAACAATTTTAATTTAAAGCTTCATGAAAACCTTCTTATTATACACATCAAAGTATTAATTATTGCTTTGAAATACTAATCATCATACTTTTCAAATTAATAATAATTTTACGCTTCAAAATATTAATTTTCATATATTTTAGAGTATAAAATATTACACCTTACAAAATATTAATTTTTATACACTTCAAAAATATTTTTCCTCATAAACCTCAAAATTTTAAAAAAGGCTAACACACACACACACGCACGTTCGCGCGCTCACTCACACACATACATATATGTATGTATTTGTATATGTATACATACATATATATATATATATATATGTATATATATATATATATATATATATATGTATATACATACATATATATATACATATGTACACACACACACACACACACACATATATATATATATATATATATATATATCGTACAATTATTAATTATCGAAAAATCCATCCTTTTAGATAATAATCATCAGAAAAACAATAAACCCTATGTACTCCAATGTTTGTGTTCAATTAAATAATCCTTAAGATAATCAATCAATTATTCAATCAGTAATCTTAAAAAAATTATTCATACTCATTCAAATAATACATGAAAAATAATCAATTAATAACTTTTTAAACTATTCAGTCAATAATGCTTAAATTTGATTTCAGATATTATTTGATAAACTAATATTGGATTTACATTTATACTCAATGAAAATTTCATTATGAGTCAAAAATATTAAAAGTTCTATAACAATGTTAGCATAGTCAGTCAGAGTTTAAATTTTATAGGTCTTTTTTTTACATTAAAAAAAATCTCTTACCACTTTTCTTTTCTCTTAAGATTCGTGCGGTCATCGAAAGGAAGGGGTCTTTTTTTTCTTTAGTATGATTTCTCTGACCGTTTAATCACTATGCACTTTTTCAAATGCTGCAGGTGGTTTTCCTTTCACCGTTCATCGTTTGTTATCTATTTTTGTTCCTGAGAACTCCTGCTCGTTGGCGTGTGAAGCTTCTTTTATTGTTTTATCAGAATTTTATAATGAAGGAAAATCTTCTTTGATTGCTGAAATAAAGCACCCTTTTCGTTGTTCCTGGCTGATGCACGGGATTGCAGTCTTCAGTTTCTCGTATTACTACCATCCTCTATTTTCTTCAGCTGTGTGCATCAATGGATATCACAATCGGGTCAGGTATTTAATTGTACTCTTTTGAGGACGTAAAATTTCTCGTAATCATTCCTCTTCTATCAAACTGATGTCGTTGTGACGAGGTGTAGAATTGCACGTCTTTCTTCTCTTCATTGTAGGAGGGTGATGGATGCTAAATCACTCTTTCCTTTCTATTTTGTTGTGTAACACCACAAGTGTCCTTTTCTTCAAAATATTTGGGTAAATGGGTTGGCGGTGGCTTCCAGTACTCGATCTCTTGATAACCGTTTCTCCTGGTTTGAAGATTTTGCGACATTTCTTTCTGCTGACTTTCTCCTCACATTTTGCTTTTTGTTGTTCTCCTTTTCAGTAAAATTTATATTTTTTTTTTGTCGCCTGCTTCTGTTTCGCTTTGGACTTTCTTCGTCACCACCTATTTATATTTGAATTTTCTATTCCATTTTCTATACTTTCTTCTCTTTCCACGCTCTTCTTGAAGTAATGCTTCTCCTGATTTTCCCTGTTCTTTCTGCTTCATTAATTCTTCCTGTCTTATCAAATATCTTTGTTTTTCACAAAATACCTACAACTTTTCTTTCCCTTTAGTTAAAACACATGTTTAATTTCTTTGGATTTTTTTTTAGAAATGTCTTTTTACTTTAAATTTATTTACGTTTCTAATAATGATTCTTCTTTGTATCCAACAGAAATATTTTACCTTTAATTTAATTCAGTAGTTTCTCATTTACTATCGGTAGTTCAGTTAATTTCAGTTCATCTAAATGCATCAATTATTCACGATACTGCTGTTCTTCTTTTCCAATAATTTTCTTCCCGTGTCTCAGTACTTATTTGCTTTCAAATTCTCCATTATAAAATGTTTATTAGAAATTTTAATACCCAACAGTACTGCTCTTTTTCTTACATATATTTCCATGTGTATTTCCTTTTTCGTTCTAGTTTTTCCGGCTAATTTAGCTAACAGTCTCAAGTCTTTCTCCTTTTCATTTTTCTTTCTTTTTCTTTACTCCAATTTTCGTTCGCTTCCTTCCTTTTCTTCCTTCTTCAAACTCAATACTCCGATTAGTTTCGATTTCGTATCAGATTCTTTCCTATGTAAACGCATTTTTTGTAAATCAAATTGCCTATTTTCTCTTTTTTCCCCTTCTTCCGATTCTGACTTTTCCTTCCGGTTTCGTCTTTCCATGATGGCTGCAAGCAGTTTTCTAAAAGACTTATTATCAAATTACTCAATGCTAGTTAAAGAATTCTTTGAATTCAGCATTGTTAGCCCGGAAATATCCCTGATGCTCCTCTCTGTGGTAATATATTGTAAATATTTTTATCATCTAGAAAGAAAAACCATTTTATTTATTCCTTAAATAGTTTCAAAACAACCAAATATATCCTTGCAACACGAATCACATTCTTACCCGTACTATTCTCATTCCCCTCTGGGAACATATCGGACTTTTATATTTAATTATTAAAAAACAGTGAACTTTCAATCACTAATATTATTCTAGTAACAATTTTTTTTCCATTGGTCATTTCTGATTCTAGAAATAGAGCGTGTCCTAATAGCTTTTCTTTTTGTTAAACTCGATAAAGATCCTTAATTTTTAACAAGAGAATAAACAGTTTATTTACAGTTCGTTAGCGAAATCTCAAGAAATAGTCAAGGAATCGAGAAAAAACCGCCATCATTTTCTCTTGCGAACAGGTACCAAATATTACAACCATAGGGTAGTCTTATAAAATTTCATGGTACTAAATCCTCGCGTTGTGCTAAACTTATATAACGACATAATTTTAGATGAATGATTTGATTAGGAAATAAAGAAAATATGTGACAATTTCCTCTCTTATTATGCTCATATTCCTAAGAACAACAAAATGATTTATGTATTATTAATATATTTAACTTACATTCTAGACAATATGATTTTCAAAAGGATCCTATTCAGGTTTTAGTTTTTAAAGGTAACAAATGGGTACCCAGATCACTAAGGAAATAAATTTCGAAATTTTAAAGTTTCTGGTAATAATATAATTTTATTTGAAAATTGGTTAAAAGTTGTTACCTCTATGATTTTCTTTCATATAAAATTTTATTATTATTAAAAAGTAATTTATTTAAAAAAAGATAAGAATATGTGGATTTGAACAACCTTATTGATAGAATGCATTAATTTTAATTCTATTTAATATCTTATCATTTCCAGTGAATAAGATTGTGCCTAAAATACTTATTGGAAAAAAATAATCAATAAAATACTGAGATGTACATATAAGTTAATTTTTTCAAAATACCTTTTTCTTTGTTCAGAACTTTTTATCACTCTGAATTCATAAAGGTTGTACCTCTATAATGATTCGAATTAATTATTATCCTGCATTGTATTCTAACAATCCATTTTTGAAAATGTTTGGATTGAGAAACATTCTTTACTTGTCGAGGGAGATGTGACGCACGATTCAAAAGTAACCATTTAACTATTGAAGTTATGGATAAATAACGTCCCCCACATTAATCATCCTAAACTTATGCGTGAAAGGAAATTCCATTTCAAGAGTCGCCCATTGCAGAGAGAAACAATTAACTTTTCCTGTTATAAAGTTTCCTCTACTCCAGCAAGGTTTGAGTTCTGCATGACATCCTCGCATGTTTACCAGGTTCCCCCTTCTAAACCAGAAGTTCTATGACTACAGTAATAACTGAAGGGGAACGAACTGCCTTTGAATTATCTCATTCAGTATTAGGTCTTAATTTGACTTAACGTATTACAAAATGCATTGTTGGTGTTTAACTGGTTTGCAGATACAATGAAGATGAAGTAGTTTGTGGACTATTATTGTTGATTTGTAGAATAGAAAGAGGTTTGTTAAAGCTGACGTTTACAAAATGGTAATTGAAAATTATTCAGAAATGTAATTCGTGAGAATTTGTCAGTAGTCCAATAAAACTTTGACAATAACGAGCTCAATGTATTCTATAAATTTCGATGCAATATAATATAACATAATTAGTCCATTCTTGATTCACATGTTACTGAAATTATATATATGTATATGTGTGTGTTTGTGCGTGTGTGTGTGTACGTGTGTGGGGGGGGGAGGTGCGTGAGTCTGTACGTAAGTGAATCAAGTGAAACTAAAGAAGAGTATAGTCGAAATATATGTAGTTAAAATTAATAAAAGAATGAAATTTTAGATGCAAAGTATTAAATCATAATAAAAGGTACGAAAGAGATATAAAATTAAGAGGATAAAACAAAAACAAAAAAAAAGAAACAATTTTTTTTATTTATTTTTGTATGCTTAATATCTACTAGTCATGTATTTTAAGTAATTAAAGTTTTTAAATGCGGAAACTACTGCAGCTGTACAGTCACCATTCCAAACAGGTTCCTATTGGTTAGTCACAGGCGCTAATTCGGAAGTATTCTTCCATGTTTATGTTTGAGCTCATTTAAAATGTCTCACAAAATTGAAAATACGTCTTTTGTGGAATATGCAATATGATTCGTTTTCTGCATGCAAAAACGGGGAAGCTGCCGAAATTCATCAAAATGTTAATGAAATGAATACAAAATAATACTGTGAGTAATGGAATGATACGAAAACAAATGAAAGACTTCAAAGAGGGGAATAGATGCATCCATCATCACCCAAAAATGTGAAGCTCAAGCAAACAATTTCAACACGCAAAATTATGCGCGCTATGTTTTGGAATAGATGAAGAAGGTGTTGCTTGGGAATTATTTCCGTTAGAGTGACACAATAAATTTTGAGATATATAGCGACACCTTAATTAAACTGCGTCATACAATTAGAAAAAAAAGACGTCACAAGTTCAATTAAGAGATTGTTTAGTGGCATGCAATTGTCTGTCTATTCGAAGTTCATCGCACCCAAGATCTCACCGCATCACGTGACTGGAAGCAATTTGATCATCCTCAGTACAGCGCAGACCCGGAGCCCAAAGACTACCATTTGTTAATTATTTTAAAAAGAATTTATCCGTCTTGACTATGATGATAATGTCAAAACGAGCGTGGTGCCGTGGGTAGCTCATCCGGGGGTATAACGAGGGATGTGCGAAACGTTTCCGACCTTTACGTGAAGATGGCAGCCCTTGCCAATAAATGCTAGGGAATGGAGTCGCACATCTTTTTGACAGGTATTTATCAAAGTTTCAGCCATTTTGGATGCGCAGTTGTGTATGACAATCACTTGAAACAGTAGATGTGAGTGTTTTTGTAAAAATAGAAAAATAATCGATTATTGAGCTGTCATTAAATATTTGTTTTTGAAAAACAATGCGTACGACTGAAATCAGAGATGAGTTGGACGCTGTATACGGTAACACTACATCATCATTTACCATAGTGAAATTTTAGGCAGCTGAATTAAAACGTGGGCGTACCAGCTTGGAGGGACGTCCAAAAACTGTATCCACTTGCGATAATATCGCTAAAGTTCACCAAATGGTACTGGATGACCATCAAGTAAGAGTTTGAGAGAGATAGCAGAAGCCATGAATATGTCCAATAAACGTGTTTTTCACATATTGATTCAATATTTAGGCATGAGAAAGTTGTTCGAGCGTCGCGTGCCACGTTTTCTCATATAAGGTAAAAACGTGTTTCAGTGAGCATTTTCAACAATCTGTTGACGCAACATAAGCCTGATAAATCAGAGTTTGGGAGCCGATTAATAACTGTAGATGAAACTTGGATACACCATTACATCCTAGAACCAAAAATACAATCAAAACAGAGGACTGCGAAGGAGGAATCGGTTTCAAAAAAGCAGAAACGGTTTTTTCGGATGAGAAATTTATGGCGACTATTTTTTTGAGATAGTCATGAAGTTATCTTAATCGATTATCACAGACAAAAACATTACACGAGCATACTATGCATTATTACTTGACAAGCTGAAAGCAGAAATTACGGAAAAAAGGATACGCCAAGGCTAAAATATATGAATTATGGTTTGAACTGCTTCATCACCTTTCTTACTCACCAGATATAGCCAAATATAGATACTTCTTTTTGTTGCCCAAACTAAAAATTTCGTTCGGAGAACAGAGATTTTCATTAAATGAGGAGACCATGACCTTCGTAAGCAATTATTTTGCAGAGAAAGACGCCAAGTACTATTTTGACGGAAGAAATACATGTGAGCATTACTCTGGGAGAAGTGTATGGACTAATAAGGAGATTATGTAGAAAAATAACAATAAATTTAAAGGAAAAATGTCATGTATCTTTGTTGGATCGGAAACTCTTTTCAGACCACCCTTATATATATATATATATATATATATGTCTCATTGTTCCTAGAATTCCTGTGGGCATGACGAGACCTAATTCTTCATAGCGTGAACAAGCTTATTCTACTTAAACTTGGCCAATTCTGCGTGTATGACCCCTGGAGACTTATGGACGCACATTATCATGGAGCAGAAATACACCTTCCGTGAGCAGCCGCGTCTTTTCTTCTTGATGGACCTGCGTAGGTTTCAGAATGTCTCATGGTTCTTTCACAGTTTATGATTCATATAATCATATCCTCAAGCGCACTGCCGCGTCAAATGGGTGGCAATCTTTAAAAGACCCTCTGTTCTCTCCTTCGCATGCTGGCGCCCACGCATTCTCCGATCCACGCCGGAGATCCATTTGGTTACTGAGTTACGCCGGAGCCGGTTACGTTGTTACGCCGTTTCGTAATTTTTCATTTATGCGACCCTTGTACTCTCTCTCTCTCTCTCTCTCT
>BMAW01100588.1:0-25029 GCA_019974015.1 Nephila pilipes | reverse complement strand
TATATATATATATATATATATATATATATATATATATATATATATTCTCATTTACTCATATATATATATATATATATTCTCTACATTTTTATTTGGGTAACCACATTTATATTTCTGAAGATAAAGATTTGTTTCAAATATACATAAATTTATTTCAAGGAAATAAGTTTGAAAAAAAAATTAATTTATTCTGAAAATTTTTACCTGAGGACTTTGAACTTTATTAAAATGTTTCATTCCTAATTATATGATAACCATTCTATATAAAGAATAAAAGAAAATTATAGTTAATGTGATATATTTTTGAATAAAAAAACAACTTATTATTTTTTCATTATATAAAAAATATCTACTTACAATTCTTATATTATATTACAATTTTCTTAAAATTTAAGAATTTGTTTTAAGTAATAATTAAATATATAGTATAATGTTACACAATTCAAAATGAAATCATTAGTATAAAAGTATTGTTTACAAAATATGATAAAAACAATCCTATCGATACCTATTTAATAATGACCTTTAAAATGAAACCTTTTCTCAAACTGATTTCGTTCGAAGACGTAGTATTTTTAAAGCGTTTTAGAAGCAATTAGCAACAATTTTTTTTCGAAAAATATTTGCCTTTTGAGTCATGAAATGTCGTTCTTATCGTTAATAAGCGCGACAGAAGCCTGATTAGCATTTTTTCCCATCAAATTACAGAAAAGAGCTCGATCGTATGAACCAAGACTATAACGAATAATTTGTTTCTGCTTACAGAAGAAATATTTTTAATGACCGTATTTTAATTTTCAAAACCTAGAAACGAAAATCAACATATTTTGAAAGTTTTTAGGAGTGTAAGACAAGAAGACGATATCAGTTTTTTGTTGTTGTTGCGGTAAATATTTAGTAATTGGAAAGAAAAAATTAGATGCGAGTTTCAAGTAATTAATCTTTAATAGATTTCACTCTTAACTGAAAGAACACTTAAAGAGTAAAAGTAAGGAAATGTGTGAGAGAGAATATTGCAAGATATTTAAGCAAACGATTAACTTACTTGGAACAACTAGAACAAAACATGTGTAAAAACTATGGCTCTAAATCCATCTTTGAAAACAAGTTAAGAATATCTAACTATGATTTAAAACTATAAAAATAATTTCTGAGCTTAAAACTTATTTATTATTTCATTTCCTAAAAATAATCTTATGTAAATATATGACAATAGCCTGTTATGAATGTTTTCTAAAAATTATTTCCTAGAAATATTGTAACTTCTAACATGGTAACATTTTAAGAAAAAAGTTTTTGGAAGCATTCTAGAAATCTCTTTAAGTATGTTGCTTAGATCATTGTGCTTTTTGTATGTTTGCATGTAATAATAATTTTTTCATTTTTTAGAATGCATAAAACGTATCTTGAAATGTAGGAGTGTTCAGTAAGATGATTGATTATGGTTATTACGTAAAATATATCTAAGAAAAATGGTATAGCTTCGAGCAAAATGCTATTAAAGTATGTAAACTTTGTTTCGAAAAAGAATGCACTGATTCCTTATTAAGTGTTATTAACCGATCCCAACTCAGTTAGTGATACTTCTATAAGAAAATGTCAAATTTTTTCTCTATCTAAACTTAGTTCATAACACAGTTTTTTTCATTTTTTAATTCTACAACCATTTTTCAGCCACTAGAAAATAATCATGGAGTTCCATTTGGAGACACGCAAAAACAACATAATACATTATTAATAATCATGGGAAAATAAATAAGATCACTCTCCCTCGAATCTCAATTAATTCGTCTGTTCTAGATTGGGCCTCTAATAATGAAATCAGCTTATATATTCACTCGTTCTGATTCTCGCTATCATCCGGTTCTTAACTTAGCACTTTCTCTAGAATTCGTTTCAACTCAAAAAGCTAATTAAGACGGTTGAATTCAAATTATAAATATCTATCAAAAAGTCATTATCCTCTATCTCCCTTCATTTTATTTCAATTCTAGTTCATTTATATATCATTATCTTTTCTGTAGTTCACTGCAATTCTATCTTCATATAATTTATTCATGTTTCATTTGGGTTAGGAAGAAATTGTACTTTCACGCAATTCAAATTACTCTAAAGTCCCAGAGGTTAGCATAAAGAAAATCTCGAATAGCCCAACATCACAAGTTGAGCATTCACTGAAGATGAGCGAAATCTTTGGTTGAAGCAATTGCAATGCAACTCATTGTTGAATTTTTTAGTAAAGTCACTCATCAAATTTCAACATGTGTTAAAATAAATATGCACAAATTTATTTAACATTTATACTTAATAACTTTACATTGTCTTAATATAAATGTGTCTTTAATTTGGATTAAATCTTAAAATACTTAATTTTCATTGCAGATTCATACGTTCGGTAAGAGTGTAATCGAATTTTGGTAATCGACTTCTTATATCATAATTAAGTAGTTACTTTTCCATTAAAATACTTGTATATATTATTGAATGCGGGTTGCATATTATTCTTTTTTCTTTTTCCAGGAAAAGAGAAATTTTACATACATATTTAAAAAGCAAAACTTAAAATCACGAGCCAAAATTTGTTTCAATCAAGTCTCTCAAGTTATTAGGAAATTGATATCATGTTATTTTGTTTATTATGTAACTTATAATGATTGAATAATACATTAAAATTAAGATCTGAAAAATCTATGCAACTTAAAATTTGTGTAATACATATATACCAAATTAAAATTCATACGTTTTCACTTATGAAAAATAACAAAATTACAAGCTATTCAAATATGATTCAACATAAGAAAAAAATCCTAATACAATCTTAAAACAATTATTTAATTCACTGTTTTTTAATACAATAGCTATAGTTTTTTAATAAAAATGTCATTTCCTAAAGAATTAAAACGAGTATAAAGTGACCAAAAATAAATATTAATATTAGTTAATTTAATGAACTCTTCGTCTTAAAGCTTTAGAATGAACATATCCGTATTTTCAGAATCCCTCGTTTAGAAAAGACTAAAGGAAAAGTAAACAATTTATTATAGTCTCGCATCAATTATTTAAATTTAATCAGAAAAATATTTACAAAACCGTTAATAGTATGGCAGTAAGAAGCCTTGTTATGTAACTTCTCAAATTATTATTACTTATTTCGTATATTTTAAATTACATAGTATGCAGTAATTTAATTACATAGTTATTCAGTAATTGTTGTTGGAAGAAATAATTTACAATAGAAGGAAAATCCTTTTATTAATTTATGAGTGGAATTATTGTGAGAGATATTATTTCAAATGATGAGAAATTAATGCTTATGATGAAAAATAGTAAAAAAAATCCCCAATTCTAGACGCAAGATAGGAAAAAAAATGAACGAAAGCAAATAGTTTATTCATAGTCGTGAAATACAGATTTTTTTAAAGGCTATTTTTGAAGAAAATAATTCGAAAAAAGTTTTGCTTTGCATCAATCAAAATCAGCATATTTATCAAAATGTAATTGCTATATAAATATCCAAAAAGTGATACAATTAGATTATGAATTACCCAATTACTCTAAAGTAATATGGGGATGAAACTGTAAATCAGGATATTATGTTAAAGGGGATTCAATGTTTATCTGTGGAATCGTGTTTTTCTTCATATTATTTTTGAGGAAAGTCTTATTTATTATAATGCTCGCAAAATTAAATTAATATGTATCGCAAACTTTTTTTTTCTTTTCGTCTAGTAAATTAATAATTTTAGTGTTAGCGCTTCTTATTTATGTATCTAATTACTTATAAAACAAACTATTCAATATGAATTACTGTCACACAGCATTTCAAAAAGAAATCATTGTTTTTTTATTGATTATGTTTTAAGATAGCACTTAGAAGTAATGCGATGGCGATCGAAAGAATGATCTCTTAAATTTGAGCTTCAATCAAGTGACGAGGATGGCATCTAAGTTGACCTCCTTCTCCGAACTTTCACACCAAGCCAACAAGGAGACTTGAAGCCTCGTCAGATTTAACGAAATCAGCCCCTCTACTCCTCGGGTCTTTATTAACATCAGGCTCCAACTCAAGACTCAAACGAAACCTACATTGGCCGCGAGCTTGCGATCATGACCACAAGCTACCGTGGCCTAAAAGGATGAATGGGTTCTTAAATCTGGATGAATGACCAGAAAATCTAATTTACCTTAAAATATTTTATTAAGGACTCTCAAACATTTTTTAATCTTTAATTTGTCAATATAACGTAACATTCAAACTGAATAGCATTATTGCAGACCGCAATGAAAATACAATAAACATCTTCTCCAATTAGAATAAAATAATGTAAAAGTTATGTGATTTTTTTTACTAAATGATACAATAGAACTGTTGCATAGTTTAGTAACTATCGCCATTCATTTATACTTTTTCTTTATATCGGCAGTGTGAAAGAAGATTGTATTTTAAGTTTCTTGAAAATTGTAATTTCCTCATTATTGAAGGCATTTGAGACAGAGATTCATAAATGAAAGCAGTTTAAAAAAGGAACATGGAACTAAGTTTTTTGAGGTATTGAAAAGATAGGAAAAATATTTATAAGATATGATTAATAATATATATCAATAAGATGTACAAGATAATAATAATTTAGCAGATTTGTAACTTTTAAGAATGTATTAATCTGATAATAATTGAGGATTTTAATAGTGAAATACATGTAAGGATAATAGGTTTATTCTGTTATAAATACATAACCTGTTTAGATGATTTAAATTTACATTACTTACAACTTTTCATACTATTTGGAGATTTTTAGCAATTTGTTCACGGAATATAAAATATAGAAATTTATATTCCTTTGTCATTCTTTTCAAGATTTGTAAGGGCCGCGCACATATTATATTACATAAAATATTCCTTTTTTAAAAAGAATATAGTTTACTCCTGAGCGCATACACACATATATAATATTTTTGTATCTCTTTAAATTCTTTTTCAGTGCTAGTAAGTTTATTCTATCTTTAATGTTTCGTCACTCTAAATAACTATAATTTCTTTTGGTCTCAGAAAAAAAAATATTTTTAAGGAACAATAATGAAACATATAAATTTTATTTAAAGCTCAGAAAGTCATTTTAAAATAGCATTTCGAATATCTTCAGTTGATTTATATGTTTTCTCAAGCACAACCTCTCATTAATTATTCTCTCTCTTATGTCTGTCCAGTCTCATTTTGTTTCCATCATTTATCTGGAACAGAATTTTGTGTAGAACATTAGCCTTACTCACTCATCTAATGGCTTCTACATCTGTGATTAGTCGCATGATAAATTGAAAATGTTCAATCTCTTCATTTCGCGTCTAGGTCAAATTTTAAACACAATCGTGATAAATGAATACTATGCTTAACAATCATGGAACGACTAAACGCCAAAAGATTATTTATCTTTGTAAAATTCAGGGTACCTCATTTTCGAAGTAGAACACTAAGAATTTAGAACATAGCATCCATGTATCACTTTAATGATCTGTTTGGATGGTAATGTTACAGTATTTCAATACTTCTTAAAAGTTAATCAAAGACTATTTTATCCTTTGACCGAAGAACCGGCAACTTTCTTTCCATGTACGCATACATCAACTAGGTTTTTTGAATTAAGAAAATATAGAGGCGAAATCATTTTACATTTTACTTATACGTAGGTCAACAATAACCAAAAAAGATATATTAGGTAAAACCTGAAGTGGGTATATAACTGGCATTGTTTCAGATATAGTCTCATTGAATCGATGACTTGTAAATTTAGAACTTTGTGAGGTATAAGATTAAATTATAATGATAATTGTATTTGATTTTCCTAGAAAGAGATAAAGCGAGAACGGTGTAAGGAGGAGTAGGACGGAACGCCGTCCGCCATTAAAGTGATTATTGCATTCTATATACTTCTTCATGTCTATTGCATCTACAGTGCCTGCAAAATGGATAATATTTGTATTCTTTATTTCAAAGTTTGTTGTACTTTATATGTTTTTAAAACATCTTAGTCGTTTTTATTCCATAAAGGGAAAATCAACATTAAAATTATGTGAAAAACACAGAGTTGTTGGTGATGCTCTGTAAGAATTATTAAGAAGAATTAAAAATTCGGTTTTCTCTTACTTCTCATCCCACAAAATAAAAATAAAAAGTTATGCAAAACACAAAGGCTTAGCAAATATTTTCATAATTAATTTAATATGATTGAAAATTAACTTTTTATTTATAGAGCTTAAATTACAATAAAAATGTTTTTCTTCTTCTTTTAACTAATAAATAAAAATGTGCCGATTCCAAAAACAAATCTTTGATCCCTAAATGTATGTTTTTAACAAAAAAAAATTCTTTTTATTACAATGCATAGAAGCCCTGATATAAGTATTTTGAATGTGAGAATTTCTAACAATAGAGTTTCGGCGAAGAATATTTATGAGTGTTTAATTACTTTCGAGTTTCCCTATACCCCTCCTCTAAGTCTTTGCCTCCCTTTCTCACACAGACATTCTCTCGCGGATCAGTAATTGATGGCTTAAAGCTGCGGCTGAAAATCAGATGTGTTTGTTGATAGTAAGCTTTTTTTATGACTCGATTATAGAAATACTTTTATTTGGAAATCACATGACGATATATATATATATATATATAGAGAGAGAGAGAGAGAGAGATCGTATTCCTTGCGATTGTCTTCATTTAGTGAAGATTCATTACACTGACTAGATGACTCAATCAAAACCCTTTTGGGCTGTACAAAAGACATTTGATTAGTTTTTAAGCATTATGTGACTATTTGAAGATTGGGGAATATATTGATATTAGTCAAGTTCCTACAGAAGAAAGTGGATATTTAACAGATAATAAATATATAAATGAAGACATTTTTATTCTGTTTTGCCAGCAAATTTTTGTGGTCACTTCGTATTATCTACAGAGAGTATAGTATCATCTTAAGAAATCACATTTTATACTGAAGAACTTTCAATTTTTTTTGTCCGAATTTCAAGCGATAGGGAAATTCAAAAAAAAAAAAAAAAAAAAAAAAAAAAAAAAAAAAAAAAAAAAGAAAAATATCCTACATCGCTGAGAATAAATACATGTTTCAAGAAATTCTAAAAAACTAGCAGCATTGAATATATTTATGAAATGCCTTAATTGATTATCTTATCTTCAAATGAACATTTTTTCAATCTCATACCATTTGATAAATTATTTAGCAGTTATGACAGCTCTTTATGAAGATCTCTATTGTAGTTGGAAATGATATATGACAGAGTCTTGGATTATAATTCTTAGTGAATTTCTTAGTGAATTTCATCAAGAATATGCAAAAGATTTATATTGGAGCACACGATAAATAAGATTTTAAGATTTGAAACATTATGATACATGGTAATACTTCGGCATTAAGAGAAAAAATTAGAAAGGTTCTTCCTTTTATCATGATTTAGAAAAAAATTAAGCAGTATGGTATCTGTTAATCTAAATTGAGAATAGATGAAACAATAGTACCCTATTATGAGCATTACTTTAAAAATTCTATTAAAAGTTTAATTGACATACTCCAATACGGGTTTATTTCATTATATGAATGTTGTGCTCAAAAAGGGTTATCCATAAACTATGATAATCTACAATGGTAAAAGTTTGGAAATTGATTGTCCTCCTCTTGGACCTCTAATTGTTTGGAAATTTTTCTATAGTATTAATAAAAATGCATTCGTTCGACAGATGGCAAGTTCTGGATAGAAAGATAGCAAAGATCCATATATAACACAATTTATTTTAAATTAATGTCTCACACGTAAAGTTAATCAAATAAAGATAATTCAAGAGACTGTGTAAGCCAAATATGCATTTTATCAGCAGAAACTCCAATCCAAACCCAAATATAACCTCGTCTTCAATCAGCCAATACCAGCTTAATTCTCTATTTCTCCAGTTCGATTTTTCCAAATGGTTTAAGCACTTCTGTGGTAATTTCATTAGGTAGTCGCCTCGGCAGCACAATGGTTAGAGAGCTTTATATTTTTGCCCTCGGATCCTTACTGTGTTGAAAAAATAGAAAACACGCAATTTTCTTTGACAACTTTTATCATCACGGTTACTATTGACTAAGTGGCTGAAAATGATTTCAAAGTAACTGAAAAGATTTGGGGATTTTGCACTGGAAGATTCCTTCTTAAATCAGTAAAATAAGCCTTATAATGACAAAGAGGAAATTTTCAATCCCGAAATGAGGACCAAGTTTGCATTTGTCATTGGAAAGAGAATGCTATAGTAACTATATCATCGAATAACTATAATCAAGAGAATTTGTTAAACACAAAAATGAGAACTTATTCTTCGCACCCACATTTTATAAAAATATTGAATGAGGGAATGGGGGTGTGTGTCGATTTATACTACACAAATTACTTGGACTATATAAACTAATGATTCCTAACATTTTTTCCCTTGGAACCCCCTTCTAAAATCTTAAGGAAATTTGCGAATCGCTTGTATGGTAATTAGTAATAGGTAAGAAAACAGTAAAGTTTGGTAGAGTCCTTTTTTTCCAGGCTACACAATAGTTCATATCAAAAATGAAATTGACAAAACCAGAAAAAAACTTTCATAATTGAACTAATATTTAACTTGAAAGTAAATAAATAGCAAAATTATATGATTGCCTCAAAAAGTAAAAAAAAAAAAAAAAAAAAAAAACAATAATTGAAAAAAAGGAAATTCCTAAAAAATCGGAATGATGTAAAATATTAGAATAAAACATGTAAAATACTATAAAAGCCTCCATAAGAGTTTCATAGGTAGGAGTTTTCTAGAATTATAGGCCAAAATGTCTCCTACAGTATTATGTTATATAATATGTTTAAAAAACCAAATGAACTAATGATCAATGAACATAAAAAACACTAAAATATAAAGTATTTAATAAAAACACACTAGTTAATCTAAAACATAAATAAGAGATACATATCATAACAACAAAATTAAATTATTTTGTAAAGGAAAACTAATAAGAGTAAAAAAAGATTAAAGCAAAAATATTTACAGATATTTACGAAGACATATGCAGTGTGCCATCTGAAAGGAATATCTACCTCCTGAATTTCTACGCGAAGTTAAAGAAAATGAAAATAATAGTAACGCCATTTATAAAGTCCAATACGAAAGTAATTGAGATACGAAACTAATGAAATTAAATTCATTATAAAAATTAGAACAAATATAAATTAGAAAATAAAAATAAACTGAAAAACAATTGCAATTAAAAAGGAAAAAAAAAAGGATAAGTTTAAAAAATGAAAGACAAAATATTAAACAGAGACAAAGCCTTTTATTTTTCAAAAAAATCATCATGTTTTAAATTACTTTTTTTAAAAATTAACGGGTTTTCAGCGTACAAACAATATAGAAGATGTACCTAAATTTTCATGAATATAATATACATTATGAATAATTCTTACATTGCGTGAAATATAATTATGTATCATATTCCTAAAAATATTAAGACTAAAACAAATTTAACAAAAGGATACCTTGAGAATCATAAAATGAAAGTCATTCTTCTTCACATAAATTTTATTATATTCCATTTTTGATTAACTATGTAAGTATTTAAATTCAAGAATACATATATATCTGTACTACAAACCATATTAGTCCATACTATATAATTAATTATAGTATTCTTTTCAAAAACTAATAAAAAAGGAAAACTTTCACAGCATAAAACTTGCTTCATCTCCAGAAGATATTAACTTAGCTTTAATTTCCATATTTAAACAATATGATTATTGGTATAAGGGATTATCATGTCAAAGTCTGTGAAATTGTTAGGAATATGTTTCCATTAAAACGTGAAGTTGACCGTTAAGGAAGCACCTTCAAATAAATTGAGTCTCAATTTTTCTTTGTAGAAAAGTAGAAATTTGTAGAATATCATCTAGCATACATATTTGATACAATTTAAAAATCCAGGTGTAAAACGTTATGTAAATTGTCGAAAAGTACTGATTCAGGGAGTTAATAAATTCTTTTTAAGGGAGAACAAACGCTCATATTACTTTTTGCGTCTTTTTTATTACGTAGAATATCAGGAAATTAAGAAATTATTTGTGATGATTATATTTTAATAGCCGGAACAGCAATTTTGTTTCTACCATGCAACGCAAAACCAAATTAGTAAGGAGTACAACAAAAGTTTGCTGATACATCGAATAGGATAATTTATGCTACGATTAAACAAATGTCATCCCAATGGCCTTGCAGGAATGCAGACCGTGAAAGCCTTAATAGCGATTTCATCAGATTTATCTAAGTCAGTGAATGTTTTCCCTCTGAGCAGCGCATGGTATTATAGGAATTAACAATGGTCCTAAATTAAGGATAATTCAGAATCGCAAAGAAATCGAACTCTGCAATAAAAATTTCGCCTGCACAATTATTGCACACATCTTCAAAAATAATATGCAAATTACAGGAGCTTACAGATGACTCCGATAGTACGTAAAAATGACGAGATTGTTCTATATACTTGCAGCCTTGTCAGATGTGTTCCACTCACGGCAACTTACAGTTAACCTGGAGAAGAGTATATGTAATGTGGACATCGTCACAGTGTGCTTGTGTGATATTTCTGACGAGTCCAGCATAAGCTTGCAGTCTAATTCACGTTGGACTTTCATATGGAAAACATCAGGTACCCGCTGCCATCAAGACAACTTTATTGAACGAAACTGTTACGGTAGTGCAGATTGCTAACATTGGGTAGAATTAAACTGAACTCTAGAACAGATCTATATGTTCATATCGGAACCATGAAATGCCAAATTTATCGGGACATCCTTCTAGAATGGCATGTATGTTTGCTTAGGGGTGCCATGGGCACAGAATTTGTGTTTATGAATGGCAACATCCATCCTTACCTTGCAAACATTGTAAAAAAATGCCTTCATTATGAGGATATCACCCGCAAGGAATGACCAGCATTCTCACCTGACTTGAATCCAATAAAGCATGTGTGAGACATGCTTGGCAGAGGAGTTGCAGCCCGTCAATCCCCTCCTACATGTGCTCTAGAACTTCGGAGAACATTGCTTATTGAATGGAGTAATATTTCCTAAGATCAGCTCGGTAATTGGATACTCAGAATACCTAGGCGTGGTACGGACTGCATTTCTTCGTTTGAGAGACATACAAGATATTAACTATCATACTAACAATATAATTGTAAGTTTTGTAAGGAAGATATTTTTTGTAATTGCTCCAGGTAGCAAAATTCGTAGCTTTTATGAATGGTATCATACCTACACTATTTTTTTGTTTAATAAATAGGTTTTACGGATAAGTCACGTTTATTTTGTTTCTGAATCTTTACTTGCCAAAGCTGGCATTATCTTTAATTTTTGGAAATGTCTGTATTTTGTAACTACGAACAAATTTTTAAAACATGTTTATTTTAGCTTCTAAGAATTTAAAGTTATAGGTGATTATATTATACTTTAATATATCCATTTATACTTTTTTGAATAAAATAAACGCATGATTTGTGAAGAAAATATTTATTTCTAAAAATTTAAATGTAACCAGTTCAAAATTATTGCATTTGTTTTTTAATATTAAGCGAATTTATTAGTGAAGATTACGTTTTCTAAAGATCACAAGTGACACCTATTATTCTTAAAGGAAAATACCTAATAAATCAAATTTAGTGAAACATTTCTGTTTTTGTAAAGCAAAATTCATTTTGTGTATTTTCCAGATACACACTCTATACGAAAAAAATAATCTATTAAGGTATACATTATCCTAGTTTCTCAGAATTTCTTGGTGAATAATTCAATCTGTCACTTTAAAAAAGTCACTAATTTCCATTCTATCCGTCACTATTTTCACTTCAATGTTAGTGAAAGCCATTTGAGTTAAAAACAAATTTTTTTGTCGGTTTAAATAAGAATCTTATGATATAAACATACTTCAGAACGTAAAATAAAAATCGGCAATTTCAAGTTTCTTAATGATTACCAATATTCAAAACATATTTTAAATAAATGTCTATATTTTTATTTATTTCAATTCCGTCTGATCGTGGGACATATCGGTCATACATAAGTTACAGTTTCACATTATTGGTGGAATTCGGTAAAGAAGTTCTAACTCACGATAAATAGGCTTCGCTTCTCTGACTATAAGTAGAGAAGGTCGAAGAACTGTACAGCAAGAGCAAAGAACAACAGATGGGATAAATTCGCAGGCAACTGGCGCCATTTCCAAATTACGTGATACCTACATAAACAGTTCACCGTGCTACGCATTAATATAGGATTCTCGTACATGCTAGCTGTATATATCTTATACATCAACTTTATTTCTATTAATATATTTAATATTATCATACTTCTTAGATTATTTAGAAATATATATTAAACAAAAAACAATCTGAGTATATTTCTTTATGTATTTTGTTTTGTTCTCGTTTAATGTGTTGTTAAAAGGTAAATCGTTAAGGAATCTGACTACTTTCGGAACCATGATTTTGAAAAAAAGGTATTAATGACTAATGTTTTTGATATTTAGTATTATTTTAATTATTATTTTAATCAAAAATTTAATACCAAAGAAAAGCACTGAACCAGATATTGTTTTGCTGGAATTCCTGGTTCTTCTGGGGACAAATTTAAATGCATTTTATTTAGACTTTTAAAATCTCACTTGGATTTAGGTATCCAAAGTGAATGGCGTAAGGGGGAAATAATACCAATCCTTAAAAGTGGTAAGGATCCTGGAGATTTGACCAGCTTTCGTCCAATTACACTCACTAGCATTCTGTGTAAACTGACTGAGCGTTTGATAGTGAGCAAACTAAATTTTCATTTTGAGAAATTTAATTGCTTATCTGATAAACAAGCTGATTACAGAAAACACAGAAATACTGTGGATCAAGTTGCTAGACTTACTCAAATGATCAAGGATGGTTTCTTTCTTAAACAGAGTACAGTTTCTGAGCTGGTAGATTTCCAAACAGCTTTCGATAGAGTCTGAAGAAGGAGATTGCTCAGAAAATTAATTGGCATTGGTGTCTGTAGGAACATGTACCGTAGGATTAAATCTTTTCTGGATCAGTGTTTTGTAAGAACTAAATATGGAATAGCTGTCTCCACCTTCAGGAAGACTAAACAGGGGCTTCCTCAAAGCTCAGTTACTAGCTCAGTCTCGTTCAACATTATGATAAATCATGATGTAAACTGCATCATGAATTTACCTCCTAGAATACAGACTCTTCTTTTTGCTGATGACATTATTTTCTGATGTACTGATAAGGACAGTCAAGCATTTAAGATTCGCTTAATACTGTCCTTGATACCATCCGTGCTTGGGCAAAAGATAATGAAAAGAAGGTAAATTTGAACAAGACAACTTTCCAGGTCTTTACTGTAAGTACTAACCCCAAGGAAATGGAGCAGATATATTATGGAGAAAAACTCCAGCGAACCCAAGAAGCTATTTATCTGGAAATTGTTATGGATACTAGATTGAGTTGGAATAAATAGGCCTATAAATTAACACATCGATCAATAACTCCCGAGTCTAGCATTGAAAACAACATTTTTTTTGCAAAATTTTTTTTTTATTCATCAACATAACACCTTTTGTTAATCACCTTTTAGGGTGATACAATCGTTCCAACGCTTTTCCAAATCTTTTTCTTTTTTTCTTTTTTTTCGCAAGAAATCTTTTTTGTTGCGAGTAAATAGCGATAAACAGCTTTCTGAATCATCGACTCGTTGCTGTTTTTGTTCCATCGAAAGCAATCGCGGCACCCACTTGAAAAAAATCTTTTTCACTTCACTTCAAAAAACCTTTTTCACTTCACTTCTAAAAACCTTTTTCCTGGTCCAATCGACTTAAAATTTTGACACGTTTCAAGCAAAGGTTAGTACTCTAGAAAGACCTGGTTACTGGTTTACTACGAGCGCCATCTCTGGGTTAGTCTCGGGAGTTATTGATCGATGTGTTAGAGGGTATTGGCAGTTCTAAAAATGGCCTGCTTAAGAGACTTACCGGTGATAAACAGGGTACAACTCAGGATTTTTTGTGTACCATCTATAAATCATATATTAGACCTGCTATTGAATATGGCAGTGAACTCCTGATGACTACTTATGCGGTAGTGCGGGACAGCATGGAAATCACTCAAAATAGTGTCGCTGAAATTATGACGGGGGAGTATTCTCTACTCCAATTCTGGCCCTGAAAATACAGACTAAAATTGATCCTCTTTCCAATCGTAGAAAAATTGGTGCTCTCAAGTTGGTGGAAAGACTAAGTGACTTCTGGATGACAGATAGCCTAGCAGTCCATAGGTTAAAATCACAACCTACCTTTCTATAGGTGACAACAGTCCTAGCTAAAGTTTTTGAATCCCTACAAAGAACAACCTTTATTAGTAATAACAAATTTCTAGACATCTGAATTTGGCTGGATGTAATTTGGATTTGTTTTTGCCTGTTAGTAAAAAGAACTATACAGAGACAGAGTTGAAAATAGTCATCTTAGCCACTATCAGCGAAATATTCTCTGAACGGCCCAGGCTGCATATGTACACTGATGATTCTACTACTGGGGATCATACGAATGCTGGTGCTGGTGTTTACTCCAGGCACTTTAGCCTCAGAAGAGCCGTTGGTAAGCATTGTACAAATGTTGATGGTGAAGTGAATACTGTTCACATGGCATTGACTGAGATTGCAAAAAGAGAAGAACAGAATATTATGATGTTTATTGATTCGCAAGCCACTATCAGGGCTATTTCTTCAGTTATGCCTTCTAAAAATAGATCCACTCTTAAATGGCAACTTTTGACAGACTCTATGATAAAAAGTGGATACAATATTGCCCAACAATGAATACCAAGTCATTGTGATATCGCAGGAAACGAGTTTGCTGATTCGTTTGCTACAGCCGGATCCAATTTTCTTCAACCATATCCCCCTGCCGACTACCATAGTATTAAAAAGTTTAAGCCAGATATCATGAAACTATTATCAATTTAACAAGTGGAAAGAACCGGGACTCCTTGTTGGATAATCCCATACCTTATTATCTGCCCAGACAGGAGGGTGTATCTAACTTCAGAAAAATAATTGAACTTGATTACCTTAGGAAGCACTACCATAGATTTGGCTTGGTGGACTATCCAATTTGCCCACTCTGCCTGAAAGGATCTGACACGAGCAGTGTTCACTTGAATTGATGGTCTGGATTTATTGACGTAATAGCTGTAAATGCTGCAAAGAATTTTAACCATTTTATTTGTGTTTCTGAACTGTTTTTGGGCTGCCCTTCATGGACTAATGGTGAATATGCCTAGGTCTATGTAAGATAAAAATCAGTATGCAAATATCAAATCATTTCATATTATACCTGAATTGTCTTACAAAGTCTAGTGAATAATAAATATTTTGCTCGGGACTTTTAAAATTGAATGGGATTCATTGGATTGTAAATAAAAGTATGTCACATATCGAATAAAATGGCTGGAAAATATGATCGGCTTTATCCTATGATGAAAGTTTACAAATATATTTACAATTCAATGAAGTATATATAAATATATTGTATTTGTGTTATGTACTGAACACAATTTTTTTCATTCTGTATGAATGAATGTTGGAACTCATGGCATAGAATTTAATATGAATATACTGTGCCAAATATTTATTTAAACTTCTGCAACATTTTTTTAAAGCCCAATTTTTTAAAAAAAACAAGATATGATTAGTCTGGGATAAATTTTTAAATATTACATAAAAATTGCATTTTATTAATAACTCAAACAAGTTGTGGCTCCTTCCACCAAGTCATATAAGTTTAAATTATGTGAATTAAACTGTGTGAAACAATCATGATGAAACACCAGGCAGTCAATTATAATATGATGAATGGTACTTCGGATATGACAGGAAGGATGCCTTATTAGGCTGATATTAACATTTAGTCCCAAACTGTTCATTATATATTTAATTAATAAATTAAAGCCATGTTCTTCTTGAAAAGTATATTCTGAAATATCTTACTCCTGAAATCAAGCATTTTAAGTTTATTTCAATTCGTTGCAAAGTAATCTAGAAGAAAAGCTATTTTTATTAACATTTCATTCCGTGTATGTAATTTCTTACATTTTCATCTCCATACAGTATTATTGGAAGGAATAATTAATGCACAATAATTCTTCAAAAATAGTAAAACTTTAATATCACCAATATATTATGAACTAAAATCTTAAGCCATAATTCTTAAATTTCCTCAACACGGCTTTTAAATACTATGGTATTGTTCTATAAAATAAATACTAAACTTAGCTTACATTTAACTTCATTAAAATTTTATAACAAATTGAAATAAAAATAGCCGAAACAATCGATATTTTTGTTGCGTTCTGCAAAAAAAAAAAAAAAAAAAAAAAAAAAAGAAAAGAAAAAAAGCAATGCAATGTTACACATTTTTCGACCAATACTCATATCAACAGTGTCATATTCTAATATTTACGTATATGAAAATCATTTTCAACGCGGATCTATAATATTTTTTAACATTTCAAGAATTAAAGTCACGAAGTAAGTCACTAAACATATGATTACAATGTAAGATTACAAATATAGTCTACGCAAAAATAATTACAATATAATATAAATAAAAATTATTTTCAAAAATAATCAGTAACAATTCTTAAGAATAGAATCTTTCTGAAGATATTACTTTATAACATTTCAAATATGGTATTATTTTAAAATTAATTAAGCATTTTTGCATTGAAATATCTCAATGTATAAATTAATAAATATTACCAGACACTGTAAAGAAATGTTAAAAATGAATACTAACATCGTAAAAATTCAAGCACTCTTCAAACAATTTTATTAAACTACATTTTAAAGAACTGCAGTAAAAAAATATTTTCAAATATTAGGAAATAAGTTAAACCAGGATGTAATCATAACAATAAAAAATGTCTGTGTGTAAACCAAATAAATTGGAAGCCTTTATTTTATTTTGCTGATAGAAAAATGATTCAACATTCTTATGCTACAGAAATCCAAAATTAAGATTTAAACAATTATTTTAAAATAGTAAGACATAAAAAAATTTTGTGATAGTTTCTCATTCAATTAAAAAGTAGCGTACATCGTAAAATGTAAGTCATGTGATCTTGAATTTAAAGTAACACAATTCTCAAACACAATGCTAAACAAACGAATGCTAGACATGTTTACATCGATGGATAACAAGTGATATAGATATCACGTGATCATGACGTCAAATGAATTTAATCCATTGCCATAATACTGGACACTATACGAATAGTAATGTTTTCTCTCTATATATAATCCTATTGCATGTTTCTGGATTGTTTGCATAGAGATCATTACAGAATTTATTTTCGTCACCACAGCAACGTCACCGAAGACTGCAATGATGCCACGAAATAGCAGGATGGAGATATAGAATGTTAACGGATCATCTTTTGTGAGGACTCTCGCTTTTGTCTTGGAAAGGATGACAAGCGCACCTGTGTGAGGAGGCAATACGTTCAGCTCCACGATGGACGATTTGTTGTCACCCATCACATACCCTGACAGTAGGGGTGTAATGGTATCGGCTGTGATTTTATACGCAGCTTGATCACCGTTGGTCCTCATCAGAGCCATTTTGATTGCCTAAAGGTACGTTAGGGAGTTTCTTCAATCAGTCGCCCTTCCTTTGGGAATTTCCATTCCTGCCTGCTATTTAAATAAGACAACGCTCGTTTTTATATCGTCAAAGAGCTTTGTCAGTTGCATTAGCATTGCCATAGCATAGCACCAACTATGCTTGACCAACAACAGCGCCAGACCTGAAAACCATAGATAACTTATGCGATGTTATAGGCCATTCAGTTAAGACTCCACCGCTACCACAAAATTTGTAAGTTCCACATGCGAAAGTTTAATCTGCTTGGGAGGAGTTGAGTCTAGGACCCTTTAAAAGCGTCTGGGACTCCAAACTAGGACGTGAGGCAGAGCGCATTAGAAATAAGGGTGGCCCAATATCCTGTTGATAATTATAAATGTTTTGCGTTTTGAACAATAAATTTTCTTATAATATGCTTAGTTTTTAATCATTTCTTTTGCTGTTGAGTAATATCTTGCTTTCAAATATCATTTCCATCCAACTATTCCTTCTCGGTGTAATTCTTTTACGTCGGGTGCATGATGTGAAGAACATAATAAGCATAGTGTTAAATATAACAAACATGTGAAATAAATAAAAATTATCATGCAGTTATGACAGGCATTAGTGAAGGTAATACAGCCATTGGTGGCCGCATTACCTCTGCAATCCTAATTTTCCGAAAAAATTGATTCTTTCATGAACCATAATCAATTCTAGAAAGCTCATCATGTGATATTGAAGAGCATTACAAAAACATAATAGAATTTACAGTGTATTTCATTTATCAATTTCATTAGCTATGAAAATATAAGCTTACCACATCAAAACATTAACAACCATTCTGAGAAATCTTGGAGATATAATACTTTCAAACTCAGAAAATGTTTCTTGGCAACTACTAATCAGGTGCACTGATTTTGTTCTTCTTTCCTTTCCTTTGAAAAACAATAGTGACATCCGTTTGTTAATTTTGGAATTAATACTGAAATTATGAAGTGTTCATAGAACATGCACTAGCCGTACTTCTCTCAGGCACTTTTTTTTTTGTAATACAACAGAAAAAATCATTAAGAAGAGAAGTATGCTATGTATATTGTGCTACTAAAAATAATCTTAATAATATATTGCATTTAAAAATAGTTCAAGATATTCATTTATTTAAATTATATGTATATGCTAGAATTAGGAAGGCAGTCTTAATTATTATATTTCTGATCCACACTAATATAAATCAAAGTCAGCTTGCTATGATATTATCAAAAATATACTCAAAAACAATCTTCCTTAAAATAAATTGTAATCGAATGTCTAAAGACACACAAGAAAAATTTTATTGGATGTAAGAGATAATGAAGGAATAGGAAAATGGGGTAATAAGAGTAAATAAATATTTAATGGAAGTTTATTTCAAATAATTAAAAATGGTTTTGTTCAAAAAACCATGACACTGTTAATATTTTACATTTTATTATAAAAAAGCTTGAATGTATGCAATATCTTGAAAATTCTAAATTAATTTAAGTGGTTTCTGAAGCTTTGTGATCATGGTTGCGGATTCATGGTATCCAGGGCTGAGACATGTCGAATCTCTCTAGGCCTACAAAGTACTTCCGTGGTGTGGTGTGGAAATTTGGGAAGGGAGGAACCAGCGCAGGTGTCGCCATGATTCAAGACTCGATTACTTGACCGAGATTCAAAATAACGAGGTCCATCAGTGATAGCTCTCGTGTTGCTTCTAGTGCGATACTGATGAAACCAAACCGAACCTCAATTAATTTAAATTAGTTTGTCGAAATAAAGATTTCATTACAGGAGTATACGCTTGACATATCTAACACAAATACTTAGTCAGAAACTAATAATAATTACTGATTCACCTCACTTAGAAAATTTATTCCAAGAAGAATTATAGTAATATTTTTATCTTCCTTTTGGAAGCAGAAATAATATCTTCCATCTGCCGAATCTTGTTGACCTCACTCGGAATGATGAGTCTTATCGATTGGCCTCAAATTCAACTAACGATGCTCGTTTATGTAATACAACCTTCATCGGCGTTGATCACAGAAGTGCTCTTGATCTCTTATCTCACAGGAAAAAAACCATCATTTGATTGGAGAAAGCTCCACTGATTCCAGAAAAAAAAATGTTCCTCCTTTTTTGTGAATTTTGCTTTAGGCAGCAAACGAATATCCTAGGTTTAAGGGTACAGTTGCAGAAATATTATTATAACGGTTTGAAAAGTATAAGACAATGGGCGATATGTTAAGAAATACCATTTATGTTGGATTCTTTTTCGCATTATTTTCGAACATCATTAGAAGCTTATAAGAAAGTATTTTCCATCGCTCTAAAGTTTCCATAAATAATAACATACATTGATAATTATTAATAATAAAACCACAAATGAAGCACACAGAGAATTAAAAAAAAAAAAAAACCTACAGAAATAAATTAAGAAAAAATAAACTATTTCAATTATGAAAATTTAAAGAAATGAAAAGAGAAGCTATTGAAATATTCTTTCAATTGAAAATGTCCGAATTAAAATGATCATGCTTATAATGCATAGTATTTTTTTTTATTTCATATCGAAAAATAATATTCAGACTTTAATTTATAACATCAAAACAGACGTTTTTGATTAAGTTTTTCTCTCTTTCCCCTCATACTTAAAGACTATCTAACATATCGTAATTAGAGGCACAATTTATTTCCAGCGATTTGGGATGAAGATAAACATTAAAAAAACAGAGTAAGGCTCAGTATTTCAAGTAACTCCAGCAAAACACAAGAACACTCTAATGAGAAAAACAGAAAAATTATTACATAACCATTAATAGTTTACCATATGGAATTAGTTTATAATATTAATATTAATATAAATATATTATCAAACATGTATAATTAGTTTGACGGGATCCAATATTTAATGAAGAAGGTAATGAAAAATTCCAAACACTCAGAAAATTAGAAAAAAAAAAAAAAAAAAAAAAAAAGATATTCTTTGATGTTTTATAATAATAAAAGACCTTATATAAAGAGATTCCTCTATATTTAAAGACTATTTATGACATATTTGTAACTAGATAACAACTAGTCAGTATTAGTATATTTTAAAATTAGCGAGTATTTCATTTTTATTTTGCAATGATTGACACAGCGGATAATTGTTTGCAACCTGACTTATGTCAAAAACCCCTGTCAAAAGTATGTATATTTTATGTGTTTAATTACAACCTGTTAACATCATCTTAGAATGCATCTAAAATTATTTTCTTAAACATTTTTTGAAGAATCTTTGGAGTCATATAAAATAAAATCAGATTAAAATAAAAAAAAGTCGTTACATTTTGTAAGGTTTTCCAGGCTACTAAAATCTAATTGAACTAATTTGATGGACATTATAAATTAATTATCTAGGGTTTACGGGAAAAGTTTTATTTTATTTCTTTAAAATAAAATTCCAACGCGCCAAAACAAAGATTGATTAACGAATTGTGTCGAAAAATTAGGTTAAAAACTTAATTGTGGTACTAAACAAATTTTATGGTACCAAGCTTCTAATTTCAACTTACAATATAATATAGTGACAATTTCTGCATAAAATTAGATAAATAATAATAGAGTAATAAATAAATGACTTATTCAAAAATAAGGGAATAAAAAGTGGAAATAAAATACTAGTATTCCATTAGACAGATATCAATACTAGTGAAAATTCAATATTAAGAGCCTAAATACAATTTAAAAAATAATACCGCAATCAGGAATGTAAACAAAAAATATAGAATGAAAAAAAAATTAATTTGCAAACAAATTCAGTTTAAAATGTGTGTTTGTATTACACTGTTCTCTACTGACTTACATTACACTATAGTATAATAAAAGTCCCTCTCCAGAAATTCGTCGATCAGATGATCCCTTGTCAATGGGTGTTGTCATCCTTTCAAATAAAATCAGGGCAAATGCATCCTTATAAAGGTGATCATACGTAAGGTGACCAGACGTCCCGCTCTTAAACAGTTTATCCCGTGTCCCATGGAGTCTTAAGGAAGTTCCGATTTTTAGAGAAAATGCTCGACTAGCTAGGGAACGGCGAGAGAACGGGAAGGGAATATACGGTTTTCGGTTTCGGATTTCTCTACTTTTCTTCATGTGTTGTTCTCCTTTCATCATCTTTCCAATATATTGCTTGAATAATCTGTCTTTAGGATTTAAAAGTTCTAGGATAATAACTCAAAAAATAATCTTTAATTGCAAATTTATTAGAGCTTTACTTACATTATTTCAATGCCAATATATATATATATATTACAGATGCGATTTATATTGCGAAGTTGCTTTTTCTTTGTGAGGAAAAGCTAAGAATGAAACTCATCGCTTTTGACTTCATCGATTTCCCTAGATCGTATTCTTTGCACTTCTCTCTCTTTGGTGTGCTGATATATTTTAGATTTTCACCTGCTGCAATTATCAATTTCTACTTAAGTATTCCTCCTGTACTTTCCCTTTCCATTCTCATAGTTCTATCTGAAAATAACAGACAGTAGATAATATCAAATAATATAAAATAATAAGAATAAATAAATAATTACCAATTTTTTTTTGAATTGTAAAATACCAGTACATACCTTTTTTTCATACGAAGGGGAGGAAATTTGCACTATCCAGTTTTGTTACGACTGTTGAAGGATGGTAGTGTTCTCACGTATCGGAATCGGATGTACCGGAAATATGCTTCTTCTTATAATCCTTTTCAATTGATACGTAATCTGATTCAACCATTTCTTTCAAAGTATTTTTTACTTCCTACATCACATTGATCACTGAATTTTTCAGAAGGTTTCTGATCTCTTCAGCAGCAAGACTACACTTAATAGAGGTCTTATTGAACAGTAAAATGACATAATATTCCAAACGAGAAGAACGTAGCGTATGCATAGGTATAGTAGTGTCATATAACCAACAGTTTTCTAAAAATGCAGATCATCCAAATATACTACAATTATTTTTATGCATTTCAATACGTAATAGTATATGGGTTGATTACACCTAGTCAGGTATGATGTTATTTTTTTTTACTAAAAAAAAATTCTTCATGTCCGAATAAATTTTAAGCTGAACAAGTTTTGTCTATTTGCAAAAAAAATTATAAATAAGATATATTTAAAATCTTTGATAGATATCATAAAATAAATTATAGGAACGGGTCAATTAGACGCATTTCTGGCAGGAAGGTGTATTTCCTCTACTCTTTAACACGTGATTTATGAATCTATAAAAATATTTAACTTATTACAGACATATTATAGTGGTTGTTGTTACAAATTTTTGATTCATGATAGAATTTCTTGGTAATATTCAAGCTTAATGGAAATGCATCGATTTGAAAGTTTCAGAACTAAAAGTAGGTACATTTGAAAATTTTTGAAATTATTTTTGTGAAAGGTCTTGGTATAATTTAATTTGTAATAACTAATAGTTTACTCTTTAATTTCTTGTGCTTTTTAAGATTTATTATGACAAAAGGAGACTTAAGCAGTATCAATGAGTAATTAAAAATAAGTTTCAAAATTACTTTTCTTTAAACAAACTTTATAGTTGGTACCTTAAAGAGGATGTAGCGAATTATTTAAAAATCTAGATATTTTCATTCAAATTACTTAAATTCTTGCAAAAAAAAAAAAAAAAAATGTAAATGTTGAGAAATGCTGTGGAATTCGATAGTTATAAGATATAGGAAATTCTAACATTGCTTACAATAATAGTAAATATTTACATATGGATAATGACAATTGTTGTCACGAACAACGAGAAAAAAATAGCACGTCAGCTGGAAACTTACTCTAACGTTGAAACAAGTGCATTTTTTGAAGATAAAACGTTTCACGAGTACGTAGATTCATCGTGAAAAATCGGCAGTGCATGGCCATATACATTGTTACGTCTCACTATTGTTAAATGTGACCAGTAGTTCAAAGATGGAAGCATAGATAAGAAAACAGAAAGAAGGTCAAAAAAAAGTGAGCACATCAGATGTGTGTGGCATCTAAATTCCTCCATCGGCAAGTATAGGCAACATTAGAATTTTTTTTCGATTGCGAAAGAGCTGTCTACAACGAGTTCACGCAGAAGGACAAAACGATTAATTGTGAGTCGAACTGCTAGACACTAAGTATCTCACTCAAAGCTGTGAAAAAGAAAGGAATAATCAGCTAAGGCATTATCTTCATCGACCTACAAGGCATGTCCAATCACTCGGTTTTGCTAAGCACTTTATGGGGTTTCACAGCCTCCATGCATCCATCCTTACAGTCCAATATAGTATTCTTCGACTTTCTTGTGTCTGGCAAGCCACAAGATAATTTGGTGGTGGCAACCATGCTTTGGTATTTTAGGCATCTGTGCTAAGCCACCAACGGAGTGATTTCTGTCGGGGCATCACCGACTAGAGTAACATCTGACAAAATGGCCTGGTAGCCGCTGAAGGCAAAGAAACAATGCACCGTAAAGCGTGGTTACATTGCAACAGATTTACATCGTAAATCACATCAGGCATGTACCATAAACTGGTTATTGTAAAGCGGGGCTGGTAAACAAGCATATTTGTAAAGTTATTACTACATCAGGCAAGAAGCATATTGCATATCACATTGTAAACATATTGCATATCACATTGTAAGTATGCTTCAGGCTATCACATCAGCATATTGTAAGCACACACTGTAAGCATGTTGTATATTTACACTGTAAGTATGTATTATTTACACTTGTAAGTATGTTGTATAATACATCAGTAAGAGCATTGTAAGCATAATACATTGTAAGCATATCAAGCATAATAAGCATCAGGCATTAGCATATCATATCAGTGACATTGTAAGCATATTACATCAGGCATATCACTGTAAGCATATTTGGTAAGTATATTACATCAGGCATTGTAAGCATAGTGCCAAAGTATATTTGTAAGCATAATACATAGCAAGTAGCAAGCAAGTATATCATTGTAAGCATATCACATCAGGCATAGTGCCAAAGCATGCTAGCCACATTGTAAGCATATCACGTCAGGCATATCAGGCATATCACGCCGCCAGCATATCAGCATTACGCTTCGTATAACAGGCATATCACATCAGGCATAATACGCTGTGCTATTACTGCGGGCATCATATCAGGCATAATACGCTGTAAGCATATCAGGCATATCACGTCAGCATACTGTGCTATTATCACACGTAAGCATATCAGCACAATATCATGACGCTATATTAGCAATGCAACCGAACCAGCCACCA
>BMAW01100587.1:0-39364 GCA_019974015.1 Nephila pilipes | reverse complement strand
ATATGTTTGTATGTATGTAGGTATATATATATGTTTGTATGTATGTATGTATATATATATATATATATATATATAATCGATAAAAAAAGCTTTTTAATACTTGTCACAATGTGGTTTAAGAGATACATGAAAATGCATTGATTTAATTGGTAATAAAGGCATATTTTATTATTTATATTTAAGTTTTAAGCTTTTCAGGCCTTGAATGCTGAAATTTATGTTAAAAGAATTTTAAATGTTTATGCCTTCTCATAAGATACATTCAGAAAGCTGTAAAACATTTTTAGCTTTCAAACATCATTTAACATGGACAAAGGAGTATTTTAATTCCTTCGCTTAAGGTAAAGTATAAAAAGGCAGGTGAAATATGAAAAGGTAATACTGAAAGGAAATAACAGTAAATCTCTCTCTTTTGTAAAGAATGAACTGTCCTAACACTCTTTAAATTGACAAGCTGTTTTCACTTTAACATTTGAAGTACAATTTTCTCGGACTGGAACTTGAATTCCGGTACATATTTTTCAAACTGACATCTTTCATTTTATTTTGTGATTCGAAATACTTAAAAAAATACTTAGAAAATTATTTATATTTATAAAGTTATATATTATCTTTTTTCCTCCGATTTATTTCTTTAAAAATGTCATTGAAAAGTTTTTTTTGTTTAATATATATATTAAGTATAAATATTATTATAGTTATAAGAAATGTAGTACTATTCAACGTTTATAAACTGATAACAGAAACATTTTTGTATTTGAGGTATTTTCTTTGCAGTCTGATGAAATATATAATATGAAAATCCTAAATATTAAAATCCCATTGAAAAACTTGAAAAAAAGTTTGGAGTTCTTAACGGCATTAAGATTTTTATTTATTTCATTAAATTATGATTTACTTACTTATTTAAATATTTATTTATTTGTGTACCTATATCTATTTCGAATTAAACTTCGTACCTGTGCTGTATTGTAAATTATCGGTGATCACTTCAGAATTTTATTACTTGTTATGAAGATGCCATCCGAGTTAGAACAAAAATGTTATGTTACTATTTTATAGCAATGCTACTCCAGGAATTTAACTCACATTTGTAGTTTTTTTTCCATATTTATGTATAGTTTTTGATTTCATTTAACCTCAAACATTCCATTAATTCCAGAATTTTTAATTCCAAGGCACTGAGGATACATATGATTCAATAATTAAGATCCGGAAAAAAAATTGTAATACAGTAATTGTGTCAGTAAGTGTATGTTTATTAGCGTGACTCTGAGAAGTTACTCAATAACTATTGGCGATTGACCTTGTAATTTTGAACCTCTGTCAAGTGTCGAGAGTGGCACTTGACACCTCCCTCTCCAAACTTCCACACCACACGAATGGCAGGACTTGAAACCTCAACCAGATTTAACGTGCATTATCTCCGCTGCACAGTGAATCTTCAATGGCATCACAGATCGAAATAACAATTCCATGAAAACAGTGCCGATATTGACTCCTCGACCTTGACCATTCGGCTATCAAAATCAAATTTTAATTTTTTCAATTTATCAGTGTTAATATAAAGAGTTAAGAATTATTGCAAATTAATGCTTAATTATAAATTACTTGTCTTCACTTTTGTATCAATATATACTATATATAACAAATCAATTGAAAAGTCTCCGGTCTACCATAGTAAAACACAATTTTTTGGCAAAATTAGTGTTTTTTATTCAACATAATTCCCTTCAAGGGTGATACACTGATTATAGCGACCCTCCAACTTTTCGATACCATTTTTGTAGTACGTTTTGTCCTTTGCTTCAAAATAGGCCTCAGTTTCGGCGATCACCTCTTCATTCGACGAAACTTTCTTCCCAGCGAGCATTATTTTGAGATCTGAGAATAGGAAATAGTGGCTGGGGGCCAGATCTGGAGAATACGGTGGATGAGGAAGCAATTCGAAGCCCAAATCATGGATTTTTGCCATCGTTTTCACTGACTTGTGACATTGTGGATTGTCTTGGTGAAGCGGCACTTTCTTTTTCTTCAAATGCGGCCGTTTTTCGGTGATTTCGTCCTTCAAACGGTTCAATAACGCTATGTAATAGTCGCTGTTGATGGTCCTTCCTTTTTCAAGGTAGTCAATGAAATTATTCCATGCGCATCAATAAATACAGACGCCATAACCTTGCCAGCCGACTGTTGCGTTTTCCCACGCTTCGGAGCGGGTTCATCGTGTGCAGTCCACTCGGATGACTGTCGATTGGACTTCGGAGTGAAATGATGGAGCCATGTTTCATCCATTGTCACATATCGACGCAAAAACTCGGGTTTATTACGCTTGATCATCTTCAAACACTGCTCCGAATCATCAACTCGTCGTTGTTTTTGGTCAAAAGTGAGCTCGCACGGCACCCACTTTGCACAGAGCTTTCTCATACCCAAATATTCGTGAATGATATGATGTACACGTTCAGTTGATATCTTTAGAGTGTCTGCTATTTCATTCAATTTCAATTGACGGTCATTCAAAATCATTTTGTGGATTTTTTTAATGTTTTCGTCGGTAACAACCTCTTTGGGGCATTCACCGTCTTCGGTGCTCATTTCACCACGTCTAAACTTAGCACACCAATCCTTGATGTTTGAGTTTCCTGGGACAGTGTCCGGAAACTCGGCATCAAGCTAAGTTTTTGCTTCAACTGTATTTTTTTCCTTCAAAAAGCAATATTTTATCAACACGCGAAATTCCTTTTTATCCATTTTTTTCACAATAACAATAGTTGCTTCTCTCAAAATGCTATAATTCACAAACTAATGATCCTACAGCTGTCAAATTTATACACTCATCTTTTGAGGGTTAGGGCTAACTAAAGAACATATGGATTTAATTCTAGTAGCGTCATCTATGTGTCAGGCCGGGGACTTTTCAATTGACCTGTTATATGTGATCGTGATTTCTATCTTTCTCAGATAAAACCTAATCCTTATACGGATTTCAGTTAATCATATCCTGAGAAAATGAGCCAGTTCAGTAGAAAGAAAAATTGGTAAATGAACAGAAGATAAAAAAAAAATTGACTTCATTAGGACAAGTGGATTATAATAGAAAAATTCTGTCTGTTTCTTTTGGTTTTTCAGACAAAAACAACTAATTAATAATGAAAAAGATTTATAGCATTGCTCGGCATTTTTTCTTTGTTGTTGCCTTATGAATATAATGTTTGAATATATGTGACATATAGAATTAGATTAAGACGAGAAAAAAAATTATATTAAGACTTAATCAAAGGTTTATATTTACAAACCCTTTTTCCTTTCCTGGTTAAAGCTGCTGAGCTAAAACTGAATTTATTATTAATGTACAACTTATAAGAAAGAAATCTCCCTAAGCAAATTAAGGAAATGCATTTATGTTAAAATATATTGTTGTATTTGTATTTATATTTCTTCATTAGAGTAATAAATATTACTGTCTAATTGAAGAAATTGGAGTTCAGGATGAGAAGAGACAATGAATTTCCATTTTCTATTCCTTATGGAAAATTGTTGAATACACTAATTTAAGGACAGATTAAGGAATTTTTTAAAATTTAAACCAAGGCATTTCTTTAATTCCATTGTCAAGTAAAATAGTTTTCATAAATTATTAATTTTGAAAATCGTTTTTTGAAGTTGCCAAAGGAATAGAAATATGGACTTTGAATTATAGAAGTTTATTCTAAAAAAGACGTCGTATAGTAAATTCCTTGAATTATATGACTGAAACAAAAATTAAACATTTTGCTGGCTTGTCTTTAGTAACAGTTGTGTATATTTATTAATATATTTCGATTGTGGAAATGAGTTATGTAAAATTATTATTCGCAACATTTTTAGGAAAGTTATGATTCTGAAGGAAATATGTGGCATATATCTAACTAAACAAATATAAGTAATGCTTTGAAAATTGAAAATGCTGAAATTAAATGCAATGATTACGAGTGAAACGAGTTATTACAGATTTATTATAGAGTATACAACACAAATATTTAGCCTATACAGCATTATATTGAAAGAGAGGAAGCCCTTCGGCTACATAGCATAGTATGACCATAGAAGAGAGGAATTTATTTGGATGGTCGAATTAGGGAAATATCCGGGTGGCGGTGTCAGACGGAATTAAAAGACGAGCAGCTATAGAGGCCTCATGTATCATTTTGTTGTGACGAAAATTGATGATGATGATGATACGAATATTATCTTATTTCAATTGCGTTATCTTATTTTCTAGAACCGCTGTAACATTTAAAAAAAAAACAATTTATTCCAAGTAACATTTGTAATAAATTAATGCTCTTCTATTTCTTTTTCTTTAATTTCATGATGTCTTACTTAAAATATACATCAATAATCGTTTCATATTGATTTTAAAATAACATTAACTAGTATTTTATTTTATTAAATTCCTACTATTAGTTCACACTCTCCCTATATATATTTATTTATATATCTTGTTCAAATTTTCAATCGTTAGTAAAATACTTTTTATTCATTCACTCAAGTTCAAATACATTTTTTAAACTTGTTGTGGATGACACTTGATGTTAATTCAGTTTTTTCAAATATTAGTTCATTAATTAAATTTAATTGGGGAAAATGCAGTTTGGCCCAACCACTTGGCGCGATTTCAAAAATTGCCAAACTTGGTGATTTTTTTTGGCTGAACATTAAGTCCGCGAAGTGCACCAGGCTTGCCACATTGGGCAAAATACCGCCAAATAAATCCTGTCATCAAGGGTGGCTGGACTACACAGCATTCCAACATTTTCATTAATTTCTCATGCCACTTAATATTGTGATTCTGCCATATGTATATACATATTTATATTAATTGTAATTATTTAATAAAAAGTAACTAAAATAAATTTATTCTTTGTTGATCCAATTAGGAGTTGAATTGATTTTTTTTTTTTTTTAGTTTTTAAGGATCTCTCACACACACAAAATTTTCCTGAAATGCAACTTATAATTTATCAAGGAAGCTATTGTTAAAGATCTTTGATGCTCTCTGAAGTTACAGTAGCCAATGATGTTTCGCCATTGACTGACCTGAAGAATAACAGGAGCTGTTGCTAATTAAATGAATCAATGTTTCTAACTATTCCCATGCAGGTTAGTGTAATATAGCAATGTTTGTATTAAGCCCAAGTATCATATCGTCGTTCCTTAGCTGTAGTCTAAAAGTATAACGATCACGAGCTCTCGTTCAACTAAAAAGTTCCATTTTGGTTGATTCACGTTGACTCAGTTCAAAGTTCTCAACTTGAAATAGTGTGAAACCTGAGAGCCACCTCAGGTGTCGTCCTCGTAACAGTGGCTCAAAATTGCAAAAATTACAAAATTTTTGGACCATAAATAAATAATTTATCGATCAATCAAACCTTTTTAGTGCATCGGTCAATAATCAAGAATTTTGTAACAGAATGTTATTCCACGTCTAAATCAAGCTGCAAACTACGAATTAGCATAAACTTCATAAATTTTTGTTGCTTTTTGTCATGCCTTAGAAATTAATAAAATAATAAAAATAACCTTTTATTTTAGAAAAGTTCATACCTCAGGTACCTTCATGCATTCATTAAGAAATTACAGGCATTACACAACCCGACACACCATAGTGATATTTTTCCTTTTAAACCTAGTTTACTGTTTTCGGTAAACATGGACGATACCCTAGTGAATCATCTCTACATATTTTTGACAGTCCATCAAATCAACTATTTTTTTATTGTTTTCAATTTTTTTTCATATGTCTATATAACAGTTTCATTTTGTCTGGCCCACCACAGCCGTATCTGAATCTCCTGCCATTAAACTTCAACATCATTCACTCACTTGTGATAAGTTCGAAAGGTTGAAGTTTTTCCTTTATATGCATATCTTAAAACTTCATTCAAATATATCACGCGTATCGTTGACATTGAAAATAGTTTTACTTCGAGATAATCATTTATTGTTCAACATTTCATTGATTATAGATAACAAAAGTTATTTAATGTACAAATATATTTTAAAAAAACATAGAAATCAATTATAATAATCTATTAAACTACATTTAAGATTTATTTCAAATCCAATTTACAAAATGGGATATACGAAAAATCCAATTTTCTGTACAACCAGTAATTTGTTTTTCTAATAGAAAAATGTGCAGACTGATTGGTTTCGAAAAATATCAAAATTATTCTTAAGATACCATGTTTTGTTACATGGAAAATATTATGTTTCTTCTATTTCTTAAGAAAATTTTATATCTGATGATTTATTTTTAAATTAAATATTCAGTAGTTTTTATTTAAATTTCTAAGAGATATGAATTGAATTTAAAAAAGCAGCAGACATGTCCATGTATTATTTTTTATGATAAAAATTTTAACAATTGTGAAATAATATTATTTTTCTTATATTTATCACTCACAATTCTAGATAGAGAATGAAATATATATTTCTTTTTGTTAAGAAAATTTTTTTTTCATGATTAAAAATGCAAAATTTGAAATTATTAATCAATGGTTTCCAAACCAAGTATTCCACATAACAATTGTTGATGAATTTAAATATTTGTGAAAGATAATTTTCTGATATTTTTTGATGAGTGTTAATTTTTATATTCTTAATTTATTTTCTTTATTTGATTAAATATTACTGGTTATAACATTTCAAATAGAAAAACAAAACTGTTAATTAACATTGAAATAGCTATTCTTTACCTAACTTAGCAGGTGCTGTTTCGAGTTTGCGGAAATTATTCTATTTTAAGCAAAATTCATCTATTTTTTTTTCAGTCTTTCCTAACATCAAAAGAGATAGGTTAGAAATGTTTTTTTTCATCCAGGATAAATTAAATTTCCAATTTTTTTTTTTTTTTTTCGAAATCATAAAAATAATAAGATAATTTCATGTAAAAACTGATTCTATTCTTTCAAAACATTTTTTTTATTACAAGTGCGTATCTTTTTTTTTTATTTATTTAATAATAATTTACATAAGTAAATAAACATTTTTTAGAATCAGTTTTTTTTTCTGTTAGAATTCTACTATAACAAGATTCTTTAATGTTTCACTTCAAAGAATTTACAAATGGGAAATTTCATTTTCTTTTTAGAAAAAGAACTATTTTGCTATTGTCGTTTTCATTTAAATTTGTTTTTCAATCCAATTCAACTATTCAACACATATTTGGTTTCAATATTCAAATAAGTATTTGGTTATCATTCTTTCTTGTTAAAGATGTACGAAACAAAAATGTTCTTTATTAAAGAGTCATGCATTAATAAAAAAAAGATTTTTCAACACGCCCTGAACCTTAATGTTACAACGGTTATCAATCTCTGCAAAAAAAAATTGCATTAGTTTTTCAAAAAAAAAAAAAAAAAAAAAAAAATTAAAAATTAAAAAAATCATTACAACTAAATATTTATCTTAAAGCTTCATATGGATTACATTTTATTATATAGTTACATACTAAAGCTAGACAGATTTAGAATTATGCACTATAATTATTCGGAAAAACAAAACTTAGTACTCAGTAATCAAATTGAAATTTTATTCTATTTTTTCATAACTGGATAAGAAGATGCGAAACATAGAAAGTGGAATATTATTTATTAAATTCTAAAGGATTTCGACTTCCCGTAAGAGTTTTATTTTTATTTTATTGATTGTGTCTTTCTTTCTTTCTCCCTCATATATTTCACTTCATTGCAGTTGAAACGGATTCTAAGATTGATGTAATGTATTACTTTAATCTGTGGTATATATATATATATACCTAAGCATCCAATTTTTGCATTTTGTTTGAATCATAATATATGTACGAATCCAACTCCACATGTTTGAATAAAAATGTACTTGCATGCGTGTCTTTCATCTTATTAATTACAACACAAAATGAAATCTACCCCTCATGAAGTACATTATTGAAGTATGCTTAACTTCTGCATATCGTAACTAGAAACTGTATATTTGAATCAAGTACTGTATGTATGAATCTGCGAGTTGTATGTAAGAATGATTTTTTTTTTTTTGTTTTATTACAACGGTAACTATTACGTATCTTCAGTATGGGGCAAGACGTTAATTTAACTTGTTTCCACTACAATCCAAATACAATTTTTTTCCAAAATTCAGAATAGAAATGAAATGCAACAAAGAAAACAGAGTGAAAATAAAATAAATTGGGATATTTCTAATGAAAACAGTTGAAAGTTAGCACAACCTTGACCGTTTTCTACACTTCTTTTTATTTCATGGTGTGTTTACAGAGAAAGCATGGAATTTCATTATCAGCACGCGCACTTAGCACGCTAGCCCCACGTGCGTGAACCCCTAGAGAATCGTTCAAGGTTACATGAGTTAATGTTTGCTTTATAATGTGAGTACGATTGCTTAGTGTTTGAAACAACAATAAACGTCATTTGCGTGGGTGACAGGTTATTGAAAGATACTTAATACTGTAGCGATATTAATTTTTCTTCTTTGAGAGCTTGCATTCTTTCCAAAAGCTTTTGATTACGAAAAACACACATTTAGTAATTTTCCAAATTTTGTGAGCAACTTGACTTATGTGCAATTCGGTTATTATTAATTATGTAACGGATTCTCATTCTCATTTCCTTATAACTAACCTCTGGTGCTGTATTATTATTATATTGTTAGTGTTAGATCGTCTTTCAAATGTAACAAAGGTCCACTCAATTTAAAATTGGGCTCTTTTGAAAAAAAATTAATTAACATTCATGATCTCTAGCAAATACATAATATTTCCTTTAAACAGAAGCAACTGACACAACACACACATAAAACGATATATTGTAGAATTCCATAGCTCTCAGAAACAACTGAACTCAGCAATCCAAATCACAATATTGCATTAACATAAAAAGTCAATATTCATTCTAAGAAATATGTCTTCAAGAGAATATCATCGTAAATTGCAGATTGGTCAAATTCTTCTTCTCTCGTCAAGTAGAACCAAGGTGTGTCGCAAATTTTACGACATTTGGCGACAAATTTGTTGCCAAAGACACCCTTATCTATACAGCATTATTGGCATGCGTATTTTAGCATTGTCGGTGAACGTTCTTTCCAAAAATAACAAACACTCCACAGAGAAGGCAACTAGGTCGGAGCTTTTCGTGTAACGACATGAAAATCTCGCTTGTAAAAGTAGCGTGATATACGTAAATTAACCATACTGCTTGAGAAGAAACGTTGTGTATAGAAAGGAGGAGAAACTTAGAGATATATACGAGCAGATGAAATATTAAGAACACTACAGAGGTTATGGCCACTAAAAAAGTGTGCATTTTAATCATACCCCATGGTTAAAACTCTACTTGAATCGGATTTAGTTATTAGAAGTTATTTACTTCGAATTCCGAAGACTCTTTATTACAATATTTAGTTTGACAGAGTTAACTATGCCACATATATTTAAGTTTTTTTTAGTATCGATTTTTTCAAAAATTGAATAAATTCGTTATACAATTTGGTAGATTTTCATTTAATTATGTTTAATACACCAAAGGACGCTATTTTATCATATTTTTCGTACTTGTAAGCAAGATTATTTTGGGCTAATTGAATCATTTCAGGAGTTATTTTTAATTGCTTATTTTGTTTTCTTGAAGATTATTTTTCATTAAGAATTTAACAAAGCAAATATGAGAGTCAGTACCAGAAAAAAGGGAAATAAATAGGATACCCCTCGTATTATTGTTTTATAAGCATCAAAAACTATTAAGAGATCTAAGGATACTTTAATTTCAAATTTTCGATGTTTGCAAAAAATATGTGTTAGAACCCAATATTTTATTTCTGAATATTTTGATACCAACTTTTTAAAAATACCAGCAAAATGTCCATAGCTATCAACCAAAAACTAGTTTAACTAGTTTTTATTATTTTTTCAAATTAAAAATTATATTTCTCAAAAAAATTTTTAAAAAAACTTTACCCTGCTTGTTAGATATCTCAGAAACTGTTAAATGTATTAGTTTGAAATTTTATACACATGTGATAATTTTTGAGACTAATACATTATAATTTGCTAATTTATATATGATAAATTATAGACAAATTATCAACAGAAAAAAAATTACATTAATTTTAGCTGGTTGTGTTTCTAAAATTTCATAATTTTCTAAATGATAGCATTAAAAAAATTTCTACTTTTTTAATGCATGTATAATTTCAAAACTGATCATTTTTCTACTAAATAGCATCACTTTTGCGCATTTGGATCAATATTGTACATAAGAATTTCGAAAAAAATTTCAATTTACGTTTCTTTACAACTTCTGAGGATTTCTGCAAAATGAAAATATCTGAGCTAATTTAAACATACATAAAAATTTCATATGGTAAATTTTTGAATATGTACCTTGCTTCATTAATAAGTTATGTTATATAGATTAATAACATGAAATGTTTTCACATTCACGCATAATTTTTAAGAGTCTTACGATCCTTAAGAATTATAAACATGTATAAGAAGCAGAAAATATATGGAAAAAAAAATCAAAATTATGCAATTAATATTTTTTGTTTCTTTATAATTTTGCACACATTCATGAATAATGAAATTTTCTCAGCAAAACGGGGAAACAGATAAGAAAATTGTTACAGCTTCGGAACTATGCATATAAGTAGTATGAGTTCCGATAAGTAAGTGATTCAAGTTTTCTTCTCAAAAACTGCAGTGGTCCCTCAACCAACAAACATAGATCATATAAAAAGGCCTAGAGGAGAAGATCAATAAACGGAAAGATCACATGTCGACGTCAAAAAGAGTATTAATTGAGTATAATGCTAAGGAGACATAGAAGAAGAAATTTCTCTTAATTAATCAAATTTGAGAGATGTCACAATATTCTTTTACCCGACTCGTCTGTCATCTTAAAGTTTTTTTTCTCTAATCACAAAATGTGATATTTAACTGATCAAGCACAGACAAATTAATTCAAACAATCAATTACATCCAACATTTATTTATTTTTATTCTCAAATCTGAGAGAGGCTTTCCAAAGTTCAGTCCCTACCCTCTCGTAGGAACTACTCTTTTGATCTATCAAAGAATCCGCTTAGCGCGATGGGATGCGAGTCCCTCCTTCGCTTTATCCGACATCATTCAGTCCTAATCACACACAATCACTTATACAAGCTCAGCACACTAACACCCTGTTGCAGATGGTGGTTCAAGTGTAGGATAGGTGCTATAGGAACTTCCATATAACTGAACAAGAGTTTATTTTTAACAAAATATCAAATGAAAAATCGATATATTATTATGCTATCTCCGCCTTCTACAACAAACATTTTGGCTTCTTCTCTACCACTGTGTGCTCTTAGCTTACGAGTAACGCCCGTTTTGAGCTCATCGTGCACAAGTAACGCCCTCTGGCAAAATGACTGCACAATAGCGTGGGAAATATGTAACACATCCTTCTTATTACCATAATATTATAATTATTATCTCCTATCTGTCCGTCCTTCTATCTTTCACACTACAATTCATGTAGTAAATATGCTTTGAATAATTGGAAGTTGAGTCGTTTGAATCAATGCTTGTAAATGTTTGTAATGACCGTCGAAGAAAAGTAATGTTCATAATGTTTCATAGGGGGCTTCATCAATCGGCAGAAAATCGAAGCATGGTCGAAGCGCCAAGTTGCTGGTGAAGTTGATCATTCAGATTGTGCAATCAGAAGAATTTGGGAGCTGCAAACATTTGATGAAGCCTACTCAAGGCATACCGGTTCTTCAGCGATATTGAAAAAAAAATCGAAGTATTGAGTGGTAAGCGCTCTCGTATCCCACAATGACCCTTTCCACTTTACAATCAGCTGTAAAGGTTCATGTTTATCTACGAACCATTTCTAGGCGCTTCACGAAAGTCAATCTGCTATCCCAGCGCATTTTACATATACTGCCTTTGACACCGGAACAAATCCGTGTGCGGCGTTGCCAAGTTAGGGTGACGTGGAATGAAACAGATTGGTGATCTGTGGTGTTTAGTGATAAATACCGCTTAGATTTGGGACAGATTATTCCAATTTACGAGTGCAAATGCACCTTTGTGAACGGTGTAGTCCCACCCTCTACATAGTTCTAACATAGACAGCGATATAGTTGCTACTATCAGTATTATTGTCTAAAAGATAACCTACGATGGCTGCTCCATTCCAATGATGCGTAGAACATCAATGATAAGTGAGTGTGGATGTGATTGTGTGTCCTAATGCGTTTCATTTCCTGGCCGATATTTCATGTGTAATTTGCCAGCAGGATGTAACATGGGCTACTCATGAATTTTTCTTCCCGCTGACATCTAGGGTTTCTTTCTGATTTCCTTTGTAAGTTTCCAGTTTTTTCCCAAAGAAATGAAACTTGATGCGAATGAAGTAAAGCCTTAGAAACGGAGTAAGTGGAAAATATTCAAATATATAAACACAGCAAAAATGGATTTTAAAGAATAAGATTATGGTAATAAGAACAGTGCTAGTGTTGTGTGCGTGAATGTCTTCTGGCAATTGTTGTGAATTTTGTGAGATTAGAACTTACAACTCACGGATCAATTGAAAGGGGTACTCAAATCATATCCCATTAAAGTTAATGTTTGATATATTATAAAAGTTGTTAGTACTCGTTTTATTAGGTTATTTCTCTTATTTGAGAATATTTTGGATATAATTGACTATTTTAATTAATTTTTCTGAGTTTGAACTTAAGTCGAAATTTAGATCTTGTCACTAGAGTAAGCTTTAAGATGACAGACGAGACAGGTGATAGGATAACGTCACAATGATAATGCACTACCTCACACTGCAACTAGAGTTGCTCAGGATTTTCTATGTCCAAGTCAGACTCTTCCATATCCTGCATGCTCTCTGGCCACGTTCCCTATAGAACACATTTAAGACCAGTCGAAATTACGTAGGCCATCATTCTATTCTACGCATTATTTCTAAAGAGCTGTTTCAGATTAGTGTGCCTGTCGGCTTAAAAAAGCAATCAGACATTTAATCAAATCAATTTCATATGGTGCTGCAGCACATAACGTAGCACGAAGCATTCAGAAGGAATATGTATTAGAAGTATGACCTGTCTAATTTTCTTATTTTTTTTTAGATCAAGTGAATATTTCAACTTTCTTATTGTCTGAGTTAAATTTCTATTCAGTTGGATATTTCCTTCTTGATGAACAACCCTCCGTATACGGGGCTCATGCACGTTAAATCGGTGTAGGTCCTATGACGTGGTGTGGATTTTCGGAAAGTGAAGTATCATCTCCGATGTCGGCTCGTCGCTTGGTAGAAATTCAAAATTGCGATGTCCACATCCTATAGTCTTAGTGTTGTTTCAAATTACGACGTTAATACGAAATAAGTAAATAAATAAGTTCTTGGTTCATTAATTTTTGTTACAATTTTAGAAAAAATATAATTTTTAATTGCTAAATAAATAATATATGAGGATGAAATAATTATTTGCTATTGAAAAGAATATCTCAAAAAGGGTTTGAAAAAAATTTCTTTTTTCTTATTTCTGTTATTCATATTTAATTTTTTTTTATTTAAATTGTTATTTGAGACGTTGACTGGGAATGAAATTCTTAAATCCGAAACGATGAAAATATTCTTCAGCATATATCTGTAAATCAATATTTGCACCAAGTAAAAAAAGTCTTGCGAATTAAATAAGATTACTATTTTTATATGTAAAAGAGCTATTTATTGAACCTTATTAAAAATAATGTTAATTGCGAAATTCTAAATGTTGAATTCGAATTTGAATGAAAAATAAGGAAAAGATAAATTTTTTCATTCTAGTTATTGCTTCATAGCAAATTTCAATTTTTTTCAATAAACAGAGTGATTATTATTCTATGATAATGAAAAACTATCCCCATGAAATTCCTTTATTTCATCTATATTGTAATTCAAGAAAATAAAAAAATTATTTCAAATTATTGTGTGTCAGATAGAAATGTCTTTTTACCTGTAGACTCTTTCTATTTTTATTGGGATAAATCAAAAAATAATAGTGTATACTTCTGAAAATGTGCATTTTACCTCTAAAAATATTACATTTAATTTTTTGTGTGTTATTCATAGAAGACAGTTAAGAAAATTTAAATTATGTTAGTTGATTTTAGAATAAATTTTTGAAATGTGAATCTTTCTTCTAACTATTATACTCGAATTTTTTGTATGTGACTTATAGAAGACAGTTTAGAAAATTTGCTAAGTTTATATTACGTGACGTTGAAAGTAGCCTGATATCCCCAAACTTTAAGCATAATTTGTATATTACGAAACAACGTGAGTAAGTATTGGTGAATATATTTGAAATAACTTATGGATAATCTTCTGTCTGAGGTGAAACATTGTCTTTATGTCAAAATGAATCTTCATGCACAAAATATCTGCAACCGTTGAAACTCAGATAAATCGGCTTACTCGGAATAAGCACTTCAGACAAGTTTCCTTCAATTTATGTGTGAAGAGAATGTTATTAACGACTATACAGAACGAATGAATGTACAAAGTAAGACGTGTGTAAAGGCAAGAAATTGACATATTTGCGAAAAAAAGACGGTTAGGAATTTTAAAATCGAACCGATCTTAAACTGAAGTGCCACGAATTCTGACGATGGCTTAGTATGTGATCTCAAGACTGTAGCAGAGGTACATTTAGAGCTTTCTTAAACGTTCGACTAGAACGTCTTGTTCTCTAGGTATCACATTATTTAACTTAACCTAAACAAACTACCAAACAAGCACAATTTCTTTTCGACTAATGACATGAACATGGAACCTGAAACATCACAGCAAGACATCAGTTTTCGTTCAGGGGAGACATGATGTCACAACATGTTGGACAGCTAAACAATCCTCCATATCCTTCAGAGAGAGTCTTTAATTGCTAATAGAATCAAAGATGAAGTTCGTAGGTCTTATGTTAACCTGTTTTGAGGTGCAGTCGTTCTGACTTCATATTTATGGATGATAAAGTACCTTGTCAGCGTTCGATACTGATCGATGATTTCCTTGAAATGAGAAATGTCCAACACATACACCGTGTCCTGCTTACTCATCTGATTTTAATCCTATCGAGCATATATGGGATATGTACCGGATAGGGCTTACATCACTTCTGCTCCTACCAAGGTATGTTGCAGAGTTGAAAATAGCTCTGAGGGACTTTTGAACTCCTTAAGCCCTCAATTCATCCACAACGAAAAATAAGTACGAGAAACAGTTGTGCAGAGTGCTTAAATGTCAGGGGTGGTCACACACCTTACTAAACTGCATCAGCTTTTTTCATTTCATTTTTTTCCCCACTAAAGTATGAAAGCCACTTGTGTCCAGTTTTCTTTCAAACTATTAGTTTATGCATTAAAAATGATTATTATCCTTCCTTCTCATTCTTTTCTTATTTTATAATATTTTACACTCGTATATCACTTTTGACCAAGAGTTTCTTCAATATTCACATAATTACCAACTATGCTTAACTTCTGGATTCAAAGTGTACATATTCTTGGACAATTCTAATTGTTTGCGGTTCTTTTACATACATTTCTGATACAATATTTTGAGATATGTTGTGCTAAGAAATATGTTCTTTCTTTCTAAAGAAGCAACATTGGGCTTAGATTTATCTGGATTAATTCTATTGGTGAATATGCTTACAATTTATTACTCTGAGAATGTCCCCCCCCCTATTCCTGGTTTTGTTTTATGATGTTGGGATACTCATGATTTTCTCTTCACTAGCCTCGGTAGCTTTTTAGTATTTTGAATTGCATAAATTTGCTACTTCTTTCAAACCAAATAAAATGTGATTACATAAATTAGAAGATGGTAAGAAGTTCAATGAATTGAATTAGAGATAAAGATACACATAAATGAAATACTATTGAAAGAAAATGAAGAAAGATAGCGGGAAAAGTCAAGACTGGTAAATATTTTTAAGTTGTATTAAGGCATCGTAGTTAACCTTTTAAAATGAAGTGAATTTTTGGTGAAGTACTGAAACAGAAATCAGCAGTTTGTGAGCAGTGATTTAATCTGAATGAATGAATTGGGATACCAATACTTTATTAGATAATTTTCATTTATAACTGAAGAGTTAAAGGAAATTTAAGAGGGAAAAACATTATCTATTATTCAATGATTACTAGCACATTATTTTATCTTGCTTTTACGTATCATTTATTGGAGCCTAATAATTAATGAATGTGAAATTAGAAAGAATATGAAGTAGAGTTAATAATGAAAAATGATCTCAGAGTTATATTCAGTTACTTAAGAAATTCGCCCAATATTTAAATTGTCCAAATTAAGGAATTCTCTTTAAATATCTTTGAATTTTATTCATAATATTGAATAAAAATTATGAAGCAAATTCATCAAAAGGTTGGGTGAGATCATAATTTAAGCACTGATCTGAAATTGAAAGGGAATAAATTAAGGTAATGATGACATTTAGAACCATGAATTTTATCAAATATCCTTTTCAATTCCATTCAGATATAATTATCTAAAATTTTCTAATTCATTACGTCATATTTAATCATTCAATAATAAAGGAGGTATGTGTTTATTTTTATAGGGAAATTAAATAATTGGAATAACTAGAATATGAATTCATTAAATCTATTTAAATTCAAAAAATAATTTTTTCTGTCTTTATTCAAAACCTTAAGACACAACAATATTTACTCTAAAAGTTTCTCTGAAATAAAATAATGAGAATATGCGTTCAATGTCAGTAATTCAGTTCAAATGCATTAACGCTTAGAATAATATACTATAATAATTGAAAATTAAAAAAAAAAGTTAAACATAATGTATATAAACACTTTTGGTAATTCTTAATTAATACATCATTAACCGATCGAATAAATTTGATTTCTTTTTTTCAGAAGAAATGAATATGAATTTTTCTAGAATTGCTATTTAATTTAATGGGGATTGATATTCATAGTACTGAATGTAAGCCAAATGACTCAGATATAAAATAAAACTTTTACGAAAATTGTTTATCTTCATTCAATTAGTTATAAAATTTATTTTCAGTCAATTGCAGTTTTAACTTTTACAAATTCATCGTTTAATAAATTTTCTTATTTAAATAGGTTATCTAATAAATGGAATTGTTAAAAAAATTACATTTTTTTGGTTTATTTAAATAGTAATATGGAATTTCGGGAAATGAAAGGAATTATAAATATACTTTTTCAAAATAATAAATTGATTTAATAGTAATTTAATAAGACTGTGTGCGCGTGTGTGTGTGTGTGTGTGTGTGAGAGAGAGAGAGAGAGAGAGAGAGAGTGAGTGAGTGAGTGAGTGAGTGAGTGAGTGAGTGAGTGAGTGAGTGTGAATGCATTTACTCTAAAAAAACAAATCAAACCTTTTTTTTTTGACTCAACTGATTCATTTAAATTATTCTCCTTATGATTATGAAGGACGAAATACTCGATTTGCAAAATTATTAAATACATCAAATTATTATAGATTGTGACGTGTAATTCATTGAATAAAACCTTTCTTCCTATTGTTTAAAACACAGAGTGTTTTTAAAAACTTATGGGCAAATATTTAAAGGGGAATGTAAAACATCTAAAGTAATTTTCATTTTGTATTGCATAGGCAGAGAGCCAGCGATGAACCGCTAGATGGCGCTGTAATGAAAAGCATAAAGAGCGAGTTTTCTTACACATCGTGGATTTCAGGAAGCATGGTGACATTCAGTAATCAGAAAAAGGCCGCGCGTCCTGAAATCTGCATACAAGTAGCAAAACAAGACATCGGTTTCAAAATTTTAAATCCTGGTCAAATGTTTCAAAGTTATTATTTCATTTACCAAATTACCATATAAACCATATAACGAAAATTCTACACATTTTAATTTTTGTGTCTCTGCAAAGTTATCAAATCAATATATGTTTAATTATTTTGAACAAGAGAATTCAAATATATTTCTCCTGACACGTCTGTATTATTTTTAGATATTCGTTTTTCGTTTCAATATAATTTTTTAACTTTAAAATAATCAAACTATAGGCATCTACTTGTTAATATTCCATTAATTTTATGAGTGGTCACGGTAGCGTAATCCTTATGGTTGCGAACTCGCGGCTGGCGTTGTTTCGCTGAATTATGAATTCCAGTTCAATGCCACTAAAGACCTGCCATGTAGCACAGTTGATGCATGTTAAACCTGGCAAGGCTCCATGTCCTATTGTTAGCGTGATGTGGAAGTTTAGAAAGTGAGGTTTTCCCTCACAAGTATCTTTCTCGTCACTTGATCGACGTTTAATGCGGTTCTATCTCCATTACCTCTGGTGAAGCTTCCAAATACGACGTTGAAAAACACTCACATTTTTATGATTTATTCTGATTTATCCATTACATTTCTTCCAGAGAACCCGCAATCCCTCTCTAAAAATTAAACAATTATAAATAGAAGCAACATACAATATGTTGCTTACTTTCAAACGCTTGCATTCAAAGCAATTGACAGGTGAGACAATACGTTGAGTAGAGGAGAAAGGATATCTAAGACCAGAAGGATTGATAAAGAAATGTATTATTTGATTTTAATCACTTTTAGAAGTATTACAACAATATAATTAGAGTGGCTGGCGTTTATCGTAATAATTGGGTTTTATGTTTAAAATTAATAGCTGTTGCAATTTTCATCTTGTTTATAACTTAATTTTGTATATTTTTTATCTATTTTTATTTAGAATAAAATGTATTGTAAATGGTGTGCACTCGTGTTGCTACTAGCGTGACATTAATAAAAGCCAACCAATTTGTATTAATTTGTAATTCTGTATTTTTCTAACAAAATTTATTGTTATTCTGCATTTTTCTCAGATTTTTTAATTCGGAATATTTTCTGCACTTCTTATATTCAGAAACATATTTTTTTTTACTTTTTTCTAACTTTTTAAAAGGCATTTTTGGTGGAATTAAGAAATCCGACTTCGTTAAAAACTCGAATTTCGGAGAAAATACCAATTTTTTTTTATTTATCCATTAAAATATTTGAAATCTTCTTATAGAAACATAGAAATAGAACATAGAAATCAATTTATGAGTATTTTAATGTCAGACATTTCCTTTTTCTGAACAAATTTTAACTTTATGAATCCATTTTCTGATGAATATAATTTTCAGTATGTTCGCCATTTTTGAAAGGTAATAACTCGATTGTTTTTTTTATATATATTGATGAAATTTGATAAAAATGTTTTTCATATTATTCTTAAGATCCTGAGCTAGGATTTTTGTAATGTAAAGTATATTAGTGGATTTATTCACATTTTAATGCATAAGAGTTGAGGACTTTTTTTTAAAAAAAAAAACGCGTATTCGACTCTTAATAACTCTGCAAATAATGTGAATTATTAAAAAATCCTATTTCAGGCTCTGTACAAGCATCCTATCAGTACATATGCTAAAAAATAATGTTATAGAAAGATTTTTCATGGAAGGAGAATATTTTCAAAATGTAGCATTTTTTTTCTTATTTTATGTTAAAAAATCGCATTTTAATTTTTTTTCATTGTGATAAACTTTTGAAATGCTTTTTTATGTAAATTCCAATTTATATGACACTAAATGTCAAAAAGAAAGTTATTCATTTAAACGTTCTTTCAAAATCATGGTATCGAACGTTGTCGGATAGCTTAAATTTATAATGTTATTGCTTTAAATTAAGATTTTTATTCATTTTGCTTTTAATTTAGGTAACTATTCAACCAAAAAAATTTTTTGAGAAGGATTCCAAATATATAACTAATTGAATGAAAGACTCAAGCAATACTAAAATAAAGTCGAAGGAAGGACTCTTTAATAATGATGAAAACATTATTAGCATTTAGTGTTTAACACTTTTGATGCTTTTGTATGTATAACCAGGGATGGTTCTAGATATCTAATTTCAGCCGCCTCCTGACCACTCGTTTTCTAGCATTGTATTTAAAATAAAATTTTCTCAACTTTCTTAGTGTTAAAAAAAATAAAAGAAAAGAAAACTTAACTTGTATATCAAGCAAATCAATGACAAGTTTAATTTATCATTAAAATTCCGAACACTAAGAGAGAGCTGTATTTCTTGCAAAAGACTTCACTCAACATATTTTCGCAAATTATTAAATTAGTAGTAGTATCAGTTATTTAGCACTGAAATAAGCCTGCAGAAAGCATTTGCGAAACATCCCCAAAGATTAAGGTGATCATAGATAGATAAGGTGATTGTTATATTAGCACTAGCACGCAGGACGATGTGTATCGCATGAGAGACAGTTACAAAACTCAATATGCGAAGGTGTTACTTCGTGATCAACCAACAAATTCTTTATACACTGACCCTTCTAATCTCCAAGATTCCCCTCCGTTTCCAATTTTCGTATAAGATGTAATTCCTTTGCAACAATGTTCCAAATGATGCTTGATCAGTAGCGGAACATGAAACCATGAGAAGAAAATCTGTGGAAGTGTACAAAGTGTTCTCTCTTCATTTTACAGCTACAAAATGGTTTCGTCGCTGTCAATGCCGAAAACTGCCACTGTTCATCAAATCCAAACGATGGTGGTCGCATTTTAGCAACTAATCAAGACGAACATTGATAAGCAGTTCCTGATAATCAGTTCTCAACAATTATTTTTATTATTAAAGTTTAACTTTATAAAATTTACAAAAATAATGTAAAATTCATATCCTGTTGAAATTGCTGCAAGGGAGCCGAAAACCGTATATTCCCTTCCCGTTCTCCAGCCGTTCCCTAGCTTGTCGTACTTCTTTTCAAAAAATTGGGACTTTTGTAAAACCCTGCAGGACTCGGGATAAATTGTTAAAACGTCTGGTCGCCTTACCAAAGATGTGTTTCGGGAAGGAAACACTTGATGAAATCTTTGATGAAGCCTTCAATCAACTTGAGTGAGTTATAGAAGATTTACGAACTAAGAAGCAAATCAGGGTATATTGCGCCAACTATTTTCTAAAGATATTCCAAGTTCTTTTTGTAACACAATTGTAAAATTGATAAAATGCAAAGACATTGAGAAAAATAAATAGCCTGAAGTTCTCTCTAAAATCTTAAGTATGGTGTATAAAGTCAATTTAAGTCAGACAAATTTAAAACATATTAACTAAAAAAATTGAAATTAGCTATGCCAATTTCATTTCAACTTGCACAAACGTTTTCTTTCTCTGTTAAGATATCGAGTTAGTAGAATTAATTTAAATGAATATTAATTTGTGTGTTAAATAAGCGTACTTACAAGACCCAGGCTCCTCATAAGCAATTACTAACAAGAAAAAGAAACACCTTTTCAGATTCCTACTGCATTTTTATTTTCACAAGCAAAATATTTCAAAGTACAAAAAAATTGCCACTTTTAATAATAAAAAGAATAAAATCAGACTATTTTGTAAAAAAATAATAAGTACTAAATTAAATATTAACATAAGAGCAAATCATTAAAGTAGATAATAATATTCTGTTCAAAATTACTATTAACCTAAATATTATTGAATCTTTTTACCTCTCAGACATTCTCAAGTATAATTTATCATTTTTAATTTCGAGAGAGAATCTTCTTTTTCCTTTCAACTGTGATTGTTAGGGTTAAATATGGTCTTAAGGCTACAGAAAAGATGGAAAATGTTTAAATTAAATTAGTTTCCTTAATAAATTCCAATTGTTTTAAATAATAATATCATGATTAATTATTTTTGTATATATTATTTTGAGAATGATGAGTTTGCATCAGTAACTCATTCACTATTAGAAACTTGTCAAGAATCGTCAATAACTGCATATGAATTTTTTAATCCTCGGACATATCTCTAAATATAGTTAGAAATTTGTATAATATGTTACATTCGTGTAAAGAAATAAACTTTTCTTGAAAAGAATCCAAAACAGCATCCTCAGTTATAAAGTAAATATGTTTTAGCTTTAGCACACTTATAATCAAAGATTAAAAATCCCTAATTATGTTTTTAAAATGCCAAAGGGAAAAATCATACTTAAAACGAGAAAACGAGATTGCGAAAATCTACCTTAGTATTAGGTGACCAGACGTCCCGCTTTTAGCAGGACATCCCGGATTCTTAACAATTTATCCCTCGTCCGGCTGGGTTTTAAGAAAGTCCCGATTTTTAGAAGAAATGCATGCCAAGTTAGGGAACGGTGGGAGAACGGGAAGGGAAAATAGTTTTCGGCTTCCATGTATCTATTTCACCGGGGAATATGAGTTTTATATCATTTTTGTAAATCTAATAAAATTAAACTTTAATAATAAAAATAATTGTAAAGAACTGAATATCAGAAACTGCTTATTAAGATTCGTCTTGATCATTTGTTAGAATATGACCGCCATTGTTTGGACTTAATGAACAGTGGCATTTTTCGGCATTGACAGCGACGAAAACATTTTGTTGCTGTAAAATGAAGAGAGAACACTTTGTACACTTCCACAGATTTTCTTCTTGTGGCTTCATGTTCCGCTACTGATCAAGCATCATTTGGAACATTGTTGCAAAGGAATTACATCTTATACGAAAATTGGAAACGGAAGGGAATCTTGGCGATTAGAAGGGTCAGTGTATAAAGAGTTTGTTTGTTGACCACGAAGTAACACCTTCGCATATTGAGTTTTGTAATTGTCACCCATACATCGCACTGCGTGCTATTTAAACAAGTGATGTCAACAAATAAGCTATTCAGATGGTTTAGGTAAGTAAATTATCTAGTCACTAAAGATAGGTATTCTTTAGGTACCAAATTTTTAATCACTTCCCCCTCCCGTCAATGGCGTCCCGCTTTTCGAATGTTAAATTCTGGTCACCTTACTTTAGTGGGAATAACATGGTGAAAAAAGAATTTCTGTAAACTTTACTAGATTATTTTTATATAAGAAAGATTTGTCTGAACGTTTTTGAATATAATAGAAGAAATATGTTTCGTTATTTGTAGAAAGGTGTTTATATATCAGAAAATTCTAACAAATTTCTAAATGTTTGAAAGCTCTTTACTATTTTCAAGAGATGTAAAATAAATATTTGACAATCGCAAGAAGAGTTATTAATTTATTATTAAACACTAGATAAAATTGTATTAAAATGTATACAATTTATTGTTTAATTCCCACAACAGCTATTATAATCAAAATAATTATATTTTGATCTAAGTAAACAATGAATGCAATCTAAAACTCAATATAATATTTTTAATTGAATTGCTTTTGGAATTCATAAGTGACTAAAATGATTTTTTCAACATGATATATATATATATATATCTGTATGTGTGTATGTATCAAAAACAAGTGAAAATTAACACGTTTTTCAGGGGGGGAAATTCTTCAAAAATATTTCAACAAATTGCCTAATATTATAATATAAGGTAATACAGTAAGAAACGAGGACTGTTTAATAAATCCTTATGAATTCCTAGAAATCGTTCTCGTTGAATCGAAAATGGTTAGTGTTTAGTAATCATTGTGACTCACTAGACCATTGTCTAAGTCTCAGTAACTCGTATTCGAGATAGTGACGCCTTTCACCACTCAAAAAGTCTGCTTCATTACTTTCACGGCCAATGAGACGCTCTTGACGTATTTAGATTCACTGGATGTAACCCACCGTTTTGAATTTTGCTCGATAACTGGTGCATAATGATAAATCCTGGTCTCACCAACGATGATAACTCGACGCGGCAGCAATCGAATTTTTATTTGGCATTAAATAGCTACCAAATCAAAACTAATTAATAAATCAATGTTACATTTGTTTCGGCACCGTTCAATACAAGGCAGAACCCACTGGTTACGATAATTTACCTTAACGATACATCTGTCTTCAAAGACAAGTACTTTTTGAACTATCCTTGCATTTCGGATTCCCGAACTGTTTAAAATAGTAGCGACTTTCAGCAAAGAAAAAATTGCTTTATTTACAATAGGAAATTAAAGAAAAAAAGAAATCACTAAAAAGACCCTTATAAAACAAAAATAAAAAAAATCATTAATTGTTTCTCAGACATTTGAAATTCAGTTATTAGCCTTTTATGACTAAATTAGTTTTGCGTATGCGGTGTGTTTTTTACTAAGGTAATTTATACACTTATTACAAAACAAAGAGAAAAATTATATGCTTTTGATAAAAATCGGATGAACATACAAAAATTGCGACTCTTCGATTTGAAATACTAATAAAACATAAGAAGGCATGTAATTCGATAAATACTTTGAAATGTACACAAGTATGGGATGTATCGTTCATTTTTAAGCTTCTTTGTAGAAATACACCCCCTTTTATGTTGTATAAGAAAATAATACTACGTGGAGTCCCTGGTCGAATAAATATAAGTCTAACAGGAAAAAAAAATAATCTCGCAGTCAGAACACATTCTAAAATGCAATGGATGTGAGGTTTTAGTTTCGAAAACCCTAGGGGATTGGGAATACAGAGAGAAATGTGAAATATTCCAGCTGTTTTTTGACTGGGGTGCTTATGTAGCAGGTATTAGATGTCACAAAGAGGGGTAAAGTTGAGCATAAATGGCAATTTTGATTATAAACGGTTTCGGATTCAAAATAAGAATAAAGAAAGTAAAGAGTTTTTTTATTTTTATTTTAAGGCCTAAAAGGTAAAGAATAATTTCATTTTGGTTAAAATTTCAATGCTAATTATGCATACTTCTTTGATGAGAGTAAAAAGTACACACTCATTACTTTTCTTTCGGAGATATGAAATTCCAGATTATTCCAGGGAGGGACAAATTTGTTATTGTCAATAATGTCAAACACTTTCTAACCTTTGAATTAAAAAATGGGAAAAAAAGTTTTGAAAAAATTATGTTAAATTAAATAATATTTGTGCGGTGTGTGTAGAAATAAAGTAAAAAAATTTCATTGAGGGAATTGGTTGCTTATTTATATAAATTAAATAAAATAATAAGCTGGAAAATGTTTTGATATTAACAAAAAAGATTTATTTCCAGCTTCGTTTTGTTTCAAAAAATAATAATTTGATCTCAAATTTGTTTTAATTCAGAATTTCTGAGTAGAACTAAATTTTATAACGCAGAACTAAATTTTGAGAACTTTTTGCGATGGTTTGGTGAAAATAAAGTCATTTTAAATTTATGCTCCAATTCACTTTATAACATTATTTGCACATTTTTATTCGTTTAATATTTTACGCCTGATAAGAGATTACATTTCTTTACTTAATCAAAAAGATCAAGAAGTCCTTTTAATCGATAAACGAAAATTTTGACTTCAAATTTCCTTTACTTTGAGTGAAGAAATTGCTTCAAATTTCATTTATCTTTCATTAAAAAAAATACTCCAATTCAACTGTTCGTTTTATTTTCACGGAAGAATTGCTTATTTCTCATATATCCAGTATTATATTAATTTATTTCAATTAAATATTTTATTAATTATTTCCTATTTTTAATTCGTATCGTTAGTTAGAATTACAAATATGAGAATCGTTCTTCTGCGCTACAGTAGCGGCACCTGCAACGCAAATCAGTAAGATTTCAGGAGTAATGATGCGAAAATGAGAGTCAATCTTTTTTTTTTTTATTTTTTTAAATTTATTTTTAAATTTTTCGTTGTTTGAAAAATATGTTCCTCTTAAAAAGAGATTGAATATTTGTGGTATATCGATGCCAACCTCTATACAAATTATTATTTTTAGATAAAAACATTTTTCTTAAATAAGAAATACATTTTTTTTTCTTCGAAACAGTTCTGATTCAAATTCAATTCCGTTTCCTAGTAAAGATGATATCGTTTCCAATTTGATAATCAGGTTTCTGGTATGAAATTAGGTCTCTATTGAAAAGCTAATTGGACAACGGTAGCCTAGTGGTCGAGGTCGTGGATTCGCTGCCGGCGGTTTTCGTTCAGTCGCGGGTTCGATCCTTGGCTGCCAAAGACCCACCGTGTAGCCGAGGCTGATGCACGTTAAATCTGTTCGGGGCCCAATTCCTCCCATGGGCGTGGTGTGGATGTTAGGAGAGAGGAGTACCAGCGGAGGTGTTGTCCTCGTCACTTGACAGGGGTTCAAAATTACGAGGTCCATCGCCAATAGCCCTCGTGTTGCTTCTAGTGCGACGTTAATAAAAACAAAACTGAAAAGCTATTTTCTTTTTTATCGAGACCCTTTATATCTTGTGGTTACACACGAGAACAAATAATTAACACTGAAATTGAAAAAGAAAATCAAAGAAATATCTTTTCAGCTTCAAAGGAATAATAATTTGCTAGAAAAAAAAACATTCTAAAATATATACGAGGGATGTTCCGAAATTAAGTTTCGTCATTTTTTTCAACACGGAAACTTTTTTGCCAAAAATAAATAAATAAGCCATGTCATCGTGAACTATACACGTTGCACCATTTTTCATTATATTCACAATTGACATTGAGGCATTTGTCGTAGCTCGCAATCAGTATGAAGAAATTACGCTGGTAAAAGTTGGTGCCCTAAGATAGAAGGAATTGTCACAGAGCCTACTCCACCTCAGCATCATTTTCGATAGACCTGAGCACTACTAATACACAGTGTGGACACCACGTCTGACAACACCATGGCCTATACTCTAGTAATGTTGTTTTCCTTCATGGATGTGGAGGGACTCCCTCTTCGATCTCCCTCTTTCAATGTCTGCCTTTCTTCACTGAACATACAGCACCAGCGTCTATCCATTTGACCAAGTAAGATGTACGAGACATGACCTGTACATCTTACATGGACTCTAAGTGTTCATAAATGACGGACACACTAATCGCAAACATGCCCTGTCATACCGGATAACAGCACGTGCTTCCATTGTCAGTCAGTCATGTCTCAGGAACGCTGGTTTTCTCCTACCCTTTTTTCTTCGTCACTCTGCGCATGCGTCATTCCTCCTCCACTGTTGCTGCTTCAGTTGTTAAATGAGCAATGGGTGTGGATTCTTATGGTGGTAATTTGATTTATCTTTATTTTTATTTTTATCATTATATTTATTCTTTGTGATAATTTCATCTGATGTACTATGTGTTCTTTCAAAAAAATGACGAAACACCCCTCATTTTTATTCACTGAGTTTTAAATATTCTTAGATATGAATAATTATAGGTATTTTTACAGGAAAAAACAATGGTAGAAAAAACCCTTATTACTTTTATGTTACCGGTTATTAAATAATAAAAAATACAGAGATCTGATATTTTATTGGGTTTTCTTTAACTAACATTGTATGTTTGAATCGAAACTTCAAAAGCTTTTTCCTCACATTTTAAAGTGCTCAATTGAGCTGAAATTTTCTATTCACGATTGTTTGGGATGAAAATATTATAATTTAGTTATAAATAATAAAAATTAATTGATTAAAAATAATCATTAATGGATTTTTTTTCTACTTACATTGTATGTCTGGGTCAACATTTTAAAGAGCTTTTTTCTCACATTTTAAAGCTCTCAGTTTAGCTGAAATTTTCTATACACGATTGTATTGGATGACAATAGAATAATTTAACTATAATTAATAAAAATTAATTAATTAAAACTAATTATTTAATGAATTAAATTTTACGCTTAATTTCTCGCCAAGTCACCAAATGGTCCCAAATCCAATGCTTAATTGAACTAAAAAAAACTTACACGTATTTATTTTCGATGATAAGTTTATCAAATTTCAATAATAAAATAAATTATTAAAACTAATTATTGAATAAACACAATCTGATTCAACGATCCCTTTTGCTCTTAAAATTTAAAGTATAAAAATTATATTTAACAAATTGTGAAGTTTGAGAGAAAACCCATGTTCAAAAACCTCATTACTTACCAGCGTAATTTTGTTTGCAATTATATAAAAAAAACATAATTCGGGGTAATATATTCATACAAAAAATTATTTTTAAAAAATCATACGTTTCAAGAAGGATACATAAACAAGAATTTGTAAAAATGTTCCGAAATATTTTAACTCATTTTTCACTATTTACAAAATGATATTTTGGAAGAAAATTTTGGTTACTTCTAAACGTCTATTGGTATAGTGCTATTATGTGTTCTCTCTTAAATAAACGTGAATACCATGAAATAGAAAGTACGCAAAAATTTAATTTTCTTTGCATGAAAAAAATATTGGTATCAAATAAAATATTCATTATATATTCTTTCCAAGCAATTATCTTTTGTTGCGTAGAATTTCAACAAAATATCAATGTCAATTATAAATTTTATAAAATTTTAATTAAATTTAAAAATTACAAGTTCGGTTTTAATTATTACAAGCGAGTTTCTGGAACAATGTAAAATTGAATAAATATTAATTAGTTTTAGAAAGGGATTTACTAGCATGTAAGATTTCATAATGTAAAATAGTTAAAATAAATAATATGATGATATTTATAAGTTACGTGTCGATTACAAATTCACTGAACATCATGTACATACACATTAAATGTATCTATAGCTTGCATTAAAAATGGCCGTCACTTAAATATTTTTCTGGTAATTATGAACTTATTTTGTTGGAGTGTTTGATTGACTAATGTCGCCATTAGAATTACCAAAGTCATTGGTGAATGAAGGCGCACTTAATCATCAAGGTCGATATCTGACACTGGCGATGGTCTTCGGAATTTTGAGCCTCATTTAAAAAACAAAGATGATCTGAGCTTGCAATTCATTCCGAATTTCCACATCAAGGTTCGAAGTCCTCATCAGGAGGACTTTGAACTTAGACATATTTAATTATAAGTTTTGGAACATTGCGGTGTTTAGAGGCTTCAGGACTCCATCCAAGACTCAACAGAATCTACACCGGTCATATGTTTGCAACCATGACCACTTGGTTACCACGGTCACTTTGGACAATGAGATAATATGCTGTAAATAATAATAAGCATAGAATTCATTGTTAACGTGTTATTCGTGAAATAATTGATTATTCCGTGGTCGCTGACTCGTCGCTAGCGGTTTTCGTCGAGTCGCAGGTTCGAACCTTAAATGCCTGTAAAATCCCGCCGCTTAGCAGGGGCTGATGCAAGTTAAATTGATCGGGGAGTAAAGTCAACCCGTTGGTGGGTTTGGAAAATAAGAGGGGGTGCCAGATCAAGTGTCGTCTTCGACACTTACCAAGGTTCAAAATTGCGAGGTCCGTCGCCAATAGCCCTCATGTTGCTTCAAGTGCGACTTTAATAAAACCAATATAAACGAAAACAATTGATTATCTCGAAAAGGAGTGACATTGTTAGAGTGGCAAGCGATTCACAATAAATCCAAAAAAGGACACGACTTGGTAAATAAAAATGAAAAAAAGTATTATTTGAGTTATTTGGTTATTTGTAAAATGTGCTTCATCGTTTCTTTCACGCATTCTCAAACAGGACTGCATTCGTCGAGAGTTCCTTTTCAAACTTTGTTTTACATAACAAAGATAATGAATATACGTAAAAAAGAGTTTTCAATCGAGCTTTTTATTTAAAATTGAACTAAAAGGCATAAAAACACTTTTAAGATTAAATATTGCATAACTACTTACTTACAAATAAAGTAAGAAAAAAAAATATTGACAGCCAAGGCTTAAATAAATTATGCATTATTTCGCATTTAAAAAATATTTTATACTTCCTAATCAATCTTTAAATAAAATCTTGATAAAAAATGTTCATTTTACTTATGTTTATTTAATGATTTTTTGTATGGATATTTGAAATAAAAAAAAACAACTACGGGAGGGGTACGAGAGTGCAAACTTTTAGTCAATAAGAAGTTGTTAAGGTATGTGCTTACCCAAAAATCACCGTTTTTTTGAAAAATTTTGAAAGTTTCTTTTTTGCTTTTTATTAAAGGACACATATTTATGATTTCAAAAATGGTTTGTATTTGTTTCTAGGGTAGGTAGAAATTAAGTTATAGCCCATATTTTAAAACGGAAATTTAATTTAAAGTGACCGAAATTGGAATTTTTCTAGATCGATTCCAATCCATAGAAAAGTAAGCAATACATTTCAAATAGCTATTTCTTCATTTTTAAAGGATGTGAATGTACAGCATACTTTCTAATCACAGAATTTAGAATATATCTATTTATCTATTATAGTTGTAAGGGCATCTGACAACTATTTCTTCACTTAATTTTGATTTATAGATTTGAATTTTCTGAAAAACTGCTATTTTATTTTTTTTTATTTCGAAAATTCTTATTTCTTAAAAAGTATTTCATACATTCAAATGAAATTTCGTCACACTAATCCGTATATCTCTAAGTATGTTGTGAACCTCAAAATAGTTTTTTATTATATAACTCTTTATTTCGGAGCTATTTTTATTTAAAAAGTGATGTAGAGTTTTTGTAAAATAATATTATGTTTATATGTTTTGGCATAATTTAGTAAGTTTAAGAGATATCTACGATTTTTATGCTTCACAACACAGATATATGTATATTTAATATATTTTTGAAAAAAAAATTGTGTAACATATTAATTAGACTTTGTAAAATGAGCTTTAGCGTCCATGTAATCTTTACCACATTTTAACTCATCATGGCAAAATTTAAAAATAAAATGTTCATGAAAATAAGTTTTGAATTTACTATATTATAGACCATGGTAACTAAAAACATAAGAGTTCCACAAAAAAAAATATTTTTTTGAAAAAAAGTGTTTACGTATACTATCGTCATTGGAGTTACACTATCGTCATTGGATTATGGTCATTGGAGTTATACGTGTATTGAAAAATACAACTCGAAAGAATTATAGGAAATAGATCAAATTACGAGTACGAATTCTGAACTAGAAGGGAATATTACTTTATATACCCATAAGGAAAAATCAAGTTAAGTCTAAAAGATTGTAGAAGAAAGATAATTCTTATCTGCATAAAAATTCTTATCTGTAAAGCCAGTACTGGGGCGATGGAAGAAATTAAAAAGTGTCTTTGCTTTTTAATATCTTACAACTATTATAAAGAAAGAAATGATTTTATGTAAACAAGCAAAATTAATAACAATTGGATGAACAGTATGAAATTATTCTATCAAATGATATTTTGAGGAATTTATTAATCGGAATTTTCCAAACTAAAAACTCTTTATTTATTAGCCACCACAGGAGCTGTTGTTTTACTCAATGATAAATCAGTGTAACTGACCACTTATCAAAATAAATTATTAAATACATTGCTTGCTTATTTCATTTTATGGCAGCTATAAAGTTAAATTTAACTTAAAATTTAATCAATTCGATAATTAGCTACCCAAGAGGCTATTGTTTATTGGGATAACTTTTAACGTAACAAATCACTTTTCAATTTTTTATCATTTGTTTCAATTTTAATTACATTTAGCTTAAATATAATCAATTTAATAATTTGTCGCTAGTGCTTTAATTTTAATTACATGTAGTTCATATAATATTCTATTTAATAATTTATCGTTTACTTCATTTTTTTAATATTAATTATGTTTAAATATAATCAATTTAATAATTTATCGTTTACTTCATTTTTTAATATTAATTATGTTTAAATATATTCAATTTAATAATTTATCGTTTACTTCATTTTTTAATATTAATTATGTTTAAATATATTCAATTTAATAATTTATCGTTTCTTTTAATTTTAATGTAGGAAAAGTTTACTATTGTCCATTTCCCGATATTCCACCGTTTACTTTAATTCTTAAATTCAATTGAGTAATTTAATAATAATTATAAGAAAAGCACACCTTGGGTGGCTAAATCTGTTTCTTTGCTAAACTTTGCATAGAACTTTTTTCATTTTATTTCATTTATTAATCGTTTGCTTTAATTTCAAATATATTTGTCTTAAATTATAATTAATTTTATAATTTATTGTTTAATTTAATATTAGTAATTTAAAAGAATATTATTGCCAATTTCAATATTTTGTCGCTTGCTTTAATTATAATAATATTGATTTGAAAATTTATTTGAAAAACTTTGGTGGCTAAATCTATTGTTTGCAAATCTTTGCATTGAACAATTAATTTCCTTTTTGTTTATTTTTGTTGCTTATATTTATTTATCAATATTTTTCCTACAGCCGGATAGGAATTTAGATGAAAATGGTAATTGTAACAAATCTATTCCATATCTACACTCAATTTATCAATTGTCAGCGAAAAATGTATTAAAATGTAACATATCCTATAAATGAAAGTTCCTTCTTTAGTTAATCACATCTTTATCTAGCTTTTCTCATTTGTTTACCAATTAAGCTCATATCAAAAATTTTGAGTATTTGCTCGTTTCAATTCTTACTCATTTCATAAATGGAGAATAAACATGGGTTCGCCGCAAGAAGTACAATCAGAGGAGTAGAACAAAAACTTACAAAAGGACGTAACAAAAATGTAACGAAATTCTTAAATTACAAAAAAAAAAATGCTTAATTAAAACCGTGTTATTCCCCAGTGGGATGCATAATACACGAGAAATGACATTGTTTCATTTTTATAGAGTAAGAAAAAAATTTTAAATTTTAAAACAACTTTTCTAATGTTAACAAATTTTAAAAGTCGTTGACATCTTACATGTTTCATTAATTATTTATTATCAAATTTCCGCAATTTTGGTCGTTTTAAATGAACAAAAAAAAATTTAAATATCTTTGCTAATTTCCTTTTAACATGTTTTAGCCATTTTGTTTTTCTATAAAGTTTTCAAAAGAGTAGAATTATTGCAAAATGAATATTAATTAGAGTAAAGTAAACGTATTTCCCTTCCCCAGGCTCCGCAGAAGCTATTACTATCAAGAAAAAATCTATATCTTCCTCAAATTCCGTAACGTAATTTAATTTTCACAAGCGAAACATTCTAAAATACAAAACTTTGCCAAAGTTCACAACAAAAAGAATAAAAACAGATTATTCTGCCATAAAGCTTAATGATTAAATTAAATATTAAAATAAGAGTAGATGATAAATTGTTAAAGTAGACAATAATATTCTATTCGGATATTAAAACAAAGGCAGAGACAATAAATATTAAATTAAATATTTCTTAACAATGGAAACGCACCTTAAGCAAACTAAATATAGTTATTATAATCATAAGTATTATGATGTCAATTGTTTGAACCTAACAACGTGTTTTCTTCTTTTTATGCCCGCGTATTTTTATTGATGCCATTTTCTGAGAATTATAATATTTTAGTACATGTTAAAATGCATTTAGTTTTGAAAAATAAGTAGGCTTTTTTATATCATAAAAGCCCTGCATAAAGTATATTCTTCATTTACATCAGCACCGCAGATGCAGGTTTTCAAAACAGTTAACAAAATTATATGTTAATAATTAATTTCATATTGACTTAATAATTTATTATAACTTATTTTCAATTATTATGTCTCATTTATTGTACTTTGAAGTTTCTAAATTCTCCTCATAAGAAGATATTTTTCAATAAAACAGTTTGTTACATCGTTCCTTCTTTTCGTACTTTTTAATACATTTTAGATATGCTATAAATTATTTGAATTTAAATGTTTACTTTAATTGTTCTGAAATTGGTTATTATATTTACGATCTTATCTTAACTGTTTTGTTCAATCAGACGTACATTGTACTGAGATGAACAAGAAATATATACAATGGTAAATTATTCCTTATCAGTGACATACGTAAATTATATAATTTAGTATTTATTCAAAGAAAACATTTTATTTTTCTTTCTAAGACTAATATATAGAATCAGAATAAGTCAGAAACTCTGTAAGACAATATATGTATACAAATTCTCCATTTCAAATAATTCAAAGTAACAGAATCCTAACAAAAACAGCACTGTTTTCTAAAATAAAAGCATAGAGAAAACTTCCCAGGGAGAAGAGATTCGATTCCATCTGTATGCATTGATAAAAGTGCCTTGTCAACAGTGTGTCACTTTAGAAAATTAAAATTTGTTCTACTCATTGAAGTTCTTGACATTAGTTATGCCTGCAATGACTGAATAAAATCTCTGTTATATTCAATATGTACCATTTAGATAGTATTGGAAGGGTAATATGCCGACTTGGATAATTGTATATAATAAATGTTGATAGCATGTCATGCTATTTTTTAACTCAAAGCATCATGTGTATTGGATACTTGTATTCCCCTGTAAAGTTTCCCAACGACCAGTCAAGTTTTGTTTATAAGCGAATAGTTAAAGAAATTGAATTTCTATTTTCCCTTTCAAATCTAGGCAGCCACATTTATGAGATTCACAGGATTCGTAACTATCATAATTTTTTTAACATATTTAACTTACTACTGAAACAAAATAGATACTTGACACTTTTACCATATAATATATAAATATATTTACATTGATTCTCTTATTTCCATGGGATTGAAAAGAAATCTTAAAAAGTAATGAACAAGTATAAATTGATCCCTTTTTCAAAAGTAAGAAAATCAGTATTTCACTGCACATAGAATTCGAAGTACAACTTTTATCAAAATTTACAAAAGCAAAATTATTTTATATAAATGTGTTCAGTTTTGAAGTTATACATACATAGAGAAAAAAATTACTTTTTGAAAAGATCTTTCGAAAATTATTAAATTTTGAGAAAAATTCCAATTGAAATTGATATAAATTTTTATGTTAATAATTTGTATTAGCGCAGGTACTTTGATTGAGCTAGTGTATGAATTTTCAAACTAATATGAGTAATAATTTTTGAAAAATCTAGTACCCAAGGTAAATATTTTTATGAAGAGACGAATGAGGTTAAAGTTGAAAAATAACAGAAAAAACTAGTAATCGATGTTTAGTTTTTCCACAATAATCTGAAATTTTTGGTAGTATCGTTAAATATTTGGCATCAAAATGGGGAGAAAAGGATATAGCTCAAACGTATTTTTGTTTCAAGCAAACGAACATTTTGAAGTTCAAGGGTCATGAGTTCCTTAACTTGTGGAATGAAATACACAACCAAAAGAATTAAAATAATTCCCATTTTCGTTTATTTACATTTTGTTCCGTTTTTTAAAATGTTTTCAAATATTTTTTAAAGATCTAAAAAATTGTAAGTGAAATGTTAAAATACGCATACAAATAGTTTTTTATAGATCAAAAGAAATTGAGTTTTACATGTGGGAAGAGAAAAAGAGAGAAACACTTTCGGATTCTCTTAATTTTCGGATTTCTTTGCTTTTTCGGATTCTTTTATTAGTAATCAAATGAACACTATTAACCCAGATTCGAGAAGAAAAGTTAGAATTAACGTCATTTTTTTTACAAATTCCGTGACTCTGGTACAAGGGGGTTTAAAGTCTTAAACCTTTCATATTTAGGAAATATTCATTTATCTGGTTAGTTTTCTTTTTCTTTTTCTTACTTTCTGAGTTTTTCATTTTAGATGAGTTTTTAATTTGGACAGAGTTTTTCTGTCAATTATAACATATTGTAAAAGCTTTTCGTTTCCTTATAAGCAATCTTCAAATCTTTTAAAATGTTTTTATATAAGCACCAAAGTTAGAAAGAGTATAAACTTCTTCATGGGGAATATCCGTATTTGATTGGTTGGTTGGTTGGTTGGAGAAAAATTATTGCACTGAATCCTGATGAGACATACTGGAAGGTGAAAATATTACCATTAATCTAGATAATAAGACAATTTAAAACTCAAAGTAAGGATAAAGAATAAAATGATGTTTTTAAAACAGAAAATGTTTGTGTGAAATAAAACAATGCCATGAAAAAATATTTGGTTGAGGTTTTTCACAACTAAATCAATTAAAGAACGATTAAATGACTTAAAATGTTCAAAGACGAGCATAGTTGAATCAGAGCATTTAGTCAAAATGTGTCTCATAATTAGAGGACAAACACAGGGATTGCACATAGGAGGACGTTTTTGCAGTATAATGCATTTATGAGTCAATCTTGGGAGTCCAGTTTATAAAAATATTTAAATAACGTCTTGTCTTCTGTTTAAATATTTATTCTAATGAAATGTGACCAGTTGTCTGGTTATTGTGTATTTCTATATTATATTAATCTTGTAAATGAGATTATTAATAGCTTATTCAAAGCATTTCATGATACCGCAATAAAAATTGTGAGAGAGATTTCACCGGTTGTGGATTTTAGCAGCAGTATTACCTGCTTCATTTGAAGTTCATATAAGAAGTAAAACAACAAAATATATAATGGATACTAAAGACTTTATGTCATACATTTCTTATCAATAATCGGTGGATGAGAATAATTATTTGGAGGATTTAAAGGTCTAAATGCACTCATGGAATCCGTTAATAAAATAAAACTTCATCATATCTAGTTGGCAAATTTTCAGACGTCTTATTGATGCCGTAACTCTCAGTGGCAAAATCCGACGATGAAGGATGAAGTAAAAAATGATGAAATGTATTTTGTATAAAATATAAGACGACAACATGATTCGTTGAATTAGAACGGTTAGTGTAAATGTGCATAAAATCAGGGTATTGCTCTGCAAAGTCATTAAATTGTTGGAAGTATTTATTTTACGACGTATCCCATTTCTTGAGATTTTGCGAAGAACTTTCGAAATTAAGGCCACGATGAAAATCCTTCGTTTTCTTTCATGGTAGAAGTATCAGATAATTCATAGCGTTCAGTTTAAATCTGTACTTTTCTGTGAAATGGACGGAGGTATTGATAGTTTTTTGCCGCCATATAGTCTATCAAAAAAATAAACTTTTATTTGAAAATGATAAATTATTTAATGATAATGCAATTCTAAAACAGTATTGAAGGAACGAGTTATCTTCTTGGGGCTAAGGAACATTCAAAGCAGTTAATGCCTTAAGCATTTGGAAGGGGGTGTCCGAAAGGCTTCGGAACAAATTCCATTTATTTAAATCTGATGTTATGGCGGAACCATGTTCCATGCAACATTCGTCCAATTTTGATCCTATGAGAGCATTGAGTATACACACACACACATACACACACACTCACACATACACACACACACACACACACACATATATATATATATATATATATATATATAGTCACACACACACACAGATATATATATAAATATAAAGAGTGTGTGTGTGTGTGAGAGAGAGAGAGAGAGAGAGTAATTTTATTTCATCAACAACATTTTCCAAAATGCGGTCACAATGAATTTCTGAATCAGGATGAAGACATTGTTGTCCATTTAAATGTACACATGCGGTTTTGCCTAGAGAAAAAGAGATACCATTTTCATTTGTTTAATTTGTTATTTTATGAACCGCCTGTTGTAGATGACTTTCAATGCTATTCATTTCATTTCTTTTCATATGCATGAACTTTTTAGGCCGTCAAAGTAGATAACAACTTTATCAAATGATAAGATGCTTGAAATGATATTATTAATTTTTATCATAAATAGACGAACGCTTAAAACACTCCCTGAGGCACCTCTTCTTCTAGATTAGAATCATCCGATAAGATCAAGTTAATTGAAACTTTAAAATATCTGTACTCTAAAACGTTTTGAATAAATATTTGCAAGTTACCCATGAATCACAATTATATAAATCTCAGAAAATTCCGTAACTCCAAGTGCCATCATAAACCTTTTAGATATAAAAAAATCAATGGAAGATATTTATTTTGTAAAAATGACATCTCTTACCTTCGTTTCTAAGATGACTAGGTTATTCATAATAGATCACAGAATTTTGCTCTACAACATATATAAACTGGAGTTTACCATTCTTTCTAGAATTTTATTCAAGCAATTAGTGAGGGCTAAGGATCAATAGTTTGTACCATCCTGCCTTAAAAATTGAAATATATATATATATATATATATATATATATATATATTAATGCGTGTGTGTCTTGATTTGGCACAACATTTTCCAAACGTCAACACCATAATTATAGAAATCTTTAAAATCGTATTGAAACAAGTTTATAAATACCCAATTAAATACTCATAATTTTACACAAAGATCTTTGATATATTTAAGACTTTGCGGTCCACCGCTAATTTTATAATCAGGCACAGTTATTACCTCATAATTTTCTCAGAGCTAATCTATATTGATGCAATTCTTAAAAAAGTAACGCCTTCTACTGCAAATAAATGCATCAAAATTAATTCAAGGAAGAGATAGATATCATTTCTAAGAAACAAATTTTTATGCCTTTTATGTCTACTTCAGTGTAACAAATATTATAAGCATGTATATCTATAGTGAAGTTGTCCATTATAACTGACATATAAATACATCACATATAAATAGAATTCAAGATTTTTTTAGTACAGTCCTGGGTCTTATGATCGTTTGCTCAATACAATGAAATATACTTTTGGCTCCAACTATCTTGATTTAAATGAATGATGTAAATTTTATTTCTGACAACTATATTTTCATTTAATATCTCTATTTTTTATGAAGATCAGTTTGTGCATGGAGTAAAATTAAGCTCAAAAATCTAATATTCTCAATATTTCCGAGGTTTGTACAGCAAAAAACATTTGTTATATCCTGAACAATTCCACGTAATATGAAAACTGAAATTCTGTAAAGGCTCTTGAGAAGATGAAAGAGGTTTATGAGGCTAGCAGTAATTAGAACATAATTGAATTCAATATACTTTCAAAAAAGTGTTAAATTCAAAGTTAAAAAATTATGATTTCATATTTAAGAATTTTAACGTAATATGTAGTAAAAGACATATCAATGAAAGTTTAATTATATTTAACATTTGACTCTAATATTACTACACACATAAGGAAGAATTTAAATCGTAAGCGACTACCTTTAATTTCCAGCACTGAAAAAGAAGTTCAATGTTTTTCAGTAAAATTTCATTAACTGATTAATAAGTACATCTTAGAATCAATGTTTCACGTCATAGTGACAAAAATGTAGCAAAGATGTCATGGGCAGAAAAATAATAAATACGTATAACAGAATTTAGTGAAATGTTTCTACTTTTAATAAGAAGCTAAATTAAAATAATTAAACTTAATTTCAAGTTTGTTAAGAGAGGAAAATATTTTTGAGACTCTAAAGAAAGGGTTTGATGTAGAACTAAGGAAACTTAATTTATGCAAGCTTAATTAGCACTGAACATTCTGCTATTAATTTCCATATAAGGGAAGAAATAATTAATAACTGTTGTAAGTTCAATAAAATTTCAATTCACCGAATTGTCAATTGCGTTAAGAAACAAGCTAAATTATGAAAACATAATTTGAAAGGACTTGAACAACAATGACCGCCTAAAATTTGTCTTATAATTCTAAATAATTTGACCCAATTTCTAAATAATT
>BMAW01100586.1:0-14427 GCA_019974015.1 Nephila pilipes | reverse complement strand
CTTTTAAATTATTTGTGTAATGTTTAGATTTTCATATTATCTTATTCATCTATATCTTATTCACATCTCTAATTATATTTAGATTATTATCATACTATTTTTGTACATCTTAGATTAGATTAACTTTCATTAATCATGTTTTCAATTTGCAGTATCTTTCTTAAATATAATGAAATTCTAACAAAAGCAAACTTTTCCAGCTTTTCAAATAAAAGAATAACTTATGGTGTCGATTGAACTATTAACCAAGCATTTTGCTTATTTTTGGTTATTTATGATCAGATGCTTTTTCTAGAATTGTTATCACATTGGCTGATAATTTCCTGGCTGAATCACAGATGGCGCACCAAATACAGAATTAATATTTCTTTTAAGCACGTACTAACTTTTAAAAGGTAGCTGTAAAAATATGATGACGATCTGAAGTTTGGCTCAAAAGTTACAATGGTTTTAGTGAAACAACTTTTTTTTTTTTTTTTCAAAACAATGGGGAAAAAAGAATTTCATGAGTTGATAAAAGATTACTTTTTAAAGGATTAAAACACCGTTGAAATGAAAGCATTTTTTACAACGTTTTTCTGAATTTCACTTGGTGTGTGTGTCATCAAACTTTCGACAGTTAATTTAACGAACTTCCCATTAAGATAGAACTCTGAAACTTTGGGAAGAGTTTTTACTCGCCTAACAATGCAATATTTAGACATCTGCGACAAGTTTTAACTAATATTTCAACAATTTTAATAAGTCAAAGTATCTCTTCTACTTGGCGCTTTTAGGATTGAGGAAAAAATTTCTTTCCCCCTCTGGGAACACCGGGAATTCCACATGAGGTATCGTAAAAATTTTCGACTCACAAAGGGGAGATAATCAGGATTGCTGACTTTTAGTTAGTAACCATTCATAAGAAAGAAAGATTCCAATATTTGGCGCCATGTCATATCACAATATTTTTTTACGAATTTTGGTTCCCATTTTTAATAAAATGACTTACAAACTTTCAAATGCATGTTTTGATTTTATATTATGAATTTTTTAATACGTTCACAAACGTGTCTTTTTAAGTAAATTTTAAAGTTAAAAATTATGTTTTCTAGAATTTGATGTACAGCATTTCAGAAGTACTAAGAAAGTAGAATTTAAATGATTGGCATGTCGACTCTAAATCATGAATTACTAAAAATTATTAGATGTATAACTTTTATTTGCTCCATTCGTAATTTTTTAGACTACGCAAATTACTAAAAATAACTTAATCTGAAAAAGAATTTATTGTATCCATTGCTTAATTATGAGATAGATTGATGAAGGATGTGGAGCAATATAGGCTAATATTCCTTAAGTAAGAGAAAAATATTAATAAGGCATTATATAATAAATATTTGTCTGATAAAATAATTTCAGAATTTTTTTTAAAAAATTTATTCTTATTTTTGTGCTATGTTTTCATGTTCCTTAAAAAATAATAAAGTTCGTTTGTATTTTGTCCACCTTTTTGGGTCTAGAAGAGTATGACGCGTAATACATGTAGATTTATCTACACTTAGCCAATCATAATCAAATTAGCCTCACCTCACCTCCACGTGGTTAGATCTGGTTATCCAAAAATATTTGGAAACTAAAAAGGAAAGGATTGTATGCGTTGTAAAATTTTTCAGTAAAAAATATTCAATAAATGATAAATTGAAATTATAATTATACTTTTTTATGTGTTTATCCCGTGTTTGTTTTGAATTTAATGTATAATAATTAATATACTTTGTCATTATATAAAAACGTTGGTTTTTATCCCGAACTATTAATACGTGTTACCCGGACAAGTCACTAGGAAATTGGACCATAATTGACTGGTTTGCTGAATTTAAACGTGGTCCTAGAAACACCTATGATGCACCACGATCTGGTAGCCCAAAAGAGGTGGTAATGCCCGAAAATATCAAAAAAGTGCACACAATCGTTTTCACAAACCGTAAAGTAAAGTTTCAGGAGATAGCTGACACTCTAAATATATCAAGGGAATGTGTATGCTTTATTTTGAATGAACATTTGTCTGTGAGAAAGCCATTTTCAAAATGGATACCGCGTGTGCTAACAGTAGAACAAAAATAACAATGAGTCGATGATTGTGAGCGCTGTTATATGATGTTTCGGTGAAATAAAAAAAGACTTTTGCGTCGATACGTAACGATGGACGAAATTTAGATCCACCATTATACGCCAGACTCAAGTCGGCAGTCAGCTGCATGGACAGCAGCCGGTGATCCTCACCCAAACAGAAACAGAGTGTGGCAAAGTTATGGCATCCGTATTTTAGAATGCGTATGGTATTTTGCTTACAGATTACCTTGAAATAAGTAAGACCATCAATAGCAATTGCTACATGGCCCAAATGGATCGTTTGAACGAGAAAATTTCGAAGAAACGACCCCATATGCGAAGAAAGATAGTGATCTTCCACCAAGACAATGCACCGTGCCACAAGTCATTGGCTACGATGGCAAAATTGCACGAATTACATTTCGAATTGCTTCTGCCCCACCCTGGGCCCCAGCGACTATTACCTGTTCGCAGACCTAAAAAAATGATCGACGCAATAAGATATGGCTCGAATGAGGAGATGATCATCGAAAAAAATGCCTATTTTGAGACCAAAGATAAATCGTTCTTCAAGAAAAGTTTTGAAATGTTAGAAAAGAGCTGGAATGATTGTATCGCTCTTAAGGAAGGCTATATTGATGAATAAAATCGAAAGAAGGAGGTTCGAAAAAGTGCGGCCCAAACACAAATTATGAAAATATTTAAATTTACACATTCAGTTGAAAAGTCTTTAAAAATTATTTGTACTAATTTTAAATTTTTTTCATTAGCCATGGACGAAAACACTGACGCTTCTGATACGGCACAATTGGCAATTTTTATAAGAGGAATTTATGAACATTATAATATCACGGAAGAAATGGCTGCTTTAGTATTCTCAAAAGACACAACAAGTCTGTAGATTTATTCGATGAAAAGGTTTTCCTTATCTATGAAAAATTTATCAGCTATCATAACCGGTGGAGCTCCCTGCCATGGTTGGTAAAAATGAGGAACTCGTTAAAATGGTTAATAATGATACCGTCGCTGCCGGCAATACGATCTTGATGTCATATCAATGTAAAATACATCAGAGTAATTTATGTAGAAAATTTTCAAAAATGGAAAGTGTATTAAGCGTTGTTATAAAACCATTAGCTTTATAAGAGCAAAAGGACTTAATCATAGACTATTTGAAGAGTTTCTTAAGGTAATGGGCACTGAATTTGCAGTTGTTATTTACAATACAGAAGTAAGACGGTTGTTCAGTAAGGGGAAAATGCTCAAAAGATTTTACGATTTGAGAACTGAAATAAAAATATTTATGGAAACAAAAGGGAAACCTGAGAATGAATTTGAGGACAAAGATTGGATTTTAGATTTAGCTTTTTTAGGAAACTCAATAGAACATTTGAATGATTTCAATTTGAGACTTCAAGGAAACAAATCAATTTATTAATAATATGTTCCAAACAATTACAGCGTTTGAAAGAAATTGAAATTTTAGCTTAATCAAATAAAAGTAAGATTTGACACAATTCAGTACTTTGGCTGCACATAGACCTGTGAGTTGCACAAAATATGCTGCATTAATTTTTGATTTAATTCAAGAGTTCGAAAGTAGATTTCAAAATTTTTGAAAAAATGAAGAGTATTTCAACATATTTTCTATCTTATTTTCTCTATAAATAAATAAATTGCCTTCAAATCTTCAAAAAAGAGAACAGCAAAGTGGCATTCAACTGAAAGAAAAATTTGGGAATGTTTCTTTACAGAAGTTTTATAAAGATTACCTACCCCGCGATAAATATCCTATTTTTCACAATCATGCTTTATTAAGATCTTCAGCTTTCAGGCAGTACTTATATTTGTGAACAATTATTTTCAAGAATGAAGCTTACAAAAATCAAAAATAGGATAAAGATCACTGACAAACATCTTGGTAATGCAGTAAGAATTGCTACTTCGTCTATTGAACCTGATATCGATTTCCTTGTTCAACAAAAGCAAATTCTTCCATCTCATTAATTCGAATTTTTTCCATTTTAATGAAATCCAAACTAAATGAAACGAAACTTTAACATATTTAAAATAAATACGTACTTATACATATCTAATTCAAATTTTAAAAAAAATTATAATAAAAAGAAGTTTATTTATTTTAATAAAACTACATAGTTAATTTTTATTTCAATTTGTTGAAAAAATTAGCTTAGCTTAGTTTTTATTAACGTCGCACTAGAAGCAACACGAGGGCTATCGGCGACGGACCTCTTAATTTTGAACCTCGGTCAGGTGACGAGGACGACACCTGAGTTGGTACCCCCTTCTCCTAACAACCACACCACGCCAACGGGAAGACTTTCGGCCCCAAACAGATTTAACGTGCATCAGCCCCGGCTACACGGCGGGTCTTTGGCAGCCATGGATCGAACCCGCGACTGAAAGAAAACCGCCGGCTGCTAGTCCACGACCTTGACCACTAGGCTACCGCGGCCCTTGTTGAAAAAATATTGTATGTGCGGCCCAGCAATTTTTTTTCTTTTCAATGCAGCCCAGAATTTTATTTATTTTTTCCAATGCGGCCCTCAAACGGTTATAGTTTAGACACCCATGCTATAAATGAAAACGGGATCGAAATCGCGGGGAAAAGAAATATTTTTCATGCCAGTTGTGCAAAAATTAATTTCAACCGTGTTCCCACCCACAAAACCTCGCCTAATAAAATAAAACACATTACGTCGGCATTCCGACTGGCGCCTTGTGTTGCTTCCAAAGCAAACGCAAAAAATGAGGTCAAAGTACAGCCTGATGTTACTATAAGCTCAAGCAATATGCCTGAGTGCAAAATTCCTTGAGAGGCGTAAAAACAGCACATGTTGAAGAAATTTTTTTTAATCTAACGAATGCAATAAATTTGAATGAAGTGGATTTGAGTCATATCGGCGATCAGAGAATAAAACAAAATCTAAAACGAATGTTAGATACTTATAAACCCCAGAAAAAAAACCCACTGATGTTTCGATGAAAATTATTCTAACGGATGAGTCACTATTCACTCAAAACCCAGACGATTAGCGACAAACGAAAAAACATTTGTAGATTCTCAAATAAAGAATTGGTTAGGTTCAGGAATTATAAAAAAAAGTGTAAATAATCCGTTTTTCTTCTCTCATCGTTTTAGTGAGAAAAAAAAGAATGGCGATTACAGACTATGTATTGATTATAAGCTTTTAAATAGAAAAATCATTAAGGCCTCGTTCCCAATTGCTTCGATGGACGATATTCTTTAAAAAATTGACAGATTTGAACGTATTTATTACTCTTGATCTTGAAAATGCTTTTTTTTCTCATTATGATGTACATACAGATAGTACTAAATACACTGCATTTGTGACACGTAATTCTGTTTACGAATTCTTAAAGGTGCCTTTCGGTCTTTTCACGAGTCCTAGTGTATTTCAGCGGTATATTCAAGCAGTTTTTAAAGATTTAATAAAGGATAATACTTTAATCATGTATATGGACGATTTGTTCATATCGGGAAAAGACGAAGTTAAACATAAATTACAACGTGTGCCTAAAAAGGCTTCAGAATACGGCCTTAAATTTAACTTTAAGAAATATTAATTCCTCTAACGTGAAATTGATTTCCTAGGGCATAATATTAAAAATGGTCAATTATATCCTTCACCTATCTAACCAAAGCAGTTGTCAACTTTCCAGAACCTCAATGAACCAAGGACGTTCAGAGTTTATTGGGTTTTTGCGGCTATTTTCGGAAATTCATACCACATTTTTCATCAATAGCAAGACCTCTTAGTGATCTACTAAAAAACAATCAATCCTTCAAATTTGAAGAAAAAGAGGGCAATTGTTTCAATCACTTAAAAGCACTTTTATGCCGAGAACCAGGGTTAACAATTTATAATCCAAACAGTGAAACCGAAATACATACAGATGTTAGTGCAAACGGGCTAGCCGCTGTTTTATTACAAAAAATCTATTATAGATTCTAAATTACGCCTTGTTTGTTACATGAGCCGTAAAACTAACGACACCGAACGACGTTATTCCAGTTACAAGTTGGAAGTTATGGCGGTGATAGAAGCAGTAAAAAAATTCCGCGTCTACATTTTAGGGAAACATTTTAAAATTGTTACAGATTGCAATGCCTTTAAAATGACAATGACGAAAAAAGACATTTCAGCTAAGATAGCTAGATGGGCACTCCAACTCCAGGATTACGATTCCTAAGTCGTACATAGATCCAGTAACCAGATGCAACATGTTGATGCGTTGAGCCGAAATTCAATCCTCTTTACAACCAGAACCCAAAATACTCTCACAAACCGAATAGCTACAGCGCAGGATAATGACGACCACATAAAATCCATTAAGTCCAAGGTACGAAATAGTGAAAACTGCGATTTTTTACTGAAGGAAGATATTTTGTATAAGCATGAACAAGGACGAGAATTGCTTGTCGTACCTCAACTCATGGAAGTAGATATTATTCGAGATGTTCACCAACGGGGGCATTTTGCTACAGCAAAAACAGAGGAAATTCCTAAACGCGACTTTTATATTCCCCACTTAAGAGAAAAAGTTGATAGTATTATAGCAAATTGGTTCGATTGTATTTTAATAAACAAAAAACGTGGCAAAAAAAAAAAAGGACTACTGAACCTTATTCCGAAAGATAGCCTCTCAGTACTTACAATATCGATTTTGATGGACCCCTACCTTCCACCAACAAAAAATACAACCATATTTTCACGATTGTAGATGCTTTCACAAAATTCACTTGGTTTTATCGAATGAAATCCACATCAACAAAAGACGCTATAGCTAAATTGATGCTACAACAAAGTGTTTTTGGTAATCATTCCCGAATCATTACTGATAGTGGATCTGCATTCACCTCAAAAGAATTTTCTGACTATTGTGCAAAAGAAGGTATAGATCATTTTACAATCGCTACTGAAATTTCTCGTGGCAAGGGATACACGGAACGTTACTCTCTATTAGCTAAGTTGTCGCTAGAACACCCGAAAAAGTGGTATACATACGTAGCAGATGCACAACGTATCATCAACAGTACTATCTTAGTAGCAGATGCACAACGTATCATCAACAGTACTATCTTAGTAAGTACAAAATATACACCTTTTGAACTGATGGTTGGCACTAAGAAGAAGAACAACGGAGATTTTAAAATACAAGAGCTATTGAAAGAACACTTAAACTTCATGATAGAAGATAGACAAAAAAATGTGCGATGATGCGAAAAATAACATTTTAAAGATCCAACAGGAAAATGAAAAGCAATTTGATACAAAGCGTAAATCGCGTACCTATGCCATCAATGACTTAGTTGCGATCCAACGAACTCAGTTTACTCCAGGAATGAAACTGAAACCCAAATTTCTTGGACCCTATAAAGTCATATCGAAAAAGCCACACGATCGCTATGAAGTTGAACGAGTCGGCATTCACGAAGGGCCACTCAAGACTGCAACTGAAGAAGATCATGTGAAACCGTGGTCCACCTAAGACATTTTTTTCTCTTCATTTTGTGTGTGTGTGTGTTCTTTCTTTCTTTTTTTTCTTCTCTCTCTTGTTTTGTTCCTATAATTACAGTTATCCTGATGTATCTGTTTATGATGTCGATCAAGCACATTGCGAGGGAGCAATGAAGGTCATGTTGACTGAGGCTATTAGATCTAAGATCTGCTGATCTACCATATCAGACGACAGCCATGATGTTCACAGAGCGCCGCCTAGTGCTTCGAGAGATTCGGAAGACTGAGAAGAGACGTGGACGGAGAGGGAGCAAGACGCTGAACAAGACGGTTCAGGAAATTTTGCTGAACGTTAAATCTATGATTACGCGAGATCAATCAATTTGCTTTTTGTTTTAATGTTCTGTTCTACGTCAGCAAATAAACTGTGCGTGAGTGAAATAAGTAGTTGTTACTTTGAATCTTTACACACCACAAACACACGCATTAAATATATATATATATATATGATTCAGTACCATTTCGAAGATTTATTGGGTTGGATATTATATATATTTTTAAACCTATTTTGAAAATTGGTTTATTCATTTAAAACGATAATTCTGATCCACTCTCTCTTATTTTTGCAGATATTGTCAACAAACTTCACTTAAAGAGAAAAAAGACTTGTCACACCAAAGTAAACCAAGCCAAAAACAATTTCCAATTGAAACAAATGTGAGAGATGCATTTAAAAATAGAAGAAATTAACAAAAAAATAAGATTATATATTAATAACCATTTGCCTTATATAATTTTTGGACTGCCAGATTGTAGTCTTTTCAATTTAATTATTGATTGTAATAAAAATAGAATAATACAAAATGAATTTTTTTTTTTCAAATTTGCATTCCAAAAATGAACAACAATTATCTTTAGATGTATTAGAATAAGCTGGTAAAACAAAAGACACTCAGGGTAGTATAGTCAGTACCTCAGAGGACGTTTTTCCACCTTTGATTGTAAAAGAACCATCTGAATATAAGCATATTTTTGCAAAAAGTAAATATGATGAGATCAAATTCGAATAGAACCCCCTAGAATTGTAATGACTACTGATTTACCAGTCTATCAAACAGCTCACAGCACATCTCATCCACTGATGAAGAGGAAATTAATAAACAAATAAAGAATTTATTAAATGACAGGTTTAATTAAAGAATCTAATAGTAATTATTCCTCTCCTCTAACTTTAGCTTATAAAAGAGATGAAAATAGAAAAAGTAGAATGTGCATTGATTACCGCAAAGTGAATGCTCTGTGTAAGACTGATGCTGAACCTTTACAGAAAATTGATACTTTATTAGACAAATTAACCCATTCTAAAATTTTCTCAAACCTGGACATTGCATCTCGTTATTGGCACATACCCCTTCATGACAAAGATAAACATGAACTTGCTTTTGAGTCCATTGATGGCTTATTTAAAATCCAAGTCTTACCTTTTGGCTTTAAAATGCACCAGTAATATGTAATCGCACAATTCGCAATATTCTAAACAAACAAATTTTCAAAATTTGCATGCCACTATTTTGATGACATAGTGGTTTATTTCTAACTCCTAAGAAGAACACTATGGTCACATATAACAAATTTTTAACATGCATGAAGCAGAAAATATCAAATTAAAATTTTCAATATGTGTTTTTGCACAAGATACAAATTAACTTTTTGGGTTTTAGATCAGAGATGGATGCATCTCACTTGATAATCATAACATTGAAAGGATCAGAAAATTACAACCTACAAAAAATCTGAAACAGCTACAAGGTTTTCTTGGTTCTGTAAATGTTTACAATAAATTTATTGACTGTTATGCCAAAATTAGAGAACCTTTAAACAATTTTCTTAAAAAAGACCAACAATGCAATGTCAACAGTTCTTTGAAGTGTTAAAATCAAAATTAATAACTAAACCTGTTTTGCAAGTATATGATCCTAAATAACCGTGTGTTTTGTGATGCTTCGCAAATAGTCAGTGGAGCTGTTTTAAAACTAACTGATACTTCTGGTAAATTACATCCAGTGCCATATCATTCTAGGACTTTAAGAGCGTTCTTGGGCAATAAAAAAAAATGAACAACTCCCATAGGTGGTGCTGAGTATTCCAAGATTTTTGGCATGCTGTGTTGGCTGGATTTTCGTACTAACGCATTAAACATGTCTCGATGTACAAATGTCAATTGGGGAACATCATGGAGTTTCACAGTTGTAAAGTTGAAAGGGTCTTAGATTTATTGCCTGAAGAGTGTTATATATATCTTTTTTTTTTTTTTTTTTGGAAGGGGACGCGTGTGTAAGAATATAACATTTCTTTTCTTCCAGTAAAAATAAATTTTAGAAGAAGAGAGAGCACTATATTATAAAATTACTGAATATTAAAGATGTAAATTTTATTTATTTTAATAAGGAAAATAATAGTGAAAAATAACCAAAGATAAATAATAGAGGGAAAATTATAGGGAATAAAAATGCAAAACAATAAAAAGAATGAGGAGAGTTGCCAGGCATTTATCAGAGATAGCACTCTGAAATGTTGCCATACATTATTTTCGAAAGATGTTCAAATTTAATTTACAAAAGCAATCAATATAATGATTAATATTTAACAGCTTACATAAATATAACAATGTTGCAAATCAAAATTTGGATATTCTTTTATCTCAAAATTAAACTTACTGTATACTTAAATTTTATTTCTTCTAAATAGACATATTGCGATTAAACTTTATGGGTAATTCCTCATTATTTGAGAAATTTCTGAAGAAATAAAGTCTAAGGAATTGGGGAAAAACTGTGGATCTTTTTCAGTCATATTTATTTATAAAAAAAAAAAGCTCCCTCCCCCCACAAAAATCGTTCAATATAATTTTTTATAGTACGCTTCTTTTCATTTTATTGCCTTAATATTTAAACAAAAATATATATTACCATAAAACATTTATATAAAAAAATTTTAAAAAATTTATAGACAGTAAGTTCAAACTTTTATTTTTTGCTTTGTCTTTAACTTATCAGGTTTCTTTATACATTAAAATATAAAAATATTTCTTTCCATATGCAATGAACAGTACTCTCTCAGTAAGACCACAGTACCAGAGAAAGCTTGTTTAGATATTTAAGCAAATGCTATTTTTATTGATGACTGTTACCAAATATTATTGATGTAAATAAGAAATTAAAAAATTTTCTTCATTAAATAATTTGATTGATTTTGTCATTTTTTACATTGAACGTATGAGTAATACGAGGGTTCCGAGAGACTGACCTCGCAATTTTGAACCTCGATCAAGTGACGAGGATGACACTTGAGCTGGCATCTCCCTCTCCAAACTTCTACATCAAGCCAATGGAAGAATCATTTTAGTTTGTCACAATAATTTAATTTCCTAATTTTTCCCATTCTCTCATTAAAAAGTAAAGCGTTCATTCTTATTTCTAGATACCATTCCTTTTTAACTTAATTTATACAGTTATGTGTTTCGAAAAATTTGCAGATAATGCAGTTCTAACAGCTTCTGACCTGTAGGGATGATCCCTACTAAACTTTCTGTCTGCACTTAATTTCCCTGGAAGTCCCTCCACTTATCACACATGAACTAGTATAAAAATTCTCAACCATAAAATGCCAAGCAAGAGAAAATCACCTCTCTTCTACTCTTTTGACTTTTTAAACTGTTTATCAAACGGTGGAGTTGCATTTCCCGCCGTGAGCAAATGTTCTATCTCTCACTCTCACTATAATAAAATAGTTAAACTTGAACTTGGCAGCGACTGGTTTGAAATTTAGTTAAATAATTTTTAAAAGAAAGGCAGTTTATTTTATATAACTTTTTAAAACTGTATTCTTAATGGAAATGATACCATAGGGAAAAGAAACATAACTATGAGAAAATGAAAAGACAAATTCTATAAATGTTGAATACAGCTTAACAATATGTCATTTTGCTTGCTGTGCTAAAGTGATTTCTGTTTTTTCCCGCTAACATCAGAATCTTAGCTTTACTTTGCAATTTATCTCACCACGAGCATATTTAAAAAAAAAATATTATTCTTTTACTTTTTATAGTTGTAGTGCCTATTAGGATTGACTGTGAAAATGAATGTAGGCAGTTTTGTTTATAGATGACAACATTGTAGGAAACATCAAAAATATATATTTAAATCAAAAACAGTAAGCAAAACAATAAACGCTTTCATTCTCCATCATCTTTTTCCAACAAACCGTTAGCTAGCTTTTTTCCTCTCTTACATCTGCTGCCATCAACAGGAGAAACTTGCCTCTCATGGAGTTTGATCATGACACAACATTCTCCCCACCTTGAGTTTGGGGATACAAACTCAAAACAGTAAACATAAAGATAATATATGCATACAATTTGAGATAACAAAGAAGTACAAATAACAATACCAATATTTCAAAATATTGGAATGTAAATTTAGATCAATATTTTAAAATTCAAATACAGAAAGTTCAAAAATTTGTTTAGAAGTTTATAAATTCAGTCTTTCAACTTGTTTTATTTCTCGTCCTGAGCGAGTCATGGGAACAGTTTTCTTACAGTCAGTATTGAGCTCAGGATATTCAGTTACCACTTCCGGAACCTTCCGATTTTCCGATACGACTTGCTCGTAGTTTGGTTTCAATTCCAAAGGGTACAGTCGTTGGATTGGTCTTAGTACGTTTCCCTTTTCAGTTCGCAGTTTAACAAGTCTGATGATTCCATCTTTACTTGGAAAAAGCTCCAGTACTCTTCCTAGCAGCCAATGCAGCCTTTTTTTATCATCTGTACCAATTAAAACTATGTCACCTACATTTATCTTATCTTCTCTTTTGGTAACTGATGAATGAAGGAAACCCAGGTACTCCCTTTTAAACCTTTGTTTTAGATTTTCACGAACCTTCTGAATATATCTCCATCTCAAAACAATATTAGTCTTTTCAATTTGATCCAAATCGGAAACATTATTCAATGGAATATCCTGAAGAAAATAGATGGGGGTCAAGGTTTTCGGCTCTTGTTCCTCAGATATGTAAGTTAGTGGTCTGCAATTCATGACAGGTTCGCACTCACAGACGAGGGTCTGCAATTCCTAGAGAGACAAACAAGAGCGCAAAAGATTTTTTCTTAAAAGATCTTTCAAAATTCCAATCAAGCGTTCCCAGAAGCCTCCCCACCATGGAGGACGAATTTCCTTGACTCTAAATTCACTTTCAATTGTAGTCCAATCTAATTGTTTCAAAGCTTTGTTTAGTCCTGTAAAATTAGTACCATTGTCCGAGTACATCACAGAAATTCGTCCTCTTCTGGCAATAAATCTACGCATATCTTGGATGAAGTCATTTGTACTAGGTGAAGGTATTAGTGCTAGATGGAGAGCTCTAAATACGGCACAAGTAAAAAGTACTATCCACACCTTTTGTTTAGATTTAGTCAAAAGAGGTCCAGCTAAGTCTATTCCCGATACTTGAAAAACTGCTGCTAACTCTGTTCGATCTTTTGGAAGAGGCGGAAAAGGTACCTCAAGATGTTTCACTCTTTGCCTTTTACATGTTAAGCATTCTTTGATAACACTCCGGATAGTCCTTTTCCCTTTCACTATCCAAAATCTTTCACGCAAAATAGTCAAAAGAGTTAATGTCCCAGCATGTTTGTTAGAAACATGTTCTTGAGCTTTAAATCTTCTAACAGCCAGGTGTTTCGATGGTAGAATTATTGGAGAAATAAAATATTTCAATTCTTCTTCATTTATCAATCTAGATTTCTATCGTAAAATTCCTTCTTCATCTTCAAATACTTGAAGACCTCTCAAATTTTTTCATGTTTCTTCATTAGAGTATCATTCCTTTTGTACTAAACGGAAAATAATCTTTTGTGCATTCCTCATTTTTAAGTTCCGTATATTTTCTTAAATCTTTTGCCTTTGGTTGAAAACGCAGTACCCAAGCCATAACCCTAATCATCTTTGAAAATCTTCTGGCTAACTGTAATGAAATTGACTCTAGCTTTGTGTTATTAGCAGAGATGACTGACTTTCGTTTCTCTATTTCTACTTCTTTTTCGTCAATATTTACAGCTGACTTTGGCCACTGTTCTTTCGGATTCTGTAACCAGGCTGGTCCTTGCCACCACTTGCATTTTTGAAGTTGTTTAGGCCCACAACCACTTGATAAAATGTCTGCAGGATTCTGGTCAGTTGAAATAAGGAGCCAATCTTCCGAAGTTGTCAATTTTCTTATCTCACTTATTCTGTTGGTAACGAATACAGACCACTGTTCTCGACGAATTATCCACGTAAGAACTGTGGAAGAATTGGTCCAAAGTAAGTCTTGATGTAGGGAAATTTCAGGGCTTGCTTCATAAAACTAAAAAGCCTAGCGCCAAAGACAGTGGCCATTAATTCGAGACGTGGAATTGTAATAGTCTTCATTGGAGCTATTCGTGATCTGGCTTGAAGTAATTGGACAGTCACTGAGCCCATACTGGATGCACTTCTTAAGAAATTTAATTTAGTTTTTATTAACGTCACACTAGAAGCAACACGAGGGCTATTGGCGACGGACCTCGTAATTTTAAACCACGGTCAAGTGACGAGGACGACACCTGAGCTGGCAACCCCCTCTCCTAACATCCACACCACACCAACGGGAGAACTTTGGGCCCCAAACAGATTTAACGTGCATCAGCCCCGGCTACACGGCGGGTCTTTGGTGGCCAAGGATCGAACCCGCGACTGAACGAAAACCACCAGCCGCTAGTCCGCAACCTTGACCACTGGGCTACGGCGGC
>BMAW01100581.1:0-11276 GCA_019974015.1 Nephila pilipes | reverse complement strand
TATTGAATTATCCATCGAAATGTTGATTAATTTATTATTTCTGTGCAGCAGGTTGGGATTTACTCAAAAATCAATATGATAATTGCTTTGGTAGAGAAACGGGAAACATGCTATGGGCCTCTGTTTAATTTCATGAAAGAAGCAGAAAATTCTGTAATTGATTAAAAAGACGCTAGGTGATACTTAAAGAAATTTTATTGAGGAGTAACTTAATTGAAAAAAAATTTCGTTAATGGCTTAGATGAATGTTGAAAGTATAATTATGTAATAACAGGAAAAGAGTTACAAAGTTTTTTTAATATAATTTTATCTGTACCGTAGAGCATGTTTGATAAAAAAAAATAATTAAATTATGTAAATCCTGTTTAAACACGCAATTTACAAAAACTTTTAAGTAAGTTATAATATTTGTAAGATATTAATGAATGGGGTGAAATATTTTAATTGTTTGTAATTTAAATAAACAAATTACATAAAAGTTTTAAATTTACTTAAGAGAACCGAGAATTTTACAAAATTTATTTGTAGAAAAAGAAGTGAATATTCATGCAAAATCTCATAAGAATGAGATGAGGGAACGAAGAACTATTCTAAAGTTTTAATTATTATTCAGAATTAACCAAGATCCCTGGATAAAATTTATTCCGCACATTAATTAACCCTTAGTTACTTACTGTAGTAATGATTGATTGGTTTTATTAACTCTGCTCTAGAAGCAACGCTAGGACTACTGGCGACGGACCTCTTAATTTTGAACCTCGATCAAGTGACAAGGACAACACGTGAGATGATTGTTGTAAATTACAGCTACTAATGTCGATTTGTTTGGCTTCCGAGGATAAGTGGGTCCGACTCCTGATGCCACTAAAGTCCCAACGTTTAGTGGGATTGGTGCATGTATAACCTGTCGAAGCTCCAAGTTTGGAGAGGAAGGCGTTAGCTCAGATGACGTCCTTGTCACTTGAATGAGGTTCAAAATTATGAGGTCCTTAGCCAATAGCCCTCGTGTTGCTTCTAAGGCAACGTTAATGAACTATAAGATCTTCAATCCAGTTTGGTTTCTGGAAGCTGTAAATTGAAGTAGCAAACGTAATTGTTATATTTAAATTTTTATTGCGGAGTATTATAAGGTTATAATTATTTCTGAAAGTAATCGAGATGAAATATTTTATTTATTATTCTTAACACTATTCTCTCTATAGTCACCATCTCGAGTTACATATTTCTCCCAGTATTTCTTCATCTTTCGAAAGCCAGCATTGAAGACAGAGCTCAAGGATTAAGCTCTATCTTCTTCATATCGCATCAATATATGGCTTCTTTGAACCAAACAAATGAACATTAATAGTTGTAAATGACAACATTATGTACGTTAACAATCAGAATAAGTTATATCCAGTTATCTCGGATATTTCTTTGTAATAATTAAAACTTTAAGATACCTCCCTCGTATTTGAATGTATTTTCTTTAAATTTAAGGAATGCGTACAAATAAACAGTATATTTTTTTAATATTTTTACAAGCGTTTTGAAAAATCTTTCAAATCTTTTTACTTTAGAACATTTTCTATTAAATACAAAGAGAAAGAACATTCCCTTTTGCTTTGTTTAAACAATCAACTTATTTTTTCTGGTCTCATTATTTGATACAAGGTACCGAGATTAAACTACGGTTTTATGGAAGAAACAAAATAGAGACTAATGAATTGTATGCGTAATACGTGTAAGAGATACAACATTTTATTACTGACCACGTTGGAGTTTCCCTATGTTAATATATATAAATACACATAAAGTCAAAAAAAAAAAAAAATTCTCTGCATTGGATCTGCAGAATTACAGAGATGGCATCCAGGGGTCATAAAGATTCTATTGCGATATAGATATTCTGTCAGGCAGTCATGATTCGTCTGGAGTCGGAATTGAGCGACAGTTTACTATTATTTGGGAGATAAATGGCTTGATTTCAATATTATTTGGGAGTTAAACGGCTGAATTAAAATTATGGGAATAAGCAATTTTTGAGTTGAAATTTTGTATTTACTGTATATGTATTCACCTTGAGTTTACCACAATATATACCTTGAGGATTCTCTCAGGGCTTTGAGTCCCATCCAACCAATCTACTACACATGTACAGTACTGCCTCGGTACTATGGCAGATATTGGAGCAGATTACAGCCGGATTTCTGGAAAATCACTAATAATAACACTTTTAAACAGGACAAGTTATGCATTATGGTTTTAAATTAATACAGTACATGCAGATATAAAGCGTCAAATATACGAAATAACTAAAACTGCAAAAAATGTTCTATTTTGAATTGAGAACGGATATTGTTTTTTTTCCATTGTCAAAGTAAATACAAATGTAGATGGAGTACTGCATTATAGATATTAAATGAAGTGACCAAAATCATTGCCTCAAAAGTTCTCTAACACTTGAATACAGCGCCTTTTCTGAGTCGCCTTGAAGTGATGCACAACGAAGGATGTGGTCTCTATTCATTGGATCTGCTGAAATACAGAGACGGCATCCAGGGGTCATTAAGATTCCATTGCGATAGAGATATTCTGTCAGGCTGTCATGATCCGTCTGGAGTCGAAATTGAGCGACAGTTTACTACCTTACGACAGACTACTGAGAATTGCCAAGAGAGCATCGGCTCTGCAGAGCTTTAACTTTAACCCTATCTTTAATTAGTAATTTATAACTTTTATTCATCCATTCATTGTTTATTACGTAGCTTTAAATAATGGAATGAAAATGCTGAAAGTCACGAGCCCTTTTTTTGACGCCATCGGCATGATCGTTCCCAAAAATAACATAGTGATAAATATTGTTTCTTTGAAGTTGAAGGCTCGCATAACTTTTGGGTGACTTGATTGCTTGTGTTAAAACGCCAGATTACTCACAAGGCAGAAAGGAGACGTGCCGTATTATAGATGGAATACTGTGTTATATACCTCACGACAGACTTAAAATATGAAGAGAAAGTAAAAATTATTATTAAATGAATTCTTAAATTTAGAAATACCTCTGTTGAAATAAATAGAAGAAATGATAAATAAAATTAACTCTTGAGAAATGAATAAATTGAAATGAGAGAAATTTCCGTATAATTGAATTGTTGCACAGTTGTAAAAGCACTTCCGTGTTAAAGATGGAATTTTACAGTAAATGTTTTAAGAAAGGAAATTACGAAAATAAACGGCGCTGTCAAGGTTATTTAGACAGGATACCATAAGCAGTTCAAAGTATATTTTTTTAAAGTGACTTACATATACGAGCACACATATATGCACGGGATTCGTCCTGGATCGAACATCGACCACGATTAAATTCGTTATACCAATTTTTTACAGTGCTGTAGGATGGCGCTTTATCGCTGTATAAAGAATTAAGTTCATCGAAGCACTCTTGTCTTGACAATCCACGTCGAAAGTTATGAAAAATAATGGCACGGAAATGTTCACGATTCAATTCCATTTTTTGACAGAGAAGAACTTTTCAATTTACTGTCAACAACACAAATAAAGCTATAATGGTAAATCGTTTGCTGAATTTATGTTTAAAAATATCAAACTTTCGATTAAAATCGTCTGCGGTCGCCTAGCAACACTTACTGTTGCCAAGGCCAGAAATATAAATAGCAACCCTCGTATATATAGATGGAGATACGCTTCGCTATGGACTAATACATAAAGACAGTGCGAAAGGTATTATAGAAAGGAAACTTAATTTTGCTTATTCAATTTTTTAATGTAACTTACGTTTTTAAAAATAGTAGTTATAAAATTCTAATAAAGCTTAATTCGACTTTTTTTTGTATTGGGCTATTTAGCCTTCTATATGCCTTATTTGAACAACAACAACAAAATTATTTATAATTATTTAGAAGCCTCATGAGGGCTCTCTTAAAGATACATGGATTTAAGATGTAGTTTTACGTTAAAGATAACTAAACTATCTGCTACTCAATCGATATTTACTTGAGAACCAAAACATTAGTTAAAATGTAGCATATGGAATGATTTTTTTTCACATTTTAAGTATTTCTCATCGGTTAAAATTTGTTAAATATTCTAACCGTCGCCCTAGTATGTAAATCAAATAAAAATATAATATCAGTATGACTTTTATATGTAATTCTGCTTAGAAAATAATAAGCAGAAATAAAAATATTTTGTTTGTTTAGAAAATATAATAAAATTGTATACCTCCTTTAAGAGCCCTTCCAAAAAAAGCAGAACAAAACTCGGCATTTCATTGTGAAAAGAATATGTAACGAGTTTCTAGTATGTCACAACCGCAACACAGAAGCGGAGATATTACGAAAATTATGCATTCATTCATTCTCCAGATGATCTTTATTATTCTTCAACCACTAGAAATAGAAGCAGACGATCTCATAATGTAAATGGTTCGACCGTACTTGTACTTCTATTGTTGGTAGCATTTTTTGGATTCCAAGTTCAATTTTTTTTTTTGGTGGAATCATGAACAGCTGACAGCGAAAGTTTTCTTTTTTATTGTTATTGACGTTTTTGTGAAAGATTAAGGGCTTATTTTATCCCTTGTGACGTCATACTTAAGAGGCGTTGCTGGATGCCAGAGGAAAAAAACAAACATCTGCATCTGTTAGAATTGGCTATAAGTAAAGAGATTGAATATTTTTGAATAGAGGAATATTATGAAAGTGTAAACTCTCAAAATATTAAATTATATATTTTTTATTTTATGTAAAATCCTAGATAGTAATTTTTTTCGATTATTAACGAGCTGATGGAAACGTAATTAAACTAATAATAATTATTATAATTAGTAATTTTTATACGTTTTGAATTAATATTTCGAACAAATTTCATTAAAATGTTGAATTTTATTAGCGTTAGAATTTTGTTGTTGGAGATGTTTCTTAAGAAGAATCCAAACATTGCTTTTTCCTCAAAAAAATATTTCACTTTTTAGAATTATGACTTACTGAATAAAAAAAGATGTTTTGAACTATTACTAAAATATTTCTATAATATAAAAATTGTATTTGATTATTGTTAAAATTTTATTTAAGTATTACCTCAATTATTATTAGAATTGTATTTAATTATTATGAAATCTCATTTATCCGTTTCAAAATATCGCTCTTCATGAAAATGAAAAGTGATCAAATTTGTTTTCGAATCTAATTTGAGTTACTTACATTGAAAATGATAAGTGATACACTGTAAGATGGCCCTCTAGTAAATCTCAACGACAAGAGTAAAAAATGCCTAATAACTGGCCGGCAGAGAAATCCTCTCTGGCTCTGTTGTTAAAAACGTAAGTCTACGGAGCCGCTCATAGGCAATTCAAATTATACCCCGAAACAATCAAGGTCGATCATCCCCTTTGAAATGAAAATACGGATTTCGAAAATTTGATGGCAAACCCCATCTTCGTGTTACAAGTTAAATATATTCCTATTGCAAAATATTATTTATCTATTTATTTCGGCTTTTTCAAATGGATTCAGAGGATAAGCTTTCAATTATTAGTTTGCTAAATATACTATCCGTGATTTTCACCGTTAGCTAAACTTGGCTATGAAACCCGAAGTTAAGAAAAGAAATCAAGGTTAAGAAAAAGAAATCAAGGTTAAGAAAAAGAAAACTGCGCCGGTTTAAACTTCATTTCACCATTATGATTTTAATCCCAGTTATTTAAATGCGAGTTTTCTAAGCTGCGATTTCTGATTGGATATTATTGGTCAAAATAGACCTCGTGATCTCAACTGATTTGTTTAAATGATAGCTTAATACATCTTGTACATCAACTTCATTGCGTTTAATATATTTATTACCAACATATTTCTTGCATTATGTTGAAGATGTCTTATCCACCAAATCCAAAATATAGGGAGAGCAGTTATTTCAATACACATTTATTTAAGGACTCCACGTGCCAATCACACATAATCGAATATTTATACAATTTACAAAACTATACAAGCTTCCAAACAATCCATATTTTAATTCAAACCGCTTATGCGGTCAGGAGCAATTATATCCAATACAAGAAAAAAAAAACCCGCCTTAAGCGTCAAGATCCAATAGCATTCTTCGAAATATTACCCATGAACCCGTGCACTCTCACTCACACGAGACAAGGCGCCTCCTGGCGGGATCCGAGTAATTTATTTCCAACACATTATTCAATAATGTATTTATGTATTAGGCAGGAAATAATCTCAGTAAATTTTTATATATCTTTTGTTTTATTCTCATTTAATATATGTTGTTAAAATGTGGTTCGCTAAGCTTACTTCTGGCATTTGTATACTTGTGAAGTAAATTTAAAACTATCTTTTTGCTCTATAAATATGTATTTTTAAACTGTTAACGATTATTGAGTTGCTTTCACCCCTATGTGTGTTTTGTATTTCAAATTATAGAAGATTTTTGTTATGTAAATATTCTTATGCCTCATTAGATCATCGGCTGATTCTAATATCTAAAGATGAAGGCAGCAATATTTATTCTAGTATTGTAATTATTCTAAACCGTCTGAAAATAAATAAGAATAGTTAAACCGTGACTAATCATTTCTGGATTATAGTGTACACTTTGTGTCTAAACACTTTTTTATTTATCACATATATAATTATGTTGCAACATTTATATACTGATTTATGATTTAAACAGTTGCAGTTTTGTAATTTAAATTATAGTTTTTTTATTTGTTTTGAAAACAAAAACAATTTAATCAAAAGTTGATTACAATGTCTTAAAAAGGAATTACAACATTTAAGTAAATGCATTAAATTATTCTAAGCTACCTGGAAAAGATATGTGAATGCGTAAATTCCATACGTTATTTCAAATCTAATAATTTTCTAGCATTAAGATTCTCCTAATTTTTTTTCTATTTCTTGTATAAGTAATATATTTAATTAAATGTTTTAATGACAAATGTAGTGCAGAAATTGAAATTCTGACTATGTGAATACCAGACACACACAAAAACTAAAGTTATTGATAATCATTATGATTTATAAAAATATTTTAAAAATTGTATTGTTAATGGAAATGATACTATAGGAAAATAAACATAATTTTGAGTAACATAAAAACTATAAATCTTGAATACAACTTAACAATATGTTATGTTCCCTTGTCGTGTAAAAGTGATTCTTTTTACCCCCTAGTAACACTAGCATTTCAGTTTTACTTAATAATTCATCTTAACACGAGCATATTTTTAAAAAATACTATTCATGTACTTTTTAAAGTTAATTAAAGTGATCAAATTATGTAGATAAACATTATACAAATATAAAGTTCTTTTTCATTGTATTAGAATTTAAGTCCATCGGATAATACATATTAGCTCAGTATTTTAATGAATGGATATGATTGATTAGATTGTAAATAAAAATGTTTCACATATTGAGTAAAAGGGCTGGATAATATGTTCGGCATAATCCTACAGTGAACATTTATAAGAGTTTTTACAATTTAATGAATTATATATAGAAATATAGTGTTTGTGTTTTATATCGAATACAAAAAAATTTATTATGAGTGAATGAATGTTGAATTTTTATGGCAAGGAATAAAATTTGAATATCCATAGCGAAACATTTAAATTTTTGGAGCATTCTAAAATACACATTAAATTTGTGTTTAAAACATTCTTTAAAAAAAGTATATTCTGAAATATCTTACTTCTGTCTTAAAGCATCTGAAGTTTATTTCAATTCGTTGAGAATGAGTTGGATGAAAAGTTATTTTGCCATAATTTTTTCTGAGTATAAATCTTTACTTAAACATCGCTATATAGTATTGTAGGAAGGAAAAACTGATTTACTACAATTCTTTGAAAAAAGAAAAACTTTAATATCTTAAATATAAACAAATATCTTAATAAAAAAGATATTTAAAAAAACTGTATAATAATTCCTCCCTAAATTAAAATACAGTTTAAGTTGTATTAATTTATAAATGTACACTAATGAAATAAAAAAAAGAGGTAGAATTCTTTTCGAGTATCATTCTGTGTAGTCATCTATAAAAAAAGTGTAGTAAAGTTGCTCTAAAATCATAAGACTTCGCATTACTGCTTTTTAAATACTATGGTGTTATTCTATAAAAATATTAAACATAGTTTACAGTTACAGACAGTAAAAATACAACACCATGAATGCATACTCAGAAAACTATACAAATTGCAGTATAGACGCAGTGCCCCGAATTATGCAAATGACGCTAAATTGTGTTGCATCCTGGGACAGATGAAACGAGGGATGAGGAAAGGAATATGCAGAATTGACAATAATTGTGCTGCTCCATCGTCCAGAATAATCTTCTTGCAAATTTTTTTTTCTGACGCAGAGGAAATGAGAATGTCAGAACACCGAAAACTGAGACACTTACAACAGACAGACTAATACATCAAGAGTATGGAGATCGGACTGAAAAGATTAAGTGGTTCCTGCACCGAATCGCAGCAAACAAGTGACTACACGCTTCCTCTGTACACAGTCTGTGGCGACCTCGTCTCTGGTTTATTCTGGCTTTAACTGTGAAACACAAGAAGGTAATATGGTACGTTCAAAGATAGTTGATGCAAAAAGGCAAAGCTGGTTGAAGAAGGCTCGTGACAAAAATGGTTAGAAGAAGGTAATGTGACACATTCCAGAGGCGGCAGTTTATCCAGAGTGATGTCGGCACACTTGAACACACTTGATGCTACAATATCAAGCAGAACCATTATTTGCAAACTGGAATCAGAGGGCTTATGTTCATAGTGTCCGTTATGAGGGCTGGCATTGAATCAAGAGCACAGGCGTTTCAGCTTACGACGGTGTCGGAATAGAACCACATAGATTTTGGAGTGGAATGATACGGTGTTTCCAGATAAGTCACTTTTATTTAAGCAAAGACAGCCACCGTTTACGAGTCTGGTGGTGACATCGTCAATGGTCCAATCTTGCTCAACTGTGGAACGCCTTACCTGACGACAACGCTGTATCATGGTTGGGGCATCATCGCGTACGACTGCAAATCACTACAAGTCCGTGTTGTTTGCAGTTTGACATTCCAAAGAAACGTGGATGACGTATTCCAGCTGGTAACACTACCCATTCTTCAAAGGAGATGGAATGCCATTTACCAGCAGGACAATGCCAGTTTGCACACGGCGCTCACCAGCTTACATACTCTGCAGTGTACTCGGGTGCTTTCGTTGCCATCTGTTTCTCCTGATCTCTCACCAATCGACATCATTGAACGTCGTTGCCACCACCACGTTAAGAAAATGAACTGTGGTAAATGGTTGAGTGAGAATGGACATTTATTCCTCAAGAGACAATACGCATATTTTTTGAGTCTGTACATAGACGTATTGCCACCAAAAATGATTCAACAAGTTACTGAGTATACTGTTAAATCGCTCTATTTATAGTTAAGTGTATCATATCGTAATAAACGTCACTTATTGTTCGTTCGTTACTGTGTCTTTCTTAATACCAACTTTCAACATTTTATGCGTATGCTTTGTAGGTGTTGCATTTTCATTTTCAAATAGTAGTGTGTATTGATACAAAGATATCTAATGTATTTTTAAGTTTCGCGGAACGATTTTATATTTAAGGATTCCAAGATAAATTATTTTTTTAAAACAATATAAATTACTCAAAGCTCACACATATTGCATATATCTTCTATTACTTTTAAATACTATAATAGAGATTTGTACTTTACAAGGATAAAAATCCACGGGGAGGGGCTACATTTTAAATTTATTTAGAAGCAATATTCCATCCTGATTATAAATCATTCAACAGATTTTGTTTTGTAGATCCGAATTGAAAATTATTTATGTATACATAATTAAGAATTAACGTCATGTGAAATCTTGTTTTGGTACTTAGATTTTTTAAATTTCATTTCTTGCAATTTGGTATATATGTCATAATACAGCTATGCATCGACCTACAGGAAAAAAAAAACATGAAACGTGATATCCTCTGTAGCAGGAAGTAACTCACATGAATAAAAAAAAGGGGATTCAAAAAGTATCTGTTTTTGACAACAAATGCGTTGCTATGGCAAGTTGTGGTTTCAATGTGTGCTGGCATTTTCTAAATGACGCTAAAATAAATTAGTCTCTGATTCATAAGTTATTTTGGATTTGACAGAAAATAACTTTGAAATAAAAATTTGATTGAAGGTTGAGTTCTCACCATCGACAAGACCTGGAGTCATCATTACATATCTGTACCCACACAACCATCAAGACAATGGGTTGCTTCCGGTAAATCTGCTCCAAAAAAGGAGAAATGGGTCGAGAAAGTCTTTTTTTTAAATGTGGAAAGCTTTTGGGATGCCCCAAGAGGGTTATGCTCGTGGGCTTCTGAGAAAAGGAGGAACATCCACTGTACAATGCTATAATGACCTATCCCATTCCTATTCCCATGACTCCCTTTCCCAACACAGACACTTTTTTAAACTCGCCCTCGTTGGTATAGAGAACAGCTTTGTCCTAGCGCTCGAGAACTGAAAATCTTATTCATATAAACAATCCCTTATGCAATATTAGATTAGTTTATCGACTTCATTTCTTTAAAATCTCATAAATTTGAAATTGTAAGCAGAATCTATTATATAATTCAATTACGTAAAACATTTCATCAACAAAGGTAAAATAGCGTTTTAAACAAAACAATTAAAAGAGACGTATTAATTAACAGGATAATTAAGTTGTTTTAGAAGTTTTTAAGGATCCATATATTTTTTGCTGCATGCGCTGTTAAAAGTACTCATGTTAGTACTCAGAAAGTTCGAAAATGTACTCATGTTAGGGATGGGGTTCTCCTGAGAGAGTTTGTACTTTTTCTGAGAAATCCATGAGCATAATACTCTTCGCATCCTGAAAAATCATCATCGCAATTATTTTTTCCGACCTTCTTCGCCTTCTTTGGAGCAGATTCACCGGAGCCAAACTGTCGTTTTGATGATTGCTTGCTATCGGGTATATAATAATGAACCCAGGTCTCATCGACGGTGACAACTAGGAGCAAAAAGACGACGATAAGTTGACGCGACTGCAATGAAATTTTAATTTAGGAGTAAATGAGTACCAAAGCAAAACTAACCTAAATCACTGTCAAATTTGTTTGGCCGCAGTCGAACAGAGAGTAGCACAAAAAAAGAGACACCAGCTTGCCTTATAAATGTAGTCTGTCTACAAAAAAACAGGTAAGGTTTGAATAACCCACGCGTATGAAGCAATATTA
>BMAW01100578.1:0-15377 GCA_019974015.1 Nephila pilipes | reverse complement strand
GTTCACAAATGAAATAATTAAATGATATAGCACCATCAATCGTTGTCTGTAAAATGAATTATAAACATGAGATTCACACACACCACTATCCTCGAACGACATTGAATGTTATGTCTTTGTGTCATGAGATGTGACAAAAATTGACATGGTTCAGGGCTATTTCTTCCATAAAATTCACAAGCACAGTAGTCAGATTATTAATAAACTCAACAGGAACAATAAATAATTATAATTACAAATAGATAACCAATTTTTAAATCAGATTCAATTCTACATCCTAGCGTACTCGGCGAGTGACGAGCAAGTTCACGGCGCATGCGTCATCGATGGAGGATTTGGCGAAACCGAGGCGGAAAAAGAGAATTTTTGGTAAGATCAAGAATTTTCACTTTTCCAGTTAAGTGAAAGAGATTTCCATAGTTCCCTTAATTTTTCAAACTTTAAATATCAAAGTTTTCTCTTCAATTAAATGATTGTAATGAATTTCTTAGAAATTTTCAATAATTTATTGAGTTTGTCTGGCATATTAAATATTGTATCATTATTCTGACGTTTAACTTTATTCATATAAGTATAATTTAACAATAATAGAAAGTGAAAGGCATTTTAAGCAAGAGGGGGGGGAGTTTAAATATCTTTAAGAAATTGACATACATTATTGTATTGAAATTTAAAATCATTCCTGAAACTTGTCCGACAACTTTTGATTACGTGTATTTAGATTTAAATTGATTATCTCATGCTACAAGGAAAAAATATGTATCGGAGAGTTATTTAATGCCGAGACATTGTTTTGAAATTTTCTTAGAAGTATTTTGTTTTTAAACTCCTGTAGAATATAAGTTGAATCAATTTAAAAACAGATTATTGTTTAACACCAAGGTAAAATAAAGGTACGTATTTCCAGAGTTATCAGTTAAATATCGTTCATTAATGTGTATTTTGTAAAATGCTTTAAATAATTTTACGTTTGGTATCATCATGTAAGATTAAATATTTTAATGTCATAATTGAATTTTATGTTAGATTATTTTTATGTGTTTCTATCGGAAGCTTAAATGCTAGCAAAGAGGAAAGTTATTGTTCTTCACAGACGCCTTACGGTTTCCTGAAATCAAACAAATTAACATTAATAGCTGTACTTAACAACATTATGTATTCATTATCAGTTAATATGCAGTAAATTTTATCCTAATATTTCAGTTATTTCTTAGTAATAATTAAAACTTAACGATACCCCCTCGTATTTCTAACACCTGGGCATTTAATTTCTCCCAATCTTAGACATAGCAGTTTTGTACCATACAAAGAAATGATCGTGTATTTTTTTTTTACTTCGTTTTCATGGCAGTTATGAAGAATTTAAAGTAATTCAATTATGCATTTCTACTTTCGTTGATACATTGAGCATGGTAAAATTACTATTATAAGAAAATTTTAAGCATGAAAATGATTTAAATTAATTTTAAAAAATACTTACATGACTGTAACTAAAAGAACTTGTTACATTTTCCCCTATTTATTTTTTTATGTTAAATATATTATTACTATTGTATTGCTTCTTAATTATTTCAGAAAACTTTAATGTTTCTAGGAGTATAAGAAAATAGGTATTTTTGTAACAGCTTTTTTTTTTTTTGTACTGTACACCAATAGAACTTTTAATTGCATTTCAATCCTGTAACCTAATTTTGTCTGGCTTGTAACTCCATGATGTAAATCCATCAATGTATACTTCTAAATATCATCTTTTAGAAATAGTGTAGTTTTCCAGCTCCCAAATCAGAAGTACTAAAAGTTGTATTTCAAAATTATTATGCAAGTGAAAGAAAGATATTTATGTTAAAAATTGCTCTGAAATATAATATTGGAGCCTTTTTTCTGTGTGAAAAAGTATTTTTGCGTTTTTGATCTTGTAATGTTTAGCCTATCAAAGTCATGAATTTTTAAAAAATATGTGGAAAAATCCTATTTGTATATACTGCTAAGTTTTAAGGAATAAACATATATTTTTAAAATTGCTTAAGAAATATCACCATATTCATGCTTTTCATTTATGTTGAAATTTTTATACCTGAACTGTATAATTTTTATTATTTATATATAAAATATATTGCACATGGGGAGGATTAAGGAGTACAAAAATGTGTTTATTTATTTAATTTTTCTTCTGAAATATTTATAAATTGAGTCTGCAAAAATTTTATTGAAGTGTGTTACAAAAAAAAATTCTGTGAACAATTGAGATATTTCAAAGTTTGAGCTTGTTGTTAATTTTAGATGATAATGTTAAGAATTGTATTTTTATTTAATGTATTCTTTCTTCAATAAATTAGCATATTTAAAATATTTCCCATTATTTAATATCTTCAAAGATCTTGTCAAAAGTTCTTCCTCTAATTCATTAATTTCAGAAATAAAAGGAGCCATTATCTTTTGAATTACTTCCTTATTTCTCATATTTTCCTATTTCCTTATTTCACATCATTTGTAATAGATACATTTTTAATTTTGTCAAAAAATCAAGAAAGATAGATAGTATAAAACAATTTTTACTCATGCTAAAATACTTACTAAATTGATATTGGATAGAGAGAAAATTGTTTCAAATTTAATTTTATGTTTTCGATAACAGAATGAAAAGAACCAATGAAAATTTTGATGCAAACAAATATTTCAAAATTTTTGGAAACATCCCAACTATGTACATAGTATCCAATTGGACAAAAAGCAGAAGAAAAGGAAATACTAAATCCTTGATTCATCAGCAAAATTACTATAACTTCCAGGCTTACACTCAAATTCAATTTAAATGATAATGCAAAATGTGGTACCTGTAACTGTATCAATGATTTGGAACTTGTTCTTTTGACTTGTAATAAATATGTATTCCACAGAAATTACCTCTGGAATATACTCAAGATAGACCTACAGCGAAATATTACTTTCAAAAACCTTTTTTTTTTTTTAATAAACAAGTATTCAGAACATTTTTGCAAAAGATGAAATACTTTCATATCAATTGAATTAAAAGAATATTTTAAAGGGGATAGTAATCTTTATTGCTCTATATCCAAAAAACCTGTCAATCTATGAAGATATGGAATTGTCTGCACAATGAATAGTATCATACTTCATAATTATACATTACTTTTTTTTTATTTCAAAACATTACAATTTTTCAATCACACATGCTGAAATTTAAATATTGTTTTTACCTGCTGAATTTCGGCATTTCTTTTCCACCTTTTGGGAAAATATTCATGTATAGGATTCTTTTTTTTTTTTTTCCTATATTATTTTTGCCCTTTTTTTCTTCATCTAATTTATATTCGAAACAGATAATTTGCAGTGTTTTTTTTATTTCATTTCTTAAAATCATTAATTATTAATGACTGGGGCCATCAAAATAGGTACCCTGTCAATTATCAAGGAAAAGAGGAAAGTCCTATGTTCTTTCAAAAGAAGCACATTTGATGTTTGCTAGCAATTATGTTGCTTTTGTTTGGTCCATTTGAATGTGATGAATTGCTTCAGAAAAAAAAAAGCTTGAAAGCTGTGTTATGACTTTGAAGAATGATTCTTGCTAATAAATAAATGAATAATCAAATTATAGTTAACTTTACAGGTCTACATTTAATTAAAAGTTACTGTGACAGAAAAGATATCACAATAGGAATTTCAACATTATATGGAATCAGTCAAAATAAAAAAAAAGTGATTTGCTGTCCTTTCTCAAGAAGACAACTGAGGCATGAAAATTGAATCAGACAAATATCAGTAAATAACCAAAAGCACAATTCTATTATGGAAAACCAACAGCTAGAGAATAATAATCAATATGAGAGATATAACTATCCGAACACCAAAAAAAGGAAAAGAGAATTCTTCCAATAATTTCAACTATATAGTGACCAATGCACTAACAATATATGCCTACTAGAAGAACAAAATTGAGAAAAAGATCTTGGGAAGGATAGTTAGTAACACATTAAAAGTATTTCCGCAATTATTAACTATTGCGTAAATTCCAGAACCATGTCACCATTGAAAAGAACTACATTCTCTCATATTTAAATTATAATAAAAGTTATAATCAGAAGGCTGTCTGAATATTTGATAAATTAATTTAAATTAAATTTTCCACATCCATTAAGTCCTTCACCACAGAATCACCATTACAAATGTACCACAATTATGGAAAACCAACATCAATAACATTTGCTACTTAAGGAGAAAAATTACTTTCATATTTGAGTAGAACCACTCAAAGATACTAATATTTTGAATGCCAGAAAGACTTAATGTGTTGCACATGGTCATCCACCCTTTGTTAGTAAATACAAGCCCTATAAATGTTTTAGTCGAATGGGCCTGTGCTTGTGTCTACTATTCTAGCTGCTCCAGAAATCTCATCAACATTAATGAGTCCTGTTCCAAATTTCTGGGAAAACCAGAATCAAGTACAACAAATCAAAAATCCATCCAGCTTATAATTGATAATCAAGTGTTTATCAATAGCAATGCACTGATAAGAAATGTATATGCAGTCAGAAAAAAATGAATCAAATATTTTCACTCCTCAATGCCATGCCACCTTGTAGAATTACTGTGGACAATAATTCATTAACTTTTTCTTCACCTAAAATTCTGTATTTGAATTTTGATGATATTGAAGACAAATCAAAAAACGTTAAGATCTCGCATTTTTCTTTGATCAGGACATCATAGGAATCCCTGAGATACATTTTCAGTGTCCTATCTAAAATTCTCAATTTCCATAGAAGAAAAGGAATCATTGTCCTAATAAAAATAACTATAGCATTCACACACACAATAAAATTATCATAAGTACAACTTTTGAAAACTACTTTTACTGTGTACTCCACTAATAAAAGCATCCACATATACACATTGTTTAACACTACATAGCCCAATATGGTTTTTGCATCAAATAAACCTCACTTTTCATTCATTTCCAGCTTCTCTTAATTCAATTCCTCACTTATGTTTTGGTTATTGAAAAATCTAATATCTTGTGCCTTCACGAAAGTTACAAGTTTTCCAAACAGCAGTGATATTATTATCCTATCATCTACTTCTCTCAACATTAACTACATTCAACTTGTACCCATACTATCTTTGTTAAACATGGGTGATGCAGATTTGGGATACTTTAAATTGATACATTTTACCAGAGACTTTAAATTGATACCTTTCAAGAAAGTAAGGAACATTGTGATGTTATGACACTATAGATCTTGTTTAGCAAGCAGTCAATAACTTCATTCAAAACAACATGTCCCCAATCTCCCTCTTTTTAAGATTGCAGTAGCTAGGCTAATGGTTAATAAACCTTGGCAAGGGATTTGGGAGCTTTTAGATTGTAGAGATTAAAATACCTATAAAAAATTCTGTATGGAAATTTTTTGATCCTTTTTTGAAAATAAACTTGTTTGTGTTATTTGAGTATTTGGTTACATAATCATTCAAATTGTATATATAACTTCAACAGACTCTTCTTATCATTCAAGGAGTTACAATTTTGTGAATATTTACTGTGTAATTTCTAGAAGTACATGTGTTAACTGTTAATGTATATATGTATTATATCTAATAAAAAGGAAATATAGATTGCTTTAAGAGATTTCGTTTACTTGTTATAATGATGCTCATAAAAGAATAGTTTTAGTTATTCTGCACAATTCTTTAATTTTATTATGATTTATGACTCTTTTTGTCCAGATTTTCCTTTTCTCCTCTATTTTTACATATTTCAAGAAAATATCTGCATACAGTACTATCTTGTGCAAAAAATCTTTTTAAAATAATGTTTAAAGCAAACATTTGCTCAAGGTATTGAGTCCTTTACTATCTGTACCTTCCCTCCCTCTCCCCTCCAAAAAGAGATCATTACATTGAAAACATGAGTATGCTTTCAGCTTTTTAACTTTTGTTGGTGAGTTTTTAAAAGCTTTTCAAAAGGATGAAATAGTTTAACTATAAAAATGTCATTCATTCATTGCTTTATGCTTAACATACAAGATGTATAAGTTTTTATTATATTTTCTATATGGGAAATTGAGTAAAGAGAGGAGTTAATGTAAAAAAAATTTTGAAAACCACACACACTGAAATATGATATTGCAGAACGAAGTTTGTGTATTATAATATTGACCTTGAAAAACCATCAATAATTATTTTGGATTGCATTGTATTGTGAAAATGATTGGAGAGATAATGCATAAGAACCAAGAAAATTCTACTAAATTGTGAATACTGTGAAGTTATAAAATTGATTATATATGGGGGGAAAAAACATTTTTAAGCATAAGAATAATTGATTGAATAAAACCAAAACTTAATTTTTTTTAGTATAAGGAATAACTAGCAAGTACTCAGTAATTTTTATATTGAAGCAATCTAAAAAAAAATTAAAGATCATTTTGATTAAATGTTTTAGAAGAATATTAGTCTCAATTTAAAGAAACATCATGTAAATTTTTAATGCTCTTTTTTTTTTTCCCCACAGAGTAAAGATGTCTTGGATTCATGAAAGTAAACGAACATGGCTGGAAAGATTTTGCATCAATGTGCTGAAAAGTGGTCCTATACCAAAGCATGTTGCTTTTATTATGGATGGAAATAGAAGATTTGCTGTTAAAAAAGGAATAGAAAAACTTCAAGGTCATTCATTTGGTTTTAATAAATTGTCAGAGGTAAACCTAATTATCTGCCATTCTGTATTATTTGAAATTCCAACATTATTTTTATGTTCTTTATTCTCTGTCGGCTGTGAAACTCCTCCAAAAAATTTTAGAAATTCAGTGAAATTAGTTTGATTTCTCAAAAAATTTAAAAACAATTGTTTTTTTACATTTTCAAAGAAATGTTTTTTCTATGCCTCTTTTGCTACTAACAGTTTTTATTAATCTAATCATTAGAACTTGGAATATCTTGACAAATATATTTAAATTTTTTTAAATTAAGTCTGATTTGTCATAAATTTTTTTGCATCACCAATGTATTAATGTTGAATTTTTAAATACTATTTCATTAGCCTTGCAAAAGTGATAAATCGCCAAGTATTATTTCAAATGTCATTGTCATAGTGACTGGAACCATTTTCCATTTCACTTGTTTCCTAGATTTAAAAATTGTTATTGCTTAATCATGAAAAGGGGATTTGCCATCAATGGAGGATTAATTATTCTTACTTTATTACTGATTTATTGATGCTTGAAACTTTTAGCCCATCAAATGAATTAACGAAAATAATAAACAAATTTATTTAGCACTTCTTTATTTTTTCAGTTTATACTTCTTAAGTTTATTAAATTATCTCTAAATAAAATTAGCTCTATGCTTTGTGAAAAAAAGCTGATTTTTTCATGAAATTGTTTATATTGTTGGTTTGTTGCATCATTGCCAAAACAAATAAATCTGATGTTGATGAAATTTGCATCCATTAAGGAAAAACACCAATTTATTCTATTCAAACTACTGTTGTGTGTGTGTGATCTGTTGAATAAACTTTCCCATAATCATAAATCTGTCAGATAATGTTTCTACTAGACTGATAAGCGCCATCGAACATTTTTAGAATTCCTTCATATTATGGGACCATGGGAGTTATCACTTGATCTGAAGAAGACATACAGGATGTTACGAAACTTGGTCACACATTTAAGGGATAATAGAAAACATCTAAGCAAGCAATTTTCACTGTATTATTTACAGACGGAGAAAAATCTGTTTAATTAAAGTTTTCCATGATCATAAATCTGCAGATATAATCCCTACACTAAATTCTATGCCTGTTGCCAGAGTCCCTGAAAAATCCCTTCATCAAATACCATGTGATTATCACATGGTCTAAAGAAATCCATTCATGTAAATTTGAAGCAAAATAAAGTTCTCTCTTTCTCTCTGGCCATTAAGGCCAAAAGCCCCGCTTCTAACCTTTTCAAAATGTATGTAAAATTGCCTCTTTCTCTTCAAAAGGGATAAATAGACTTGATGTGAAAACTGGGTCATCTTATTCTTGCCATGACAATAAATGCTTTATTTATTCATCCATGAAATTATTTATTACATTACGTGTGTGCATGTTTTTTTTTTTTTTTTTTTTTTTTTTAAAGTTTTGTATTTTGATTAGGTCAGAAGTAAGAAGTATTTTGTAAGGCTTAAGACATTCTAATAATCCATTTATTTTACTATAGCATTGTAACCTGAATTAAATAAAGATGTAATTTAATAAAAAAAAAATAACATTAAATATTTAAGGAAAAATCCTTATCTTAATAATATTTAATATATTAAGCTATGATGTGTAATTTTTCATATGCATGATATTTTTTCAAATTCATTGCTTAATTTGTCTTTCTTCTACATATGGTTCAAATAATTATATTAGTTTATACTTAAAATTGTTTTCTACAAACAAAACTTTTAGATAATAGTTAATGAAAATGTTAGAATTATTTATTTAGTTAAAAAACAAATTTTAAGTACATGTGCTGAAATATATCATCTAATTCAGCTGTATACCTTTTATTTATGAGAAATTTTCCCTTATCTCATCTTTCACACTCTTTAGCATATTTGGACCTATTCTCTTGAACATTTACAAAATTCATTAAATTTTTTAAAGTTATTTTTACATGCAAAATATTTTCTATTTTAAATCTTATTCTTTTGGTAGCTCATAAATTTTATTCATAGATTAAAAATTCCTTGAAATTTAATAAAATGCATGTAATATTTAAATTTTATTATTTGTAAGACTATTTATGTTCTAATAGGGTTAATTGAAAAAAGATCTTTTAAATGTTTATGGAAAGAGAAAATTTTCAATGACCTTTATTAAAGCATATGATTTTTATGTTATTGCTATGTTATAAAAGAGCTGAACTGCGACTCTTCTGAGTCTTTAATGTGGCTCTAGCCAAAGATGAAAAAATATAGTTAACACAAACAAATTATTTAAGTAAAAATTACAATAATGCATAACCTGATGAAAATTGTATTTAATTGAATGTGTTGTTATATAGATGTTTTGTAATATTGTTCATGTGCCGTGTGTAATAAACTAAACAGGATAGAATGTGCTAAAATATTTCTGTTCAGTTTATTGTGTTTCTGATTTCAAACTACAAGAATTAAACAAGTTTTGTGAATATCATCCAATTATTTTTTTCTGAAAGTTGAGTATTTAGATAATTTTTTTCTACAATATTTTAAGAAGTCTATTTTAAATGAAACCATTCAATTTTAGATGCCTATTATTTTATAAATATGATGTCAAGAAAATGAAAATCAAAGCTTCAGATCTGAGCAGGAAGATTATGCATTCATCTAATGAAAAGGAAAACGATTATGCCTTATTTGCAATCACTTGCTAGTAGAGCATACTGCTGAGACTCTTTGTATTCAATAATTAAATTTATTAAATTGAAGCAGTGTTTCCAGTTAACAAAGGAACATTTCACTGAACTTGTCTGTACAGCTCCAACAGTGTACGAGCCAAATTTTTAATGATTCATGACCAAGCTGCACATATATGAATAATGACATCTATAAGTAAAGAATAAAATTTTCTCTAAGTATTTTATGTATACAAATTTTTTTTTTTAAAAAAAAAAATATGAATTGAATATTTGTCTAATTGTGGCTCTCAAAATTCTGAGTTCAAAATTTTCGGCTTTTGTTGAGATAAAGTTTGGCTAATATGTTATTGAAAAAATTGTATTAATTTTCTTTGAAAAAATTCATATATTGTTCATTTAAATTCAAACATTATAAGTGGAATTTTTGGCTTAAATATTGATGAATTTTCTTTGAAAATTAAATTAATTAGCTCATTTGTGATAATTAATCTTAAAGCTCGGTAATGTTATCCTCAAGTTTCAACTAATAGAAAATACTACAATCTTTTTTAAAAGATTTATTTTAGACATATATATTTCATTCTAAATGTTGTATAGTATTTATAATGAGTTATATCAATTTGTATGTTAATAGTTATCTTGAAGCACCACATTGAAAATAAAATGTGCTCTTATTTTCCTAATGTTTTGCCAAATACCTCTCTGAATATTGTCCAAGGCTTGCCAATAAAAAAAAAGATTTTTTTAATAACCATAATTCTCTATTTTTAAAACTTTGTAATATTGGGCATTTAAAAATTTTCTTCAATAGATATTCAAAGGAATGGAAAATAAATGGTAGCAGAGTATTCCAGAATGCAAAATTTTGGCTAATACTTTTTGGAGCATTTATGTATTATATTAATAACATTTAACTTTTTTTTCTATCATTGGAATTATCTATTTGTTAAGACTTTTAAGCATTTCTAGCAAAATGTTTATTTGCTGAAACACAATTATTTCTTTTATTACTATTAATGTCTAACTCTGCAACAGACTTCAAAAAGAAAATTTTAATCCCTATTATAAATGGTATTTACATTTTTTTTATTCTAATTTTGAGATACTTTTATTTATGATGAAATTAATTTGTTTGAATATTGAATCATGCTTCAAAATTTGTATTTATCATGTAAAGTTTGTACAAAACAATTTTTACATTTTTAAAAATAGATAATATTTATCAATATGTAAAACTAATATACTTTTTGACTATTCTGATGAAAAGTAATTTATGAAAAATTTATTATTCCAAAAGAGGAAAAGAGATTCTAAGAATTTGTTTTTATTTGCAGACTTTGGAATGGTGTCTAGATTTAGGTATCACAGAAGTTACAGTATATACTTTCAGCATTGAAAATTTCAAAAGACCAAAGGAAGAAGTTAATTGTTTAATGAATTTAGCAAGAGAAAAATTCAGGGAATTATTAAAGGAAAAGTAAGTTTATTTATGATAAATTGCCTTTGTAAAAATAATTATATATTAAAACTGCTTTTAATAGTAAAATTTTAATCACAGATAAAGTAGGGGTAAATTATATACAGAATTTAAGGCATAAATTCTTATTTTTGATGATATTCAAGTGATCTGGTGATGATATCTAGGTATGGAAAATGCTATCTCCCAAGATAAATAAACATCAGAGTTATTCGGTATTTTCTCATGTTATCCAATTTTTAAATTACTTTTAAAACATTTAAATTTTTAATTTATAAATAAATATGGAAAGTAAAATGTCAAGGAATAGAATTTTTTTCATTTTCGATCTAAAAAAGATTACGATGGGAATTTTAAAATGCATAATGTGTAAGAAAAAGGCTAGTTTTGATGCAGGTTTTATAATTAAATAAACTGTTAAGAAAGAATAAGATGTGATATTTAAAATTCAGAAATATTTTTGAAGAATATTTGATATATTTGCTTTAAAAATGTTTGAATCAAATTATTTGAATGAATCAAAATATTTGTGGTACTACAAAATTTTTCTAAAATGAATTTCTTGTTCAAATATTGATAACTTTCTTAGATGCATCATTACTTTAATTTAATTAGATATAATATTCTTAAGATGTCTGTTTTCATGCTAATTGTATCTTTACATTTCAAAAATGTCTCGTAGTTTCTTCCAAATTTATCTTTATCGCAAAGCTCTTTGAATATTTTGCTGTATTTATATACAGTTTATACATATGCTTGTATTTATAAATGTATGTAGTACATGTATGTTATTTTATGTAGAGATTATTATATTGTAATTTATGGATGTACTGAAATTTGTATGGTATGTTGTATTTATATATTTTTTAAATTTTAAGGGAAAAGCTAGAAAAATATGGTGTCTGTATTCGAATATTTGGGGATATAACTCTGTTACCTGTTGACCTACAAATGCTAGTAGCTGAAGCAGTTTTGCATACATATAATAATACAAAGTATGTATAAAATTTCAAAATTTGGAAACTAATTTACAATTGTTTAAAAAATTACTTTAGCAGATTAATTGTCAAGTGTTTAAAAAATTACTTTAGCAGATTAATTGTCAAGTGTTTTAGTTTCTCATATAAACTGTCAGATGCCAAATTTTAAATTGTTTGTATGTATAAATAATAGTAAATAGATCTAAGTGAAATATTTTTTGTATTGCATAAGAAAAGGAAGTAAAAATGCATTCATAAGTTATGTATTTAAATTGCTTCAGCAATTTTAAAGGAAAAGTATTTAATTAGATCTTTTACATACATCAATAAACATGTAAGTATTTGTTTTTTATTTGTTATATATGATGAATTTTTATTTCAAAATTTTCATTTCAGAACTTATTTAAATGTATGTTTGGCCTATACTTCGCGGGAAGAAATTGCCAATGCTATAAAAGATATAGCAAAAGAAGTTGTGAAAGACAATTTGAAAGAATGGTAAATAAATGTCTTCACTCTTTAATCATGTTTTGTAATGCTTGAGATTCTTCAATTATTTATATCATAAGAAGCACTCCCTTGAAAATCATCTTTTTTTCCCTTCAAAATTTTAAAATATTTATTCTAGTTGTTAAGTACAGGAAATTTTTTTAAAAACATATATTGAAATTTATTAGCATGTGTTCTCAGAAAAAATTGTTGTATAAATTTTGACTGAAAATAAAATTGCAATATTCAATTAATATTTTATGTCAATTGTGCTGGATTGATATTTTAATTAAGTGTAACATATTAAACCAGTTTAAACTATATAAATATCCCATAAAGAGAATTTCAGTAGGAAACATTTTTTTCTGGTGTCTTGGAAATCGCAATATTTGTCTATGAGCCACTATTATAAAACAAGCAGTAAAAATGCACTTTTATTCTCAAACAAAGAAGAAAACAAGATTATTTTTTATATGTTTATTTTTCTTTTCCAAATTTGGTACAATATTAAAAGAACCATAGGTACATATGTAACATGTAATTTGCAATATTTGTGATAGGGGTTGAATTATAAATCCTTTAGAAGTGCATGCTTGCATGATGGTTTTTTTTTTTTTTTTTTTTTATCCCTCAAAAAAAAAAGTGAATCAATGCATTTTTCAAATATTTCGCATGTTAAATTAATTATTTGCCTTTATTCTCTGAATTTAAAAAAAAAAATGCTTTTTAACTTGCAATAAAAAAGGTTAATTTATATGAATCTAACAATATATATTTCTGTTATTTAGTGATACATAAAAATTATTTTATGTTACAGTGATATTTCTGAGAGGATTTTGAATCAAAGTTTGTATTCATGTAAAAGTTCTGTACCTGACATTATAGTAAGAACATCAGGAGAGATACGTTTGAGTGATTTCCTATTGTGGCAAGGCAGTTACTCAGTTTTATCATTCTTGAAAGTACTCTGGCCTGATTTCAGGATCTGGCATCTATTTCTTGCTGTACTTTTGTTTCAACATAATTATGAAAAATTAAAAGTAAGTGTTCAATACATTATATTAGATTTATTTTAATATTTATAATTATATATATTAAATAAACAATTCTTGGTGGTATTTGTTTGAAATGTCTTAAAATAATTTAATGTGTATTAGGAGTTGGAAACAAATATTTTTTAAAATATATGAAGTAATTTATAACGTATAAAAATTATTATTTCTGTGTTAATGAACTGTTAATAGTTTTAAATTATTTATAAAATAAAATATTGTTTTAGATTTAGTAATAAATGCATTGTGTTTAACATATCATTTTATTCCAGATTTACATCACTGGTGTATTGTATTATCTCCAGCTCACAATAGTTTGAAAAAACAGTTGTTATCTATCCAAAGAAAAAATTCTTAACTACTACTGAAAGCATAATTATTAATGCAAATTTGAACATTGAAAATGTTTCCAAGCATAATTATTGTCATAATTTCTGACTATGTCTGTTAAATTATTTTTATTTCTCTTTTTAAATCGCTAATGTGAAAATTTTGCTTTGAGATTGTATTAGTAGAAGTTCAGTTGTTTCACATTATGGTTCCAGAGTAAAAAAATGTATATAATTGTGCTAAATTTGATTTGAGTTCCTCCGATCATGTTGGGTATGGATAAGCCATTATAAATAAATTCAACCTGTGTGAAATAAAAATAAACCTTTTTGCAAGAAACCAAACTGAAAAAGATGTTTCAAAAGGTTTATTTGATCCCACACACACCTTCAAAATCTTAGGTGGGGGTATATTCATTATTTCAATCACATGATGACCTGTGTGATGACCAGGAATGACAGAGTAGTCCCAGTGTAACTCATACATGTCGTAAGAAGCTACTAAAATGGGTACCCAGCGTCTGGGGTTAGAGCCAGGGGCCCTGCCCCTGAGGATTATATCAGGGGACCTCAGGGGCTTACCTTCTTTAGGTAAATACGGTATCATGACTCTGAGGCACCCTAGTGATCTTTTTCTTTCCCATGGGGTTTACTATTTTTGGTAAACATGGGTGACATGCCCCCAGGTTACCCTAGCAATCCTTCTCTATTTTCGACCCTCCTTGTCAACCAATTTTTACCTTTTCTTCAATTTCTTCACGTCTCCACAGTCAAATCGTATTTGGCGCAGCATAGCCATATCTGGCTCTTGGGCCAATAAACTTTACATTCACTCGCTCACTTATTCAATCACATGATTTAAGAGACTTAAGTTTGCGAAATAATTTGATTTTAATGTTACCAGATACAGAAGTGTCACAATTAAGTTATACAAAATAAAATGCTTGTTAAAAATTCAAAATCTGTGAATTGTACATCAAAGAAAATCATGTAAAAATTGACATAACTTTTGGAAAAAAAAAAAAAATCTTAGAATTAAGTATCTTTATAAATTTTTGCTAATATTATGGGTTTTTTTTTTTATATATTAATGTTTTTTTTTTCCAGGATGTAAGCAATAAGCATAGCTTAAAGATTCTACATGAAGAAGAACAATTAGATATTGCAGCTGCTGTTGCTCAATATGAAAGTAATAAATCTTATTCAGATAATACTAATTTTGAATCAGAAATTCTCAGACTTAGAAATGAAATGGATGAGAGAAGATGCAGATTTCTTGATAAACTTGACAGGGATCGTTATGAAAAACTGGTGCAAATAAAAGAAGGAAATACTGTTCAAGTTGAACCTCCTGTTCTTTAAATTGCATTTATTCCTGATATTGAATAAGTTCTATATGTGTGACAATTTCCTTGTATATATTTGGGGTTCTATTTATATTCTGTACTTATGTAAAAGGAAATTAAGTAATTGTTACTATTTTTATAAGGTGTGGTTTATGAAAGTTAAAATACTGAATTAGATATATCAATTGATGAACCAATTAAACTTATTCTAGTTAAAGTGCAGAAATAATCATTTAATAAATTTTCAAATTTTTATATACTGTATAAATCTGTGATATTTTAATATTTTGTTTGAAAACATCCTGGTTATTTAAA
>BMAW01100572.1:0-31598 GCA_019974015.1 Nephila pilipes | reverse complement strand
AGGAACGTTGTATTTACCTTAGTTGTTCTAAAGATTTGAATGCAGAGTAATGAAATATAGAAAAGTCTGTTATATAGAAAATATAGAAGTTATTTTTTACAAATATTCGATATATAACTTACTTTATTTACACGTATAATGTCAATTCGATATTAAAATTCCTGCCAAACACGTTGGAAATTGTCAGTGGTGATGGATTGTACAGCAGCAGGAATACGTTGTCCACCTTACAGAAATTTCTGGGTATTGGCGATGCATGCACTTCATCTTTTACAAACCTGCAGAGATGGAAATCATATGGGGACTTATCAGGTGGCTTTGGTCGCTATCTGTGTAACATCCATTCATTTGGTGGGCTGCGATCGATCCAACAGCGAGGTTGGTCTACGAAAGCTTCTAAAACAGCTTTCGTGAGATAGCTTCATAAAGACCACATGAGAGCCATCTATTTTTTGCTTTATAAACATTCCACAGTTTTCCTTTGCATTCGTACATTACTTGTTATTCTGTGTCGTTTATTTTTGAATATATTGAATTTTGCAATTGGGTGAATCATTTTGAATAACCATGTTTTTCATTTATACACTCGCAGGTATGCTATCAATTCAAGCCTGAATTTATATTTCATTACGAACACATTTGAGTGAAAATATTTTATATTAGTAAGCAATTGATCGGAAGGAGTTACAGATTAATTCAAGTTATTTCAGTTTGTAAAATGGAAATCAAGAGTGCTTTCATTCAGGATTAATGAAAGACATTCGAGAATTGTGGAGAACATTACTTGTGAATTCAATTCCTTCCTGTAAGGAAATAAATAAAAGTAGGTATCAATATCTTTTGTATTGAATATGAGGAAAAGTTCGAATGAAAGATGCGGTTTTATATTGGAATGCAAATAGAAACTTTAGAAGCGGATTCATAAATAAGTAAGTAAAAAAGATGGATTCTGCATAGAGCAAAAAAAAAAACAACTTTCGTATCCTCAAACGTAGCTAAGAAATATTAGAATATGGTTAGTAAAAATGAAAAACAAATATTTTGAGTTATTAAATATTAAGAAGCATATACTTTATATTGAGCGAAGTGAATTCACTGCTTGGATGTCAGCTTCGTTACATTTAAAGCGGAATAAAGTAATATAATACGTAACTGAAATCTGGAAAATTTATTATTAAAAATATGCTTTGCATCAGTTTTTGTTGCAAATAATTTTTTTTAATGTGATTTTTCACGAAAATGTTACTGTAAAAAACTCGAAATAGTATCACCGAATGAACTTATATTTAAAGTTTAAAATTATATCTCTTCTCCTACAACTATCATCAATTCATATCTGATTAAAAATTAAAAAAATTTCTTTCAATTTTCTTCCTTCTATTAACTCACTCAACAAGTTTGTAGTGATTTTTTTATGTGGTTTTGCTTTTTGACCACGTGAGAGCATTTTGTCCATAAAAATAATTATGTAACGAAATAAAATACAATTTAATTACTTTATCATGTTTTAACTTAATGCAAAACAAACCAAAACGTGTTTTGCAACCAAATGATTCTCGATTCCATTAGAAATATTTCATCGATGCTCCTAAGCCTATCCGCGTTTACAATCACAATTAAAAGGGTCAAAGTTTAAATGCACAGTCTACGAGAAAATCTGATACTTTTAAGTAATGTTTCTCAACATCTGATTCACAAACTCCAGAGGCTCGCGCAAATAATATTGTAATGGTGGAATTTTAAACCACTAATGTAATAAAATGACGAATTGCTAAGTTAATGTAAATATATTTGATAAACTGTTAATGATTCGAAACTTATAAAATAAAAAAAAATAAAATAAATAAAAGTTTTCTTTAGGTATCCGCCTACCTTTAAAACGCCATTTTCGGTCAAAAAGTCGATTTTTTTATTTACGATCTATTATTAAATTCGGATCTCTTAGTTTTCTAGAACAGTTTCAATTTTGTTTCTATCTTGCATAGAATTTGAGTTATAAGCATTTTAATAATAGTCTGTGTCAAATTTTAGAACTGAAAGTAGCATTCTGCTACCGGATATGGAACTTTAATGTTTGTTTTTCATTCATATTTTACGTAATAACATCAAAATATCTTCCAACATGCAAGATGAATTTCCTAAGACCCAAAATGCAAATGAATATTTTAATGGTGTTATATGAAGAGTATTAAAGAAAGTTTTTGTTTCCTTGAAAACTGGGAAATTGGGTGCATATGATGCAATTATACAATTTAACGAAGGACATCAAGGCTGCTTAAAAGTCTTAAATAAGCTGAACATTGAAAATACGGGCTACTTCACTGAAAAGGGATACAAAAAGTTGGATTACAATCGAAACAGGGAATTGAACCGTTATACAACACCTGTTAACACATCAATCAATAACTCTCGAGACTAACATTGAAAACAACATTTTTTTTGCAAAATTTTTTTTCATTCATCAACATAACACCTTTTGTTAATCACCTTTTAGGGTGATACAATCGTTCCAACGCTTTTCCACAAATCTTTTTTTTTTCTTTTCTTTTTTTTTTTTTTTCCGCAAGAAATCTTTTTTGTTGCGAGTAAATAGCGATAAACAGGTTTCTGAATCATCGACTCGTTGCTGTTTTTGTTCCATCGAAAGCAATCGCGATACCCACTTGGAAAAAACCTTTTTCATGCTCAATTTTTCATGAAGGATAGTAAATACACTTCTATATGATATCTGTGTCATCTCAGCAATCTCTACGGAGCTTCACTTTACGATCTTTCATTATAATTTTTGTCACTTCACTCACATTTTCCGGTGTAACGGCTTCCACAGGTCTACCCGAGCGTTCCGCGTCATTTGGGTCGGTACGACCACGTTTAAACTCGGCAAACCACCGACAAATCGTTGCTTTTGATGGACAAGAGTCCGGGTAACATTTTTCAATCCATTGTTTCGCTTGCACGGTGTTTTTACTCATTAAAAAACAATGTTTTATCAGAACACCAAACTCGGTTTTTTCCATTTTTTAAACAAACTACAAAACGACTTTACTCCAACCTCGATAACTCAGCTGTTTCTGGTCCGATCGACTTAAAATTTTGACACGTTTCAAGCAAAGGTTAGTACTCTAGAAAGACCGGGTTACTGGTTTACTACGAGCGGCATCTCTGGGTTAGTCTCGAGAGTTATTGATTGATGTGTTACATGTAAGCGTAGGAAAGTTTTAAAGGCTATCAGGAAGAAAAATATAACTTATTTAAGTAATACAGATAGTGCACTTTACAAATCATATGCTTTTTAATGTTAAATATTTATTTAATTAGGTTAAGTTTCTGGGTTGAAATGTATTTTTAGCTTTTTCTCAAAATCAAGATTTTCATATTTTGCTTCAGCGCAAGACATCATATTGAAGAAAATTATGTGTATAATGTTATGAAACTTTCATGGAATACTCTATGAAAGTGAATTCAGGATTTGATTTTCTCCTATTGTTATAATGCGATTGTACCGCACTTTATGGATAATAATGTCATAACTTATCACAAATTTGTGCGGTTTTTCTTTATGTTAAAGTACGACTTCATATAAATATTTAATTTTCGGGGTTATAATTGTGAGAGAGGCACAAATTCTAAATTATATTCAATTCATCATAATAAAATTTACAGAATTGAAGCATCTCTATTTAATTTCAGTTTTGGTGTTTTTGACAAGTGCCCTTTTACTGCTATTTTTATGAATTTTTGAGCTGAAATATTAAAACAATTATTAATTTATGCAAGTTTTACATTATATTTTAAAGCCATACCTCATAGTATAATGCAAATAAAAAGTTATTTTTTCAATTATTAAAAAAAAATCCTCTTTGATTTTTTTTGTCTCGTTAACAGGATACCTTAATGAGAGAAATATTTAGTAAACACGTTATCGCACCATCTGTTTTGCAGAAGCCGCTGAAAATGGATTTACGAAGGGATGTCTCTTTCAGTGATTTTTCGCGACCTTGACTGCGTGTCCATCAAATGACACTTGTTCATGACTGAATAGCAAAGCAGAAAAATAAATCAATTTTCCGAGACACATATTTTTCTCATTTGAATACGTTTCTACAGAAGCTTGTAAACTTTGTGTGATTCAGTTCGTCATTAGTAAAATGCTACAGTAGCTTTTTTCAGTGAAATTTTTTTCGAGTCAGTAACTTTTATTAGTTTTTATATCCTACTTTTATTGTGGATTGATGGCAATAAATACTGAATGCTGTAGTGGGTTACCATTTCACTTGACTAAAAACAAAGAAACAACAATTAGTGAATATGATGAGAAGGAAAGGATTAAACAAAAATATGACATTGACTATTTTCATTTGTGTTCTTAATTTACTGGAAAAGAGTCAAAATCCAAACCACTTTGTGTAATCCGCGACAAACCCCACTTCTTCGTAGACATCTCGAAAAAAAACATCCGACCCAAAGATAAACATGTCGAGCATTTTAAAAGAAAATTAGCAGGTAAAAGAAAGTGCAGAGTATCTTTCTTTCTATCAGATTCAGAGATAGTAAAATAGGCTTTGAGGGATCATTTCGAGTAAGTTATAGAATTGCAATTTCTAGGCAGGCGCATACAACGGCAAACAATTTAATGGGACCATGTGCACACGAAATCTGAAAATGTAAGCTTGGAAAAAAGTAACGAAATTTGACCTGGTTTATTTTTTGTTAAACTGTACAGTTTCGCGTAGAATTAATGATTTCATAAAAGGTGTGGAGCTTATTCCTGCAAAGGTATCTACTATTTTATGAGATAATGTAAAAATTTTAAATCTTATAACATCAGATACTACAAACTGCCGTCTATCTCATGCCCTGTCTGATGACCCTGCTCTCGTTTCTTATTTACTTCACACATATAGCTTTACCCTTGCAATGTTTTGACACGCTTGTTTGAATTGAAGTCTGAAGTTGAAGATTTTTTTTATTGATTACTCATTTCATTTGTTCTCTTGTATCATCGATATTCTTTGACTCAAAAAACTTCTTTACTTTTCTGCAACTTTTATAAATTAACTGAGTTAAATCTGTTATTACAAGGAGCAAGTGGCGCAAATTTCAGCATTAATGATAAAATTGAATAAACTTGGCGATGTACTGTCTGCTGATTAAAAAAAAATAAGTACAAATAATTTTGTACTCTCGGCGGCATTTTATCAGGAAATTTCTATTAACTTTCGTGAAAAATTTTAAAAAAATATTTGCGAATAGCTGAAATACTCTTCAATTAACTTTTGATGACTATTTTCCTAATAGACATACACACACAATATATATAACCCTACCACGGTATAAGTCCTTATTGGATTTAAAAACTTCTTCCGTGAGACATCCAAAAGACTAAAATTTCGATGTGTTACAATTGTCTTTTGTATCAGTTATATTCAAAAATTCATATAGTCATAAAAAGTTATCTTTTCTATTTTTTGATATGTAAATAAATTTTTCTGATAGGTATGGGCATCTTTAAAAAGAATTGAATATCAAAGTGTATTATTATTGTTTAATGTTTGAGAGACATTAATTTACAAAAGGGAATCATTTTTAAACCTTAAAAAAACAAATGAATTTTGAAAGATTTAATGAAATTTGAAGTTAGGCTTATTCTACAATGAGAAACAAGTTTTGCAAAACAGTATCCCTGTTGAGAAAATAATATTTGGCGCATAATTAATTATACTATTTAATTATTCTCTATTAATTTAGTCTTTTCTTATCAACAGCGATATCAACTTTGTTCATCTACGATGAGATTTATGAAAGCGATTGTTGATAACCTTCCTAACATTTTATAAGGATGTACAGCAATCTGTACTCAAGGATCAGTTTTATTTATTTTATCTCATTATGTTTTATAGATTAGTTATTATTTTTTTTTATCTTTATTGCGATTTGCTGTGTTATTGTTGTACTGTATCATTGTATTATTATTATCGCGCGTAAAACGATTAATTGTTGTTCATTGTTTCATTATTTTGTTACCAATTTTTTGTTGTTATATTCATATTATTATAGTTATCAACTGCATAATGCAAATCATCAAGGCAATCATAATTGCAATATTTTTGAATTATTTCTTATTTAAATATTTGCACATATTTAAATCACGTAGATCCACAGTAAGAATATTAATAGCATAAGTGTCTTTTATAACTGACGATTTGCTTGTCATAGCCTTACAAATTTAAAGGCCACTTCTAGAAGCATCAGTCCAAATAAAAGTCTTCAAATCGCAGCGGTATAATTTCTGGAAGCAGTATGCTTGACATGTAGAGTAGAATAGAACTATTCTCTTGAATGTGGTGACTGATTGATTGTTTTATTATAGGTTGCATTAAAAATCAACAAGTGGACAATAAGCGACGAACTAAGAAATTTAAATACTCAGTCAAGTGACGAATACGACACCTGAGCTTGCTCATCACACTCCAAACTTCCACACCACTCCAACAGAATCTCAATATTTAAAGTGCGTCAGTCCTATAACACATTAAGTCATTTACGGAATCAAGACTCGAAACCACTCCTCGACGAAAAGAACTCCGATCCCTAGATAGCGACCATGACCGCTCGGCTACTTAGACTTGTCTTACATGTGATGAAGAATTCGAGATAAGTGTACTTACTGTAACTCCTCTTTAGATCGAATAATATACACATGGAATCGTAAGCAAATTAGAACTTCAACTCAAGTATATTATTATAATAACATTTTCGTAAATGAAAACATTTCAGCTTCCTTCCCCATAACAAACTCGGCACCATTTTACATAATATATATCTTATAAATATGAAACATAGTACGAACAAAATTTGAGCTACTAATATCTTTATATATTTGTATAACGCCCATTACATGCAGGAGTTTCGGGAAGAGTGTTGATTACTACCATTTAAATGTTTATAACCTTAACGGAAAGAAAATATAATGATCATAAGCATGTGACATTAAGATAAAGGGTTGGAACAATGAATAGTAAAGAGTAATCTTATCGAAAACGTAAAATTGGGTATGCGAAAATTTTACTATATACATAAAAGTAATTTTTTTTTTCTTTTATACCATATATGGCGTTTTTATTTGTCTTATATTGATTTTTATAAGCGTACCTTATTGTAAAATCTCATTTGCTTTATTTTATGAACTGAACCGAAGACAAAATCAGATTTTGCGTAATTTGTCTCAAATAAGTACCTTAAGTTGGCATATTATTTTCGTGAAACTATGAACAAATTCTTTTTATTTTAAGTGATAGTTATGTTTTTCATACCATTTAAATTGTATTTTAATTTAATTGCAAATTATTGAAATGAAAAATTATTGAAATCGATTTTACATGAAAATTAAATTGATAGCTCCAAAAATATTTCAAATTTTATACTACATAATCTACATAATATATGTAATATATGAAATTCTTAAGAATTTGCTTTACCTATTAAATTGTTATTAACAATTTCATGTGAAATTCTTAGTAAAAATTAAGCATTTTGAATAATGAGGATGTTCGTTGAATATACGTCTTATTCACTATTAATAATTTCATTTTAAACTTAAAAATTACTTTTACTTGTTAAAAAATGCTTTATAACACGATTATTCAATTTTTTACTATTGCTATAACAACTTTTCACTTCGTGTTTTCTTTTACGCCATTGCAATAATTTCAATACAAGCGCTAGCTCTGTTACCAAAATACTATAAATTACATTTACATAAAAACATATGCAATTCTAGATTATAATTTTCACAATAAAAGCCCTTAATTGATCTCCTCATTAGGATTAATCTGTCAATTATTCTACATCAATGCAGTGGTCCATCCTATTTTATCGATTATTTCATACAAAAAGAAATACTTTTAATAACAATCTTAATATATTTATGAATTAAAAAAAAAAGTTTCGAATGTCTTAATATCCTACAGCCTCAACATTTTCAGAAGAATATATTTATTTCAACTCTGTCCTATATGCTTTAAAAATATTATATTTGTTGAAAGTTTTGTAATAGTAATATACTACTTTAAAACAATAGTTATTATTTCCTTATTTTTAAAACATAATTCTTACAATCATTATGGTTTAAATCATTCATATATTGTTACACAGATATTCGCCCAAATAAAGTCACAGAATTTTGAGATAATTTAAAATGTTTAGTTATAAAATTAAGTAAGAGTTTATAAATCACATCTAATCATAAGTTTGTAATCATAAATACATGAAGTACTGTTTGCAATCATAAATATATGAAGTGCTGTTTGCAATCATAAATACATGAAGTACTGTTTGCAATTTCTAATTCTAAAAGTGCATTATGATTCGCAAATATTGTATTCCCATTTTACTTGTGAATTAAAGCTAAAATTATAATATTCAAAATTTATAAATGTAACATAAAGCGCCACTAATACTAATAAATTTAGATTAAATTTTAAAAGTATTCTTCAATAAATAACACTAGCATTATTTCCTTTTTACACTCTGCCATTTAACAGCTTGGTTGATAACTATAAGTATCCTTATTTGTCAACTGAAATCTATGTAGTTGCTATTTAGAATTATTTCACAATCTTTCATAGAAGTTCTCAAAGTATACCATGAGCAAAAATGGTTAAAACAAGTTTTATAGGTCAAACACTCTTCCTTTCTAATTCAAAGTACTGCATATAGGGGGAAGTGAATTTATGTGAAAAGAATAACATTATTATTAGATTTCCCATACTGAAAGGGAAAAATTCTTTCAAGAAAAATAATGATAATTAACTAAAAACAAGAGATATGTAATCTTATATACACATAGTATAAAAATAATTAATGTAAGAGAACAAAAAGATTTTCAGATCCAAATAACATTCCAAATAAACAATTTAGTTCTCTCCTGCAAGCAACTTACACAACACATTTGCATTCATTTCAAATCCATATTAACACTAAAAAGACGCCTGCCGTCTTTTTGACGGTTTCGCAGTGCGTGTTATGTACTATGTTTATAATTTTGTTCTCAGGCTTTTAAAAATTTATGACTTTTATTAATTATACGTGAAGCTTGCACACACATGTACCAAATTTTATTCCGAAGTGAAAAAGGGGGGGATTTGATTGATCTAAAACAGGGGTCGGCAACCTATTGAAACGGAAGAGCCAAAAGTTACAATTTACAAAATTTTTCGGTTTTTAAAGAGCCACTAAAACTTTTCGATTTAATGTTATAGTGTTTTCATATATATATTTGATTTTTGATTTAAAATAAACGACTTTAAATACGAAATAATATTTATTCATGTAAGAACACATTTAGAGATAGTTACATCAATGGGAGCATTGGCTTTGCATGATTTTTGAAAATTTGATTAAATCTGGCTTATAATTTGTTGTTTTAAGTTTCAAGCGCGACTTTAGATTTCTATTTGTTAGTTGACTTCAAACTTTACTTTTTATTATATTCATGCAAGAGAACGCATAATCACACGAATATGTCGACCCGAAGATCTTCAGCACTGCATATGCCACCTTCTTCACCTCGCTGTAGAATTCTGGAAGACTATTCCATGCTCCGAATATTACGGTCTCAACTCGTGGAATTTCTTTTAGAGCTTACCACTTGTGCTGCACGATATGCATGCATTTCTGGACCTCCAACACTTCCAGTTTGCTCTTGAGTTCTGTGAGCTTGCCACTCCACAACTATTTAATTTCCAAATTCAGCAATTGCATTTGAAAGCGATCCAGCAACAATTCCAAATGGCTCAATGTTGATCTCATTTGTATTTGTGTTGAGAAGTGTTTCTATTAACGCGAGAGTACTTTTGTTTTTTTTTTAATTGAAATCTATCAGCGAATCCATCCTTCATGTTTTTTTTAAAGTTATGCTGAAATAATTCCGTATCAATAGTTGCATCGTTCTCATAGCGATATTGATTCAGATTTTTAAATTAACCACTCTCCATGTCTTCAACAAAAAGAAGTAATTTATTTTCGAAACAAACTACTTCTTCAAGCAAGGAGTAGCCTGGGTTGCCCTTTCCTTGCACTTTTAGATTTAGTTCATTTAGTTTCATTGTGGTATCTATCACGAAGTTGAATTTTTGCAGCCATTTGTCTTCTTCCAATTTGGGGTACTCAATGATTTTTTCATTGAGGAATGTTTTTATTTCACTCAAGCACAAAGCAAAACGTTGAAATACGTTAACTCTTGAAAGCCAACGCACTTTATTGTGCAGAATTAGGTCGAAAAACTGGCTATCTATTTATTCAAAGAAATATTTAAACTGGCGATGGTAGAGTGATTATGCCAAGATGCTGTTAATAATCTTAATTATCAAGATCATGACCACAACTATTTCGGCCGGAAATATTTGGACCGAAATCGCTTCTTGATGAATTATGCAGTGAAACTTCAGAATTTTATGGTTTATTTTTATCTGAAGAATTGATGTTACCCTTCGATGTAATCTTGTATTACTGCTGGCTCCATCAGTTGCTATGAAACGATTTTATTTATATCGATTCAATTGTCTTCCAGGCAGTTTTACACAGCATTTTCAATATCCTCCACGATTTGCCCTGAGAGTGGTAGTAATCCTAGTAGCTGTTCTTTTGGACCTTGGGATTACATATACCTGACTAAAAGGGTAACTTGTGTCGTGTCGTTTATGTCGCAAGACTCGTCTATAGCAAGTGTTAAGGCAGAAGTCAGTTGAATGTTTTACACTTGCATATGTGTTACATTTGATGACATTTTAAAAGTTCTAGCTTGTACCACTATCACTAATTGCCAATAAACTAATAAGTTGATAATAACTAAAAAGTTGATATTGGCAAATATTTGAAGTTTTTCATGATTTTTGCTTTGTTTTTAAAATTACAAAACAGTTCTTCAGATGCACGTATAAAACAATCTTTGACGTACTCATCATCTGTGAATGGTTTTCCTCTTTTTTGCAATTTCTAATATTATTACAAAGCTTGCCAGATTTACATTATTGGAAGATTGCGCCCAGTTACTTAGCATGGAACTTGACTGTGTTTTTTTTTTTTTTTTTTTTTTTTTTTTTGGAGCTCTTCAACAGTTTTTTTCCGTGCGTCACTGGTTGGATATTTACCAATAAACTAGGTATGTTTTGTAGTGAAGTGTCTTTCAAAATTTGACTTCTTATTGTGTGAGAGTTTTTCGTGGCAAATGAGATAAGTCGGAAGGCCATCTGAGTTGCACATGAATGCAAACGGCTCCGTTCAATCCAGATTGGATTCTCGGTTTTCTTCTTCAGTTCCTCTCTCTTTTTACTAGACGGCGGCGGTGTTGAAGAAATTATTTTTTAAGATTTCACTGAGCTATCTAAAATAGCAAACAGTTTATTTGCCATTATTACTTCGTTAACACGATCCTTAGATATCTCATCAAATTCTCTTACTGATTTTATTATATTATACGCGTGCATACCTTTGAAAAGATAATTCCCTTCTAAATCGTATTCTTCTTGAAACAACAAGCGAATAGACACGCAAAAAACACAAGCGATCAAATAAACACACATGCAATGTAAACGTCTACTGCGCAATCCGAAGATGAAGTGACTGACAACTCTAGTCTGTGGCTGTTTGGGGGAGACGGAAATGGAATGCAATTGGCTGAATGATAAACATGGTCGCAGAGTTTCATCTCTAAAAACATAACAATAGTTCAAATTTATCGTATACGGTCTTGTTAAGCGTAGCGATTTGTAATTAAGGATTATGATAATAGAAGCTATTGAGAAATTAGGTACTTAAAAATATTTTTTCTTATTTTTTAAGGGTTTTGATCAAAAATTATTAATTTTTTCATATGGAACTGCAGAGTCGCAACTTTACATCAAAAGAGCCACATGCAGTTCGCGAGCCACAGGTTGCCGACCCCTGATCTAAAAAGATCGAGAGCTGTTATTTTGACGGCAGCATGAAAAACTAGCTGAAATCCACAATGTAAATCTCAAAACCATAATAAAAAAGAAATATGTAATAAAAAACAACTATATTTGGTTATATAAAAAATATTTTTTGAACTAACAGAACGTATTCTCTCTTACTCTCTCCCCTGTGCTTTTCCTCCCTTCTGTTTTCCATACTACTGAGGTACTTATGAGAAATGCTAAGCAGATGTTTTGCAGTAAAATACCTGTTTGTTCAATCACGTGACTAGATCTCAACATAGGGATATGTGATAACAAACAAATAGTGTTATTTGAATAGTATTCGATGTTCAGTGCAACCTTTCGTCGTAGAGGTCTTAGTAATAAAGAAATTGTTCATCTTCTGCGTGAATTAGATGAAAATGAATGAGAAAGAGAATAAAATACCTGAGGAGAAGGACGAATTTTTTCCACAGAAAATTGAAACATCCGATACTGATTCTAAATTTGAAGACAAAGCACAAAAACAAATTTCGGTTACTAAAAAACTAAAACTATATCTACCTTTAAGAAATAAACGAAAAAGAAAGGAGACTGAAAACAGTGTTACATTACAGAATGCTTCTGATGTGGGACCTATATCAAGCAATGATGTTGCAGGAGAGTGCACGATGTGACAAGGACGCAAACCATTAGTAAATCTTGACACTTTCAAAGCTAAAATATACAATCAGGACCCGGCGGAAAGTCTTCCTATGCAAAAAGACACTTAGAAAGCGAATATAATATATAGCACTTACCAGCTATTGGTAGATTATGAGGAAAATAATACTGGAATATATACTGAAATATAAACTCGAAGGAAACTACCAAATGATAACTGGTCGATGTCAATGGATGAGGGTACTTTCCTAGTTTAGTTGACTTCTTGGCGAGTTTTCAAAAATCGCACCAAATTGATCAGAGTGAAAGAAACATGGTCAGAGAGGCAATATTTTAATTCTATTATTAAATTCTTTAATTTATTTAACTTATTTGATTATTTTGCAAACATCCACTTTTTTAATTCATGGACAAGTAAACTTTTACCATGGTTAACACTCATACCGGAGATTAAAGCCCCTTTGAGCTATGTACTCCATAAAATACTCATTACGAAGGAGAGGAATATAACCAAAAAAAAAAAAAAAAAAGCTCATGAATTGGAATCCCATTCATATGGCAAAATCAAAAGGGTTGCCACGCTTACAGCCACCACAGCGAAGAGAAAACAGGGTAGCCGTATTTGGCAAAATATCGCCACCAGAAAAAATACCAGACATCGCCAAGTCAGCTAAAATAGGATCCAACTATGGATGAGTTAAATGTCATTTTAGTTTGTTTTTTTTGTATGAGAATTATATTGTACCAAAGGAATTTTTATGAGTAATTTATGGAATAAGACGTAAGTCCTATTTTTTTATGTGTGTGTGTGTGATACTATCCCATGGGATAAGTTCAAGGAAATATTGAGGCTTTTGAAATTCAATAAAAAGTCTATAAGACCTCACAGATTACAAAACGATAAATTTGATCTAAATTCCTCTATTTGGGATCGATTCATTGAATTAATTATTTTTATTTATAAAATGTTTCGCTTCTTATTTTTTATTGTAAATTCATATCTCCCTTATAGTAAAACGGAATTAATTTCTTTTTATTGTTTCTACAGCTCGAATTTTGATAAATATTGAGTGGCCAAACGATTTTCAAATTTAAGAAAGTTCCACACAATTACCAAGCAGAATCTTTCGGAGTAAATTGAAATTTTATTGTGAAATTCGCTAGTAAATGCTAAGATTTTCTTTTTAACACAGGAAACAATTAACTTACATATAAATACACAAATCTCTGATTCAAAGTTTTCACATTTATCAGAAGCATAATTCAGTATCGAATGAACAACATACACTAAATGAAACGCACAATCTGTTATTAATATGTGATCTCAAATACCATTCAAGACATGCCAAGACTTGTAGCCAGATTTAGAAACTTGTCAATATTTGGAGACAACAACTGCCGACAACTCTGTCGTCAAGATCGCCTCTATCTTTTCAACACTAACGCCTGATATATTCTCTCCTTGCCTATAAACCATCTTTCCATCCAATCAAAATAAAATCCATTTTATATTATCACTGGTTTTACTTATGTTACATTAAGGCAGTTTAAATAATACCCAATGGTAACTGAATAAATCGTTTCTATGATATTTTTCTAATATTGTATCATTTCTAGATAATTTTCTAATATATATTTTATATATTCTTGGCAATATTAAACAGAAGTTAGAGAAAACTCAAGAAAAAAAATTACTTGTAGATACAACTTGTTTATAACTCATCCTGTTCAACTCAGTGCTGTAACATTGCTTTTTTCATTAAGGCTTCACTTATAAATTTTGTTTCTAATCTATTTGTTAAAAATAATAAATACATATTATTGAAGTATAAATACTAATATTATTAATTTATAAACTAATAATGAAATCCTTATTGCTATCAGAACATCCAATTGTAGCTTACAAACTTTTTTTTCCCGATTACCATTAAGATATCATAAACAAAATAAACACAGTAGAAGTAACTTAATTAATATTCTTCCCATTCATATTCATCGCTTTTATGGCATGATTTATTTGACTTTTTACTCTGTCATTCCATCATACTTTATCAAATGTGTAAATGCATAACAGTTCCTCGCGGCTTAAAGGTTGTTAATTAAAGATTCATAAGCCTTTAGTCACCTGACTTGTCATTACTTAAGTTTTTTGAACGAATAATTAACTGGTACCGGTCAAACAATTCGGTGAAAGATTTCACACTTCGTATTATCAACAATTACGTTGCTAAGCAACCAAGACATCGTATGCTGTATTTCTCACCCAATAGTGTAGCGATGAAAATTCATACGAAAGCAGGCATTAGTTAATTTATTAACGTTTTTGATTTTATATATATATATATATCGAAAGGTTTTAGGTTTCATCTTTTAGTCATCATTTATTTGATTGGTTTGAATTAATTTCTCTCTCTACTTGTACGTCTCAATCCAAATTAGGGTTAATGATGACATTATCTATCAAATAGTACGAATGTTACTAAAATGACAAATTTCCACGGATTGTAACTTATATATATTAGCACGATATGTGTTTCAGATTCAACTCGATTTCATATGTGACAGATCCTAATTCCTCATGGCGATCTTTTATGGAATCAGGACTCGAACTCACGACTCAACTGGAGAACTACTGAGAATGAGACACTGATCTATAGTCAACCCGAATTAACACTAGAAAAAGACACAAATGATTACTGAAAATTGAAAAACCTTACTTTAATAATAAGGTGTCTATAATAAATTATATGACCAAAAGGTTCCCCCCCCCATCCAGTACATAGGTATGATAGCTAATGTTTTCATAATGTTAAAGAAATAATTGTTAAAATATTGAATTTTCTGCAGTAGTTATGTATTAGATAAATTAAGCTTTTTGGTTTTAAAATAGTCAGTAGTGAAAATAAGTGGTTGTTAAAACAGCTGGATTTCTACACTACCCTTAACCGTTCTTGTTTCGTGGAATCCTTTGAAAGATAAATTGAAGCCAGTTATATTTTTGTAGGTGGATTCTCTATTATACTTTACTTATATTTAGAATGTGTACACTTGGAAAAACATTACGAAGAAGAAAATAAGTTGCATTCAAAATCCATGAATTTAAAAATGAATAAATCTCGTTTTTTACACATATTTTACGCACATTTGCAAAGTAAGTTATTTTACACAAAAATAAAATTCGCTGTATATTATTTTAGGCAAATAAATTTCGAAGCACTTTTTCATGCACATGATATATATATTTAAATACACGTTCAATTTTTGTGCTTTAAACTTACAGTAAACATTTGTGTGAAAATAATATAGGTAATTAATACAACTATACATATTCTGAGATAGAACAAGGTACATAAATTATAAGATGCAACAAGGAGAAAAGATGTTATACAAAACTATCAGATATCACTCAAAATTCTATAGGACATTGTAACTGATACGACTTTGAATTTATTCAATATTACAGTGAATGCAAATGTATAGACAATGTTTACATGGTGTAAAGATTAAAAGGCGAATATGTATTGTAAGGTTTTAATTATTGCTAAGTAATAACCGAGGTAATCAAATAAAATTTATTCTGCGTATTAATTAAACTTTATGTACATACTTCTATAAATTGCAGCTATTTATATTGATTTATAAGATTCCAGAAAGCCGTAGATTAAAGTAAGCCAAAATTTTACATATTTTTACTTATTGCTTAAGAATGTTCGAGATAGAAATTTAATTTTTATTTTTTACTCTTAATTCTTCTCTTCGTAATCACCATCCAGAATTACGCTCTTCTTCGAGGGTTTCTTCACCTTTCGAAGACAATCATTGAATCATTGTCGAATTCATTGAACTCTACCTTCTCCATACTGCGGGTTACTTCAATCTAAGGCGTTCTAAAACCAAACAAATCAATATTATTATTAATTGTAACTTACAACACTATACACATAAGTATCAGTTAAAACTATGAATAAATTCTACCAAGATACCTTGTGTATTTCGTGGTAATAATTATTACCTTTGCAGTACACATTTGCAATGTATAAACTGCAAATATAGTAGTTCCTTTTATTTATGTTTAGCTACATTTAATGCAATTTCAAAATAACATATAAAATGCTGCAAAATAATAATAACTTAATAGTTAAATGATTTATCACGATAACAAATCAAACAAGTGTAGAAAAATAAGATATACGTAGCAAGTTCTTTTACAGTTCTGCATTTTAGACATTTCTGTAATTTAATAGAGCATTATCTAGATAAATGAATAAGTATCTTCGCATAGCCACTTAGTTGCAGAAGTAAAATCACGCATCGTCGTTCATTTAATTTCAGTGGAGATTAAATGTGCATTACATCTTCGTCGCAAATAAAGCTAATTTGCATTTAGAGAAACATCAGCTTTTATTAAAATGATACGCAACTTATAATACTTACTGCAGATGATTAGAGATATAAATCGGTCCGTTGAAAATTTATTTCTTTCAAAGTGAAGAAAAGGGAAACAATAGCTTCTATGCTCGGATTGTATCACAATTACCATTTTATTTTCTCCATAAATATGTTTCAGATATTTTCTTCGTAGCTATATTAGATAAAATGGCACTTGTAGGAAAAGAACGAATTATTTGAGTATATATATATGTAAGATAAATTTAATTTATATCCCCTTTCAACGTTATTTCAATACTAAAGACAGTTAAACAATTTTATGCATGTTAATTTAATGCATGTTACGCAAAGACAACTTTTTCATATTCAAATAAAGTGTTACTTAGAAAAAGCGAAAAGAGGGGGAAATCCGTTTCATTTTATTGTCTTAAGATACTGTAATATTTTTAAGAAGTACTTAATTGGATATGGATTTTCTTTTTTGTACTTGCACTTACTTGTTTATAAATCTAAATTTAAATGTTTCTGTTCATGAAAATTTAAACTTCTCAGTTTTTCTTTATTTTACTGTACAAGGCTTATTGCTGTTTAAAAAATATCGTAATTAGAGATTTATTCTCATATTAACACATTCACATTGAAAGAAAATGGAAGTTTATTAATCAATCTTTTTTAAGAATGTTCAATTGTTTTATCATTGCTTAATTTATGTGCCAATCATGTTTGTAATAATACTTATTAAATACTTAAAATAATCAAAACTTATATCGAACCTTATAAATTAGTATATGAGTTTGATTAAATGAAATCTTTTATATTAATTATTTAACCTTAAACTTGACACGAAGCATTTACTAAGATTGTTTCACACATTAATATTTTTCATTAACCGTAGCAAATTTCTGTATCTAAGGTAACATTTCACTTTATTAGATCCTTTATATTAAATCGTGTTAGGATCGTACGATAACCTAATAGAGAGTATAAATTGGAATAAATCTTGTCAAAGACATTGACATAGAAATAATGTCGATTAAGATACTGAATCAAATCAATTGATCTATGATGTAATTCGCATATCATTTCAGTCTGGATAGTACTCCGTTGGCGATCAAACCATATAAAATTGAATTGAACTTAGAATGGTGGATTTAGTTTAAGATCGTCATCAGTTTTGGATTATTTCTTGGCTAACTAAAGAATTTTCTGATTTTAACAAGATGTGTAAAACTAGTAAAAGTATAATGCATAAAACTAGAAAAAACTAGTATCATGTGTAAAACTAGTAAAAGTATAACATTATATAAAATATTGAAAACTGAAGTAATGCTTAATTATTCAGAGCAATTACTTAAAATTTATTTAGACCCATAAGTATTAAAAGCCTAATAGTAAAATTTAAATATAATAAAGCTTATAAATGCTTGTTATAACACATTTGACTCTCCAAAATATAGAAATAAATATTTTTCTAAAATGTAAATGTGTACTTTAGACTCTATATTAGTTTAGATTTTATATTATATTTTTTCATTTTGTTAGTTAATTTCTTTGCAGAAAACAGAGCTAAATATACACATTTTCTTATATTTCCTCTTTTGGTTAAAATTCTTATTTTAAAACCTTTGGCTCTCTGAATTAAGACGTATTTATTTATAATACGAATCATCTCGATTTTAATGTTCCTTTTATTTCCCTTTTGTTAATTTCTAAGCACGAAAAATACCTGGGTAAAAATCACAAGCATATACGAAGAGGGATCTTAAAATTACGAAGAAATAACTGTGATATCAGGATAAAATTAATTCTACAAGATGTAAATTATAGCTATTAATGTTGATTGATTTGGTTTCAGGAAGTCGTATGTTGAAATACATAGAGGTATCATAAAGTTATAGTTATTATTAAAAATAATAGTGACCGATATTTAATTTCTCTATTATTTCAAAAGCGGTACTTCCAAACATAGTCATCATCCAGAGTTGTTCATCTTTTCCCAGTGATTCTTGGCATTTCGAAGAGCGTCGTTATAGAACTTAGCAGATTGAAATATGAATTCCCCATATTCAATCATATGATTCGTTTCAGGAATCAGTGGCGAATTTCTTCCCACCACTGATTCCTGAAACGAAACAAATCAATATGAATAGTTGTAATTTATAAAATCAATGGAGAAAAAAAAGCATATTTAAATTAATTACTGCATTAAAATTTAAATCGTTTATTTTCAAATTCTCTTTTCCTTGGATAAAAGATTTTAAGCAGATTCGTCCAAAAATAAAGATATTCTTATCAATAAAATACATAGCAACTCACGTAAGATTATATGATATAAGACATCAATATAGTACATGGTAGTGAGATCGCGACTGACATTGTATCCTTTGAGTCGAAATAGGTTTGAGTCCTATGCCACCAAAGACCTTGTCGTTTAGTAGACAGATGATTGCTAAATCAGTCGTAGCTTCACATCCTCCTGTTGATGTGGTGTGGAATTTTGAAGAGAAAGGTGTCAACTCAGGTTCAGTCTCGTCATTTGACTGAGGCTCAAAATTATTACGTCTATCCCCAATAGCTCTCATCCTGGTTCTAATTGCGACGTTCATAAGCACTCACACTCAAACGCATCTCAAGTAAGAAATTATTATGCAATAGATATATTATGGTAGTGACCTTCACGGACAATGATGGACTAACCGAATTATATTTTCAAGTCTCAGTTCCATGAAATACTAGTCCAAAGGGGGGGGGGCAAAGCCAGGGCTTCTTCTCGTTAAACTGTACCTGAATTAACCTTGCACCAGTTCCTACAAGTGTATTTTTGATAGATATTCCACACATTTCGACTCATATCCTGGCTAAAATGCAGTCATGATCCTTGTAATCGTGCAGGAGGCATTTTTTACGCATTCGGATAAAGTTCAGGACTTGACTTTGAAGAAAGTGGATCTCCTGGGTACTCAAAATTTGCCTGCACCGGATGGAAAATCCTTGCCGATGTCATTTCCTTTACCTGTTGGGGTATTCAGAGACCAATATATAAAATAATAATTTCAGCTATTCAGAAAAAGAACGAAAAGATTATATCCCATGGTTTCTAAGAGACGGCGCCTGTTTCCGAAAGGCTGAGGAGCCTTTCTTGAGGAGGCAAGAGAGCTCATAAGATTTCACTCAAAGATGTCTTGAGACATTGGAACAGTTGTTAAACCAATTGGCTACTGTTTTAATTAACAACCAATGGTCACCCGGTACTCGTCGAAATAAAGATTTTTCTGCCTATCTCTCTAAGTCAGTTCCTAATAAATTGATGAGTGAGTGAATAATTCATTCAAATTTCAATTCCTTTGTCATATTGTCCATTGTTTTAATTCTAATATTTAATTGAATAACTTAATAATTACTTAAAAAAGAAATTAACAGTTTTGATAGCTAAATCTGCTGTTTGTGAAATTTGCATGGAACGATTTCAGTCTTAAATTATTATTCTATTACACAACTAGTATATATGAATGGGTTAATTTACATTGCAAATTTAAGTGCAAAAAGTACAATAATTCCTTACTTGTTTATACTTATGACATAATATAGATAGAAATTCCGTATCCATTTTACAACACAATCGGCCAAACCAGAGAAAATATTCAAATCTTTTCTAAGAAAAAGTTTTAAAAAAACACTTTTCAGAAGCTTTAAACTATTGCCATAATTCTCTCAAGCAGTCAAAAAAAAATTACGGATAAACAAAATGTAAATGCGCAGCTGTGAGATGTTTACATACATATCCTTTCTTAAGGAAAAGCTTAGACTCTTATCTACAGAAACATATAGGGTCATTATGATTTAGTGACAGACACTTAGTTTCAAATAGATTTATTTTTACTCCAACCCTCCAGAATTTATTATTGGTGCGTGTATAAGTACTTAGCTCTCTCAACTTTATTTTACCAAAGCCTTCGCTTCCAAAATAATAGGGCTATTACATTTTGAATAGATATTGGGAAACATTTTGAAATACAGAACTCCATAAGCAAGTATTTTAAATGCAGATATTCTTCGTCAGAATGTGTTTAAGATGAATTTCGCAAAGAATTATCTTGTTTGCAGATTGATTAGTCAACTCTTATAAATTGTACAATAGCTATTTAGAATTAACCGATGATTAAAACTGACTAAATAACTCTTTAATTAAACAATGACTGGAAAAGATGGTTAAAACGGGGAAGTACTGTATATTTCTCTTTATATTATCTTTAATTAAGTGAAAATAAGGACATAGGCATATGTTGAAATTAAATCATGTTTCTCTTTCCGTTTAATATAATGAAGTCAAAAGTGCTTAATTCTTACTAGATTTACTCAGGAATATTATCATTTTACTGTAATATAAGCTAGTAATGTATATTGGAGGCCCTTTTAAGAGAAATTTGATAATTTTCAACGGTATTAAGAAGTTTTAAGATAGCTTTTCTTTTTGTTTTCTTTAGAGAGCTAATTTTCTTCATGCTAACTATATTTTTTCGAGAACTGAACACATCATTTGAAAATTTACATATTATTCTTTTAAGAATCTTGATTCTACGACCTTTTTTGTAATGACATTTAAAAAAAACCCACAAAAAATTTGATGCATGTAGTAAATATTAGAATAAAAATTTTCCGATTAAATTTTGTTCCCTCCTGGAAACTTTTATTTTCAAAACTTTTGAGAATAATTGCTCCTCGGGTACAAAATATCGTATAGATTAGTATTATAAAGCCGCAAATTAAAATAACAATAAGATTTAAATCCTGAAAAACGCTTTATTTTATGTTCGGTTTGATATACTGCAGAGAAAAACTTAGTTTGCCAAAATATATTTTTTCTAAACATGCAGTTACCTCAAATTACTAAATACACAGTTCTTTTGTCTTATATGTGTTTATCTGAAGAATATTATTCATTACTTAGGAATGCGAAATCATTTATATTTTTAAAAATATAGTGATTATAAGTAAATTACATTTTCTAGACAGATAAGAAAAATATATTTTCTAATTATTTAATAGTAACGGAATTATTGTACAAAAAAGGAATTGTAATAATGTTATCTAATTGGATTATTATTATTAATCAAAACTCGTAAACATATTTATTGGCGGTAAATTTTATTTTCCGCTGAATTTATCAGACGTCTGAGTTTTTTTTTCTTTCATTGATAATAATGGTCAATTTTTACTATGGATAAAATCAAATGAGGAAAATATAAATGGCGATACTTTTAAGATATTGAAATAAATGGAATTAGTAGTTAAATTACGGTAAAAAATATCATCATTTAGTATGATAAGTGTAAAATTAAATTTTAATTTTTTTTAGATATTTATTTTTTTTTTTTTTAGATATTACCAGGAATAAGACAATCAACTTTAAATCGAATCAGAATTGTGATTAATCTTATATAATCTCGTCATTATTCTAAATTTTAATCAAATTAAATATATACTTAAGCTTTTAGAAAACATTTCCTTCACGATTTTTTTTCTTTCTCTCAATACATTATATTTTTTACTAGAAACTTTCAAACATAAGGAATGCAATTATAATAATTTTAACAGTTTCAACTATTTCTACTAAAAACATTTCAAGCCTTTTGGAGACTTATTCTTTATTTAAAATTTTTAATTCAAGTAGGAATCTATTAATGTATCTATCTGTTATAGGTGAAAACTGCGAATTATGAGTATTAAGGACTTGGAACAATGAGAAAAATAATGCTTGTTACTAATGATAATAAATCGTCTGTTAGAAGATTTTAAAGATGAACTTATTACATAATTTATTTGCTACTTGATCTGCGTTGCTGGTTAATATATCTGAATAGACAATGGTATCAGAAGAAACTATTTGATGCGTATATAATGGAACGAAAGATCTTTCACTCGTAAATCAAATTTTGTTCCTTATATAATGTGGATTGGGAAAGTTTAACTTTTGTCTTTTAAGGATTTGTCTTTTAATCATTATTTATTTATCTCTTTACATATTGATGACGAATATTAAACTCGAAAGCTCTATACGAATTAGTAATAAATTTACACTATGTAAAATACATTGAATTTAATGAAATGTTACGAACACAATTGAGGAAATGTATATGTAAGCTTTGAAGCCTTTAATATGGATTTTAGTATTTTAGTGTGTGATATTGATTTCAAGCTGAAATATCGGTAGTATTAAAGAGCTTTAGAGTGAATTCGGATAGTACCGACGAAGAGTTAATAACTTGAATCTTCATCTTATGTTCCTCTATAATCTCGAACTCAAATGGGTAAATAAAGGGATAATTAATTTATTGTTCTAATAATTAATTCAAATGCGTGCATATAAAATTTACAAACATATATAAAGTAGGTTAAAAATTTATATTGAAAATTCATTGATCTGAATAAAAGATTGAAAATATTGTTACTACTGTAATTTTTACTTATTGGACAAATATTTAAAAATTGTATAAATAACGTTTTAAAGAGAAAATGAAGGAAATAATAATAGACGTTAAATTTATTGAACAGTAAATTTTAAAAAAAAATTGCTCATCGAATTTTTAATTGCATTACTAATAAATGTAAGCAAAAAAAAATTGAAATTTTCAGCACTTTTTTTTTCTTGAGGAACCCGCCAAGCACTAATTAGTTTGTGAAGCAGTTTAACAAAATATCAAAATATTTTAAATTCATGTGTAATTAACTTATCATGCAATAAAACATTGTATTTTAAAACATTTTAATTAAAATTCGAATCGTAAAAGTCCTTTTCATTATACAGAAATTCCTTATAAAAATTTTGATGTAATAAAAAAGCCCCTTTGAAATGCAATATGCTGTTCCACACAAAAAAATTCTGGATGATTAAAATATTACCCTACTTTGAATAATAATTATCAACAATGACAGAAAATAGCAAGTACTTTTTTAATGAATACGTTTCCTTAAATTTAACCTTTTGTATGCCCTTTTATGAAACTATACGCACCTCTTATTTTTAAATTCCTTTTTTTCCCATCAGACTCAGATCTGACTTCGACAATTTCAAAAACTGTTCGACAATCACATGGTCATTGTTTTGCGTTAACTAGGAGTTATTAAAATTAAGAAATCCTTATATTTATAAGGATTTGTGTTAATAAAACGTATCATCATCAATTACAAGAGAATTTTAAGATGTCTTCTTGGAACGATTCCTTATTTCTGTTTATTTAAAAGATTTTATTATTTGAAATCATATTTATGAGGACACGTGTAAATTTCACGTATCACTAGTGACAGCGGCATATATACACAAGCAAGTGTTCTAGGGTTAAACAATTGCTTTACATCATTCTTCCTTGGTGATTTTTTAATTTGTCTTTATTTAAAAGATTTTATTTATATAAATAATTTCTTAAGGATCTGTATTAATAAGACACATTAACACCATTTACACAAGCAATAAATAATATTGTGTAGAATTATTAGAATAATTTATTCCCTTTTATAATTTAACCCTGTTTTAACAACTGCTTTGAGTCATTTCTCCCTTAACATTTTTTTTTATTCCACTGTATTTAACATATTTTATCAATTACCTCTGAAAGCAAGTTGGAGGGGGGGGGTAGTACAAGATGAAGTTAATAATATTTGAAATAGATTTTTTTATAAATTTATACAAACAAAAATTAGGAACTACCATAATCAACAAATAAAATCAGTTTCGAGAACATATATTTCGGATAAACTATTCTAACTATCAGAACAAATTAGACGAGACTTTACAATCCTTGCCTTTCTTGTCTGTTGTTTACGAATATCGGTAAAAACGTCAATACGACGACGATTTTCTCAATAGTTATCACCAAAAGAGGAACGAAAAATTAAAGAATATATATTTCAACTGACATTCGTGCTCTCGCTCTTTACGAAATTCACATCCTTGCAATATACTCTGACTCATCAGCTGTACGTAATCAGATTTTTAAATGTATTTCATTCTTCGGCAAACACATTAATATTTATGTTTTCCTAATTAATTTCAACATATAATTTTATGGTTTGATTATTTTACAGAATATTTTGGACAGAAATATTGTCAGCCCCGTTGATACTAGGTTCTGGAACACGCGAGTCTCTTTTAAACAGCGTTTTACTGTGGCACTCTCCATTAAATATATCTTATAATATCAGTTTTAGACTTATTAGTGTCATAATTATTACTTTTCTTTTTTATGAAATTCCGATTAATGTTTTATTCGGATGACGTTTTTCGAGCATAAATTAATACCTTTATTTTCTTCCTATTTATTCTTTGTCTATCTAAGGCTTTCGCAGTAACAGAGCAATTAATAAATTATATTGATCAACAGAATTTCCGATTAGGATATAGTAAATAAGATCTTTCATGCAATATAATAAGATAAATCAAAAGGCATTAATAACAATCAAGAATTTAAGTTTGGTGGATAAAAACATAAACTCAGTTTTCTTTAAATGTAAAAAAAATTAAGTTTCTTATATTTAAATACTTTTTAGTAATTTTCAATAACATGCAATTTACTTACATATTGTTTCGAATATGAGGTGATACTTCCCTAAAACTTTTCTTTTGTCAAGGAAAAGGTGGATTTACAGAGATGTCTCCAGTTAAAAAGAGAGATATTAAACAATAACTCACCAACCTTGGCGATGGATTTGGCCACCTTTTAGTGACTTTCCAAAAAATTTAGCGGCTTCGGCGACAAATGGAAAGAACTCGCATTGAAAGCTAAGTGAAAAACCAAACGGGAAGAAAGTTACAGAATTTTCTCAAATGTTCCCTTGAGAAGCCACGCCTGGCCAAAAAAGGTATAAATACACTAAAAGCTACAGTCCAGGAAAGCCAATAGCGAAAGATGGTACCACCGCCACTGTATGGATGAGGCATATGTACGTTAAATTTGTCGAGGCTCAAAATCCTCCCAAAAGCATGGTATGGAAATTAAGAGAGGGAGATGTCTGCTCAGGTGTTGTCCTCTTCACTTACCCAAGGTTCAAAATTGCAAATTCCGTCGCCAATAGCACTCGTGCTGGTTCTAGTACGATGTTAATGGAATCAAATTGTCTTAAACCGGAAATTAAAAATCTTAGTTTCGGTTGCTTTATTCTTTTCAAAGAGTTGGATACTATTTTCAAAAAGAAGTAATCATGTAATAATTAATTTTAAAAAAATTAAGGTTTTGAATAAAATATTACAAAGGCATCGTTGAATCGTTGAATCAAATTTCCTTTCTTCAATGGGAAATGGTAGTCTAGTGGTCAGGGTCGTGAACTCGCAGTCACAGTTTTCGTCGAGACGGGGGCTTAATTCAGCCACTTAAGACCTACTGTGTAGGGACCGAAATACGTTAAATTCGGTCGAGTTCCCAAGTCCTCCAGTTGGTTTTATGTGGAAGTTTGAAGAGGTAGGGGCCAACTCAGGTATCGTCCTTGTCACTTGACCGACGTTCAAAATTACATGGTTCGTCGTCAATAGTCCTCGAATTGCCCCTTAGTACAACGTTAATAAACAATCACTTTATGCAAATATTCCTTGTGAAGAAAAGTCATATCGACGTTGAAACTAATAATATGGCACAATTTATATTAATAACAAGAGGTTGCATTAGTAGCTCGTGGATTAGTAAACGTGGAACCTGACTATTGTGTGTTAAATGGGTCAAATTGTATATTGAAAGAATTATGAACATGTAAATATACACAAATATTTTGTTTTTCTTCTTGACAAATGTTTGCATGCCAGAATCTTTGTAATAACACTTTAAAAATTAGAAAAGGCATGAATTATAAAACTCAACATAGGACGATTTTTATTAATTTTTACAACTGTATACGTACACTGCATTTTGGAGACTTCTTAGGCGTTTTATGGCAATGTTCTCTTTCGATTTCTTTTGGGTGTTTACCTTATCATTTTGAGCAATTTTTAGTCATTTTCTTTCCGAGATTCGTGATCCTATAATACCCGATTCTCGTGTTGTTATAAATCTAGTTTCGTAAGGTTTAAGATAATTGAGTTCCTTTCGATCATTGTTGAACACAATCACATGAGTTCAACTTCATCGGAGCATCAAATCGGAGTTTATTTCATTTAATATTAATATCTATAAAAATAGAAAAAGTGAAGATGTGGTTATGTTTTGATAATAGTAGTTATTCTCTGCCAATTCGAGCACAATTTAGCACGAAATTTGAAAATAATAATAGAAGGAGATATAAATAGAACCTCGGAATTTTTTGTCATAGACCTCTACTGTATTGTTACTAAATTTATGTTAAATATATAAAGAAAATCTTGGATGAATTATTCAAAATTTTAACTGTAAGCATTAGAATGAGAGAACCTAGATTTTAATTCGTTTAGTTCTAGATAACAGTACATTTATAAAGGAAGACGATGATGAAGAAACATGATGATAAATTAATTGAAATACTATCACATACACAAGAGATCAAGTAATGAAAACGTTCCACCTACTCAATACAGCAGAATGAGATTTATTTTTAACATTCTAAAGAAATATTTACTTATCTGGAAAAAAAAAAACTTAATTCTTTTGAAAGGATTTCTATAAAATATTAGGATTAAAATGCCTCTAGGTATTACTTTGTCCAAAAATAAATAAAACTTTCGTTTCGTTGTTTGAACAAATACGTTCAGATTTTAGTGAATTGTTAGCGAATTTATAAATTACATATATACTGTACATTTTTCTAATTTAAATTTCTCTTTTAGTTTCATAATTTTAATCAACATCTTTTTTATATAAATCGATCATACATATTTATTTCTAGCTAGAAACTGATAAAAACCATTTTCAATACGCATTTCTGTACATTCAAACTTTCACATATCCAATTCTTTTTTCGAAGAAACTAATTTTGATGTATGGAAGTTTGACCAATGTATACCTTCCTACATATCTTTGCAAAAATAGTTACTTCATTAGTTGAAAAATTAATTCAGAACTGATCTAGCAACATTTTTATGCAGAAAAAACTTGTTTCGTCTCAGAGAAATATAAAAAAAAAGAGTTTTTTACAAATAGAGCAGACTGTTGCATGATGTATGAAGACATTTTTCGAATTTATCATGCCCACTCCGGAGATGATGTTGCGGATTTCTCTCATGAATTTTTCAATTCAGAAATAGATGGAAATTCACTATCAATATCTCATCCAGTGAATAAGTAAAAGTTCCAGTTGAAAGAAGTGGTTCCGTATTGGAAAGTAAATGAATGCCGTAGAAAGTGGAATGATGTGCTTTTAAACGTGAAAGAAAGCTTTTTATTTCAGAAGTAGGTTCGCTGTTTTATAAGAATATATAAAAAGTTTGAAAATGGAGTGTATGTGTATTATGCACTTGATTAAAGAGTAATAGTTTTTGATATGCAACTTAGATAAATTTACAGATTTAGGTACTTTATAGCTGAAAATAATTTTTAAAAAATTGTTCCATGCAAGGTTTCAGCATGGAATGTATTTAACCACTAAAGGTTTTTTTTTTAACTATTGAATTATTCAATTAAATATTAGAATTAAAACAAACAGTAATGTGACAGCGGAATGATTTGTGTAATCATTAGTAAGCTCAATAATTCACTCATTCACAATTATGCTGAGTATATAGAATGTTATGTTCATGAGAACTCTGCAAATTCTTAGAGTACTACATGGCCTTAGTTGATACCTCCCTCTACTAACTTCTACCACACCATCCATCAGAAAAAATTTGCGCCTCGGTAGATTTAACATTCATCGGCCCGGATCCGTTGCGTGTCTTTTGTGGCCTCAAGGCTTGAACCCTCATCTTGACGAAAACTGTTGGCCGCAAGTCCTTGAGCATGACCACTAGGCTACCGCGGCCACTTTTTACAATCAAAAACATCTCGATTATCTTAAAAAATTTCATATCAAATCGCCTTTTTCATTGAAGACAATTTCTCAGAGTATTCAGATAATTTCCATCTGTTTTCAAAATGACAAGTAAAACAGGAAAGCAGATATAAAATATTATTTGAATTATTATTATTATTAAAAATATTTATTTGGCTTATTTTCCAGTTTTTAGACCAATATGGTGGATTCCGCTACTCGTAACATTTGGATCGAATTATTAGATATTTTGTTAATATCTGAAATCTCACAATTAGATTGAAATGAAAAGTAAAGAACAAATGTATTTTTACCCTTTGAAATCTACGAATAAATTACAGTTTATTTAATTAGTCTGATGAAATATCTGAATGCAAGTCAAAATTCAAAGAAATTCTTTTTGAGCTGAATTTTGTGAAGAAAGCTGATGAAGTCAATATTAATCCAAAACGTAAGAAAAAAGTATACTGCTTAACTAAAGCAAGAGAAATGTTTCGTCATTTAAAAGTAAAAACACTCATCTATAAAAATATTATAAGATGTATTACCATACACTGGACTCTAATTTAAAGCAGCTACTCTCAACCCTGCCAAACTCCTCTCCCGTAAAGAGATTCTAGATGCAGCAAGGATGAGACATTGAGAAAAGACAAATAATTCGCCAAAAAATAAATATTGAAACAGAAAAAGAAAATTTATGTTCCGTTAATGCCAAAATAAAAAAAGTCATCCTTATAAATAAATAAACATAGGTGAATAACATCCTACACTAATCCAAAGTGAAAGTTGAAACACTAATCCAAAGTTCCAGACCAGAGAGAGTACGATTTTTCCCTACCACATTTAATCCAATCTCTACACGCTAATTACATGCATAATTTACTATTAAATTTTTTACAATTTTTTAAGTGTCTCTAAACAACCCATACATTCATTATCCCTCAACATAGGTCAGAAGAATAAATTATATCCAAAACATTGAAAACCCACCTTTCGCGGTTAAGAACTAAAAAATGTAATCTAAATATCTTTCCCATGATCCCATGAACTCTTATACTTTAGACGAGACATAACGTATCCTTCATGTCAGTGGTATTTAATATTATTTAATACATAACATATATTTTGAATATTAAATATTATTTCTAATACATAACATATATTTTGAATCCTGAGCCTACATTGACTACCAAAATTAAAATTAACATTTTCATTTCCTTTTTCACATTTTTAAATTCCTACTACTAGTTTGCACTCTCCCTATATATATCTTGTTCAAATTTTCAATCGTTAATAAAATACTTTTTATTCATCCACTCAAAGTTCAAATTCATTTTTGTAAACTTATTGTGGATGACACTTGATGTCAATACAGTTTTTTCAAACATTTATTAAATTGTATTGGTGAAAATGCAATTTAGCCCAACCTGTTGGCTCGATTTCAAACATTGCCAAACTTGGCGATTTTTTTTGGCTGAACGTTAAGTCCGCGAAGTGGACCAGAGTAGCCACGTTTGGCAAAATACCGCCCAATAATTCCTGTCACCAAAGGTGGTTGGGCTAAACTGCATTCCAACGATTTAATTTACCGGATGAATTTATTTTACCACTTAATGTTGTGATTCTATCATATGTATATACATATTTATATTAATTGTATTTGTTAAATAAAAAGTAACTAAAGCAAAAAATTTCTTTGTTGACTTAAGTAGGAATTTACTTAAATATTTTTACATTACTTGTTTTTATTCTAAGAGAATAATATCAGTTGTCCCCTCTATCCCCCCCAAAAAAAGTGTAGGAAAATGTAAAACGCAACAAAATGAGTTTTCTTTCCATGCAGAAATTGAATGATCAAATAAATGGTTTCTCAATGCCCATGATCATGTGGACAGCATTATTTCCGTTGCGTGTTGATATATAGCGGGACTAATGCTCGTTAAATCTATCAAAGCTCCAAATCCTTCTATGGACTTGGTGTGAAAGTTTGGAATAGAAGGTACCAACTCAGATGTTAACCTTGTCACTTTACCGAAGATAAAAATTATGGAGTCCTACGTCAATAACCCTCGTGTTGCTAAATTTTTGTTTGTTTGTTTTGGTTTTATTAACGTCGCACTAGAAGCAACACGGAGGAAGGACCTCAAAATTCTGAACCACGGTCAAGTGACGAGGACGACATCTGAGCTGACACCCCCTCTCCTAACATCCACACCACGGTAACGGGAGGACTTTGGGCCCCGAACACATTTAACGTGCATCAGCCTCGGCTACACGGCGGGTCTTTGGCGGTCAATTTTCGACTCCACGAATGAACGGAAACCGCCGGCCGCTAGTCCATGACCTTGACCACTATGCTACCGCGGCCCAAAAAATAAAAAGGAGATTCAATTTTGAGCTCTCATCTAAATTCTTACCAAAATGAGTGTTTATTAAATCGCACTTATTAGCATCACAAGTGGCCGCGGTAGCCTAGTGGTCATAGTTTCGAACTCTTAGCCGTCGGCTTCGTTGAGTCGCGGTTTCAAACTTTGGAACTAATGACCCGCCGAAGAGCCGGGGATGATGCACATTAATGCTATCGGGGCCTAAAATCCTCCCATTGGCATGGTGTGGAAGCTTGGAGAGGGGGTGCCAGCTCAGGTGTCGTCCTCGTCACTTGACCGTGGTTCAGAATTTTGAGGTCCT